>CM067359.1:10910039-11212079 GCA_034401795.1 Chaetoderma sp. LZ-2023a
CACGACACGACGATGTTAGGAGACACATAGTGTACGCCTCTTTTCCAGTCGATGTCGTAATGTAGCCCCACACCCTAGCAAGGTTGTGTTAAATTGGCCAATATACATATAGGGCCTCACATCTATAAGTTATTGTCTCTTTTCATGTTCCACTAAGCCTGAGGGCTTCTTAATTGTTTGGATATCCATACCCGCACCGTGGCCTGATCCGACTCTGGGAATCTATCGGAGGTTTCCGAGCGGTGATGATAAAGGTACAATGTCACAGACACTCCCCCTGTATCTTAGGATACTTAGTAGTAACTAGTTATCATTGCCAATGAAGGAAGCACTGCAAACACATTATAATCATTATTTTATATTTCTTTAGAATATTGCCCCCCCCCCTCCCCCCCGCACTACAGTGCATATTGGGAAGCTTGAGCTTTAACCTAACGACAAAGGTCAATACTTAGCTCCATAGGACTTGGTGACGGACGAGATGCGCATCTCCACCCAACTCATTAAAATGTCTGGGCAAGATGTTAGAATCTGCCAAGCCCTCACGGAAGGACATTTGTGGTGGATATTCGTCTCTCTATCCCAACCGTAACGATAGGTCAGTTATAAAGATCTGCTTGTGACAACATCACATCATATTGGTTGAATAAAGAATGGCCCCTTTTTGCCAACACTTTTCCTCCGCTTCGGCAGTGGGAGCATTTTTCCCGTGATGGAGGCCCTCGCGACGCACTTACCTCTAGCAAGGATCCAGTGACAGTGGCCCGCACGAGGCTACTACTTCTCACCCAGAAAAGTAGCATCAGAACAAATGCCCGCGTGAGGCACAAAAACCACTCAGGAGCTTCTTTCCTTTTCCTTTTTAGCCTAGTGGTATAATAACTTATATTAAGTTAATTTGTGATCTCGTATGCGGGAGCCTCCTTGGCGGGGGTACCACTGCGGATTCAAGGGTCTGTGCGGTACCTCCGGTGTCTCCACGTAGAAAAGTTCATAAGCTGTCTCTATGTTATGTATTATTTAAATGCTCATTGTTATCTAGTGAACTTTACTGTTTGTATATGTTATATTTTTTAGTTATTACTTTTAGGCTTATCTCAAATCCTTGTAAGTCCATAGTTTCAAAATTGCTATGGACAGGCATACCGGTGACACCAATTCGTGGTCTGACACCATTCAATTTAATGTTGGCGGCAATGGTCGCACGGCCCCACCAGAACAATTGAGTTCCATCGGCCTTAGGAGCCGGTCTTTGTTGACCGCAGGACTGCATCGTACGGGATCTGATGCCCTGAGACAGGGAGCTAACCAGCCGTCTCGTTCATCATGCACATGCGGCGCGACGACTCATCATCACGCACAGGAATGACCCGACACAACCCCGTGAGCTACAATACGTTTAACGCCAAGTAGTAGAATAATGAAAAGTTAAGCTTAAGCCCTCCCTGGGATGACAGTAAGGTAAATCTTACCCACCATCATCCAAACAGAAAATACGAGCAGAGCAGCCCCACGGGCTCTAGCAGCCCTAAATTATAACAGGATTTGGGGATGTATCACACTGGCCATGTAGTTGGTCGTACTAGCTACTTGTGTCGGCCACACCCCAAGCCGGCCCCGCCCAGAAGACAGGGATAGTGTCTGAATGTCCATTTAGTGACACAGCTGTGAGCAGTGATATAACCAGCATAGCGGGATCTACCAGGTCAGTGCAGATGCAGTGGACTGCCAATTCAGTGCATCCACACTTAACACAGAGTTTCAGTCAGGAAGGTGAGCGTTTGTCCTGGAGGACACAATCACAGCTGTCAGCAGTGATATAACCAGCACAGCGGGAACTGCCAATGTAGTGCCTGCCCTTCGACCTACCAGTTCAGTGCATCCACACTTAGCCCTGAGTCTTCCAGGCGTGAAAGTGAGCGTATGTTTTCTGGAGGGCATGGCCACTACAGCTGTGAGCAGTTACTATTCACCAGCATAGGGAGAGCTACCACTTCGATCAGTGCATTTGCACCGAACTCTCAATTCAATGCTTAGCCCCGAGTATCAGGCACACTACCAGTTCAGTACGCGTGTACTTATGGCACGAGGGTCTCTGCACACGTCTAGAGGTCCACAGAGTGTACACCCTTATCCTGTGTAGGTAATGGCCAGACATCAGTACCCTACTTATATCCACGAAAACGTCTGATCATGGAAAAAGCTTTCCAAGAATTGATGAAGCTATTGCGGCAAGGGATTATCAGCCCTGTTGTATATTCAGAGAGTTGACAGCTCTCAGAGAACAGCCACCTGCCATCCCATCTCCTTCTCCACGTAGAAAGCATCCACGCTTCCCATGTCAGTGGTTCCACATGCCACTCCACACAGGATACAAACACCAACCTTTGAGAAGCCCATACCAGCTCCACTTAACAAGGCAACATCAGCTTCTGAGAAGCGCACTCCGGCTCCACGACACCGGGCAACACAAGCTATTGAGAAGCTCACACTGACTCCAAAAAGGCTCACAAACGCCGAATTTAACAATCTACTGGAAGACTTAGTCAAAATACCCTTTGCAATCGAGAACTATCCTCGTGGATGGGTACTCCATGTTCATAAAGCAGATGGGAAGGCTCCAGAGGCTTACCTTGCAGAGATAGACGTCAGCGTACATGATGCACGCATTCACTCACTGTTTCTATCAAATCATAAATTAAGAAAAAGTTTAGAACAATGCCTTTTTGATGGCACGAATGCCAACACTCATTTGCCATACGAATACTGGTTCCGACATGTTCCGAGAGTGCTGAATATGGTACTGCATCAGTATTCTGGCAGAAATTAATTTAAAATGATGTGTTTTCCACAATGCACAGATTACTTTACAATTTAACGCAATGTCCGATCCAGTTAGTCATTAAAAAGAGCTCTGTTTACCATATTACGCAATATTTGACACTAGGCCAGAAGTCATGCGTGACGGGTTCCGATTTTCATCGACATGGGGCAAGCACAACTCTCCGAATCAGCGAATAGGAGTACTGAATACTTAGCCTGGCGGAATCTTTATCCTAAATGGAAAAAAATAAAAAGTATGCTAAGCTTAAAGTTAGAGACAAAGTTAGAATATCTCTAGCTAAAGAACCCTTTGAGAAAGGTTTCCTTCCAGTTGGGTCAGATGAAATCTTTACCATTGATAAAATCCACACCCCCCCCCCCCCACAGGTCCGGGGTATATAGTATACAGCACTTTAATGGTGAACCGCTAACAGGAAGCGTCTATAGTAAAGAACTACAGAAAGTTACTAATATTAAGTCAGATATGAAATATGACATTGAAAAGCTATTAGAAATTAGAGTATGAGGAAAGCCTCAAGAGTTCCTAGTGAGATGGAAGGGTTATGGAAAGAAAATTGATTCGTGGATTGATCAGGCTGAGATTGAAAAGAAGAAAAGCATCATTTAAAAAGCGAGATCTGAGTCTAAAGAGGTTTAGTTTAGAAACTTAAAACAAGAAAATGGACAGTAATCAATTCTATTTAATGTTGCCAAGTAATTATTTATTAGAGTATTTTCTGGAAAATAAAATTGGTGCATATACAACAAAACATGCTGTTCCATTTAGCTTTGAGGGGAGATGGGAGGTTGGACTTGCTGCAGTAATATATCCAGATACTTGGATGTCATTATTTAAGGCTAGAATTTGTGTCGGAATTAAAGATATAAATGAAAGAATGGAAATATTAAGTGGTTTCTATAGTGGAAAAGAAATAGTTGACCTATTTAATTCCCTAATCACTCTCTGAGATTTTCAGGGGAAATGGGTTTTTTCTCATAAACATTAATGGTGGTAATAGAATTAGTGTTAAACTGTCAACGGACATTCAGACAGTATTATGTCCAGGGTTAAAAGAATTACTAGGAGTTAAAGAGAAATCTCTAGAATCAGGAGTTCGTTACGGCTTTGTCACCAACTCACCTAATCAAAAAATAGTGAACACTTATTCTAATATAGTTGAACCTAATGTCATTGGTGATACAATAACACCAATCTTAAGATCTATTCCACTTGAGCGAAAAAAGGAACGATTAATTTAACGAAGTTTCAGCAATATTCATTGTATGCCTATAGCCCATAACTACTTTGATAATATCGAGATATTGCTGACCGATAACTATGGTGAACGAGTGTTCTTTCAAAGTGGAACAGTCATTGTAAAGCTTCATTTCCGAAAAGTGTAGCAATAGAGAAAAATGAATAAGAGATATCATCCATATTTTTCTCAAACTGATGGTGGTAGATGAAGACTCAGTGTGTTTAAGGGATCCAGATTTCAAAGTGGGCGAGGTTTACCTGTCTTCACTGGGTCAAGATTTCGAAGCAGGCATGGAATAGGCAACGTCTTTGGTTCTCTATTACGAAGTGCAACACTAATACTTGAAAATGTTGGAAAACAATTGGCAAAGAGGTACTTTCAGCAGGGATGGATGTGGCTAATGACATCATTGCCGGAATAGATTTGAAATCTGCTCTTCGGTCAGCTGCTTCTAAGGCTAAGCAGACCTTAGCTCCAAAAGCTTTCTCTGCAATCAAAGAAGGCATTAGTACTTCAAGCACGAGGAAGTAGATAAAACAGTCAGCTGCTGATAGCTATAAAAAAAAGCAACAACGACATCCTAAGATCGGAAAGAGACATACAAATCAATGAGTAGGGGCCAGACAGAAATTAAGCAGAGTAAAACCTGACATATTTTCAAAATGAGTTGTGAATGTTCAAAGACTGAAGTCGATGTTTTTTCAGAAAAAACAGTTATGACAACCATGATTACTGATGATTGTAATGTAGCACCCGTTAACCTCTGGTTCAATTCCCTTTTCTCTCAAGTAGATATATTTCTGAATAATAAACGTGTCTCAGCTCCAAATGACACAAATGCTTATCGAAGTTACATTGAGACAATGTTTAATTATTCCAATGATACCCTTAACTCTCAATTGAGTAATGAGTTTGGTTTAAAGATATTGCAAATCACTTTGAGTCAACTACTGCTTAAAATCACGGCTATACTACGCGTACAAATAAGATAGCCATAGGAAAAGCAATTGAACTCATTGGTAGAATACATGCTGAGATATTCTTACAAGAAAGGTATTTACTCAATGGTGTAGATCTTAGTGTACGTCTACATCGTAATAAAGATTCATTTTCTTTAATTCAAGGAGACGAAAATAAATATATTATGAAAATTGAGGCAGGTGACGTGAATAAGGATTCATTACATCTCATGGAAAGGTCCTCTTAAGACACCCACTGGATATCCAATTCGTAGAGTAGTAGTTAAGATGGTTACACTTCCTAAAGGAGCTGCTTCTATAACCAGAGAAATTTCTTCCTGGGAGCCTTACCAAACAGAATTGTTATAGGAACTGCTTCCAATTCAACCTACAATGGTA
This sequence comes from Chaetoderma sp. LZ-2023a, assembly GCA_034401795.1. Classification (NCBI taxonomy): domain Eukaryota; kingdom Metazoa; phylum Mollusca; class Caudofoveata; order Chaetodermatida; family Chaetodermatidae; genus Chaetoderma; species Chaetoderma sp. LZ-2023a. The sequence continues at coordinate 10,915,480 of CM067359.1, forward strand.
GCAGCACAGAGACTCCATTTAACCTTAAGAATTTTAATGTCAACTTAGTGGCCTGCTATTTGAATGGTGAACAAACAGATGCAACTCTTACAGCAGACTTTTCTAGTGTGGGCGTAAACCTTTCAAGAGCCTATACATCACTTTTTAGTGGAACCAGGACTCTTTTCTCAGACAAAGGATTACTGTTCACAGTAGCGGATTAGCCTTTTGGATACACGTTACATGCCTGCGATTTCACCACTGATCTGGGAGATGGTATACGTCGATATTTAGAAAAACGTGGAAATTTAAGAATACAACTACATTTTGGAACCCCCGTTATCCGTGCCAGCCAATCTCATTTGCTACGCTGAATTTGAGAACGAAATATTAATTTCACAGGAGCATGATGTCACTACAGACTATTAGAACAGACATACATACATACAGACAGACAGACAGACAGACAGACAGACATACATACAGACATACAGACATACAGACATACAGACATACAGACAGACAGACAGACAGACAGACAGACAGACAGACAGACAGACAGACAGACAGACAGACAGACAGACAGACAGACACAGACACAGACACAGACACAGAGAGACAGACAGACAGACAGACAGACAGACAGACAGGCAGGCAGGCAGGCAGGCAGGCAGGCAGGCAGACAGACAGACAGACAGACAGACATCACGGACTATGAGAATTAACCATGTATAAGGTAAAGAGTAAGGGTAAAGAAGTGCTTTTAACACAAGATATTTCCCAAATCATAAGAAAAGATGAAAAGACGAGTAGGCTTTTCCTAGGTGTTTATGCTCGAGACAAGAAACCTAAAGAAATACCATGAAATGGATGTATTATTGTGAATACAGACAAGTTAACCGGGATTCATTGGATAGCATGTTTTTTGTGACAGAAGAAGAATACAAATTTTAAAACAAAGTCGGAATTCATTGACGCTTTTGGACGTCTACTATGGAAAAAAGCTCATAAAGATCATTTTATACCTGCTTTTATATATAAATTAATGGCAGTACAGCATCTATTTACTAATTATTGTGGTAAATTTGTGATATTTTTCATCTATGGTTTAAACAGAATTTTATTTTATTCAATGGGAGCACAGTAAGACATAAGTCTTATACACGTGTCTCCCATACATACATATACAATACATTAATAAAAACATCAAGATGGGGTATAATAAAACATAATTAAATAGTAACGTATGTATAACTAGTTAAATGATAATTTATATCAACCACTGATTACAATTGTCTAGGTAGTTCGCACGCTTACGTATGTGTACGTGAATATGTGCGTGTGTGCGTACGTATTGGCGTGCGTGTGCATAATGCGAGCGAGAGAGAGAGAGAGAGAGAGAGAGAGAGTGGGAGAGAGAGAGAGGGGAGAGCGGGAGAGAGAGAGAGAAGGAGAGAGCGGGGGGGGGGGAAGGGGAGGGAGGGAGGGAGGGAGGGAGGGAAGTAGAGAGCGAGAGAGAGAGAGGGAGAGAGAGAGAGGTAGAGGTTGGGATGGAGTGTGTAAGTGTGTGGGGTGGGGGGAGAGTTAGGGAAAGAGAGACAAAAAGAGAGGAGTGGAGAATATGAGAAACAGGGTATAAACTAAGAATTTGACAAGAGTGAGAAAGGTAAGGTGAGGAGCTCTTAATGCTGTGTTCACCATGCTTGTATATCTTGGGCTGTTTGCATTTCGCTCTTATAGTTGCGAATTTAACAAATAGGAAGTTACTTAAAGCGGTTGGTATTGACTATGTATTGGCATACAGCGTTACATATTGTAATATTCTTTTCCAAGTCGACATTGTTAATGCTGTATAGAAGTTGAGTAACTGTCAGTGTGGCAAGAGAGATATTCTTTAGGATGAGCTGATTTTGGAGAGAGACTCTTTGGTCGTTAAAAAGAGGGCAGTGAAGGAGATAGTGATTTGTGGATTCATCAGTGTATCCACATGGGCAGCTAGCTGAGTCTGACAGAAAATTTTCAAATAGATGCCGATTTAAATTACTACAGCCATTGCGAAGCCTACATAGGATTACATTAGCTAACCTTTGGCCGACATAGTACCAGGGAGGAGGCGATCGTATAGGCGACATGGCTTTTGCTCTTGAATTCCGTGAGAGTAACGGAACATGTGACAGCGCTGGGAGAGTATTCCATGCGCTAACTGTTGCTGGAAAAAAGGATCCTCGGAAGAGCTCAATTCGGCAACGAAATGGAGTAAATAGGTTTGCGTGACGAATGTTGTAGGGGTTTCGTGCCTGGGATAATGCGGGAAGGTGATTATTCAGAATTTCACACGTCATCCCGCTGATAATTTTACATAGCATAACTAGTCTGTGAGATTCCCGTCTATGTGAAAGCGTTTCTATTCCTGTTTCGGTGTACAAGTCTTCCGCATGAGCACTACGTGTCATTCCACATACTGTTCTGAGAGCGTCTTTTTGGATGTCCCCCAGTTGTGTTATAAGATACTGTGGTATGTTATCCCAGACGACGTCTGCGTATTCTAGAGATGGCCTAATAAAGCTTTTGTACAAAATTTCAAGACATTACCGGTCTAGGATATATTTTAGGCCCTTGAGTAAAGAAAGTTTGTGTTGAGCATTTGTTATTAAGTTTTCCACGTGAGTAAGCCAAGTGCGTTTGCTATTGAAGGTAATGCCAAGATGTTTATGGTTGCTTGACGGGAGTATTTCAGAATTTTTGAATTTAACTGGAAAGACAGTGGGCTCATTACGCAGAGAAAGAAACAGACTAGTAGTTTTGGAGGCATTAAATTCGACAAGCCATGTGTTAGCCCATTGCGTCATGATCAGGATATCATGGTCTATTGTTGCAGAGTGTGCTTCTAAGTTTTCAGACATTACATATAGGCAGGTATCATCAGCAAACAGTCTAATATTGTTTAAAATATCACTGGGCATGTCATTAATAAAGACTAAAAATAGCAAGAGACCAAGGACTGAAAGTTGTGGCACTCCAGCGAAGTAAGGTAGATTCATTGCCGTTTATAACTACTCGCTGATAACGATTTTCGAGATAGCTTTCAAACCATGCCAGTAAACTTCCACAGATACCGAAATTTCTCAATTTTTCTAGAAGACCACGATGCCACACTCGATCGAATGCTTTAGAAATATCAAAGAACAAGAACAGTATTTCCTTTTGATCATCGAGAGCCTGAGCGATATCAGTGTAAATGTCTAAGAGTTGGTTTACTGTAGAGTTTGACGGAAGAAATCCGGATTGGTATGGAGTTATATCGTGTCTAATGTAGTTATAAATATGTTTAAAAACAGTTCTCTCCATAACTTTGCTTAGGCAGCTCAAGAGAGATATTGGTCGGTAATTTGAACATTGGTTCTTTTCACCTTTTATAAAAATAGGAGTTGCATTAGCAATTTTCCATGGGGTCGGAAAATGTGCGCTAATAATGGAATGTTTAAAGAACTGCGCTAGTATTGGGACCAAGACCGCCTTACTCTCATATAACAGTTTCGGGCTTAATCTGTCTGGGCCAACGGCTTTAGAAGTATCCAGATTAGACAGTACATCTGAGACATCGAAATTTGTTATTGTGATTGAGTTTAAAGTATTCTCCGTATACAGAGATGGAGGAGGTAGGTGGGCATTAGTGTCGTCAATTGTGGCGATATTAGAAAAGTAAAGGTTAAGTAGATCTGCCTTTTCAGAAGAACCGTAAGTAAATGAGCCATCTTCACGTTTTAAAGGGGGCAGTTCATTAAAATTGGAGTTAGTGTCAGCTAAGAAGGACTTACATATTTTCCACCACTGTCTAGAGCCTGTGCGTCCGTCTTTAATTTTTTCAGCTAATTTATCTTTAAAGTTTTGTTTAGCTGTCCGAAGTAGTGTGTTGACCAGGTTCCTCTGTTTCTTAAAGTTGGCCACATCTTGCTCTTGTTTAGTTTTCCTTGACTTCATAAATAACTTTTCTCTAATTCGCATCTCATGTTTTATTTTATTGGACATCCATGCTTTGTCATTGGGATTTATAGTAATAGTTTTATTGGGAATACTAGCATTAGCAGCATCAATAATATTTGTGGTGATTGTCTAGCACCAGATGTCAACACCATTAACATCGGAAATGTTATTCCAGAGTGCGTTGGATAGCTGATCCCTGAAAAGGTCCCACTCAGCGTTTGCATAGTCCCATATACGGCGTTTGTAGGATTTACGCTTAGGTATGAAAGATGTTACAACTAGATATACAGGAGTATGATCAATGCAAAAGGGTGCAAGTATTCCACTGTGCCTTACTACTCTAGCACTGTTGATAATAATTGGATCGAATAATGTGTTTGCAACAGGCCGAGTCGGTTCTGTTATTAACTGATGGAAGCCTAGTGTGAAAATAATATCTTGTAAATGGTGTTTGGATGTATTGATCAGATCATCATTAAGATTCCCAAGTAGGACAAGAGTTTTCTTTGGATTTAAGTCACGAACATTCTCTATATTATCAGAAAGAGTTTGCCATTTATCGACATTCGTGTTGGGTGGACGATAAATGACATGCATTAGCAATTCAGGCCGGTCGTGAATCTCTATCCATATCATCTCAATGCTAGGACATTCGTATTCAAAACGACGGGAGGTAGCAAGGTTTTCAGATATGCAGACACATACTCCTCCCCACGCCTACTGACGGTCCCTCCGATACGGCTCCTGGAAGCCTGGCAATTTAATGGTATTAGAGTTGATATTTGGCGTGAGGTGACTTTCAGTAACAGCAATAATATCAAACTGGGACAAATTAGCTTCAATAAGATGGATTTTATCTTTAAGGCTACATGCATTGAGGTGAGCGATAGAAATATTACTACTGTTGGTGGGGCCTGGATTAGTTTCTATATCACCGGCCTGAGAAAGGAGCATGTAGATTATTAACACGGCCGATACATTATTTTGATAGTTGATATGAAAGTGTGGTAGCTGGGCTGCGTAGAGTCCTCGAAAGTTCCTAAATATTTCACGGAAGGAAGGGGATGTGCCTCTGTAACCTGTGAATTTATTAGAGTAGCAATGAAATAGCCCAATAGCCGCAAGGTAACTAGTTATATCATTATCCATTGTCAATTAGATAAATCACAGACGGCCATGTGCACGTGCGGTGGTATCGTAGAGACATACGTGAACGACAGACAGATAGAGCTCCTAAAGTAACAGTAAGAAGGTAAGAATAGGAAACAGAAAAAATAAAGATAAACAAGACATTAAAATGTTCGTGTGAGATGGCTTAGAGTTTTGGGTATTAAATAAGGACAGTTTGTAGCTAACATCCAGAATTCTGAGGTAGCATACTGTGAACTAAGGTGGATTTTGGGCGGCGGCCTAACCTAGGCCCAGAATAATGTAATTTCAAGGAAATGATACAGGTAAGGTGTTGAACATTCTGAAACGAATTTGACAGGGGCCCGGGACTGCCATAAGAAGCAGCAGGTTCCTGTCAAATCAGTTCCAAAATATCCCACGTAGTATTACTTACATTGCATAAGGTATATCTCATTTGGTCGTTTGTGTCAGGGGTTAAGTGCTTGGAGCATTTTGAGCGGTGTTTAAGGAAGCAATTGCTAACATACATGAATATAATTCAGGACAAGATGAGTTGGGGTCAGTGCGATTCTAAGCCCTAATATTAACATACCAGCAGCTCATGAATGAATACATTAGTGATTCCTTATGTGACATTGTAAGAAATAATAACAGATTGTAGGTGGCACTCGTAATTCTCAATTGGTGTACTGTAAACTAAGGTGGGTGTTGGTTCGCTAAGACCGGCGGTTGAAGACAAAATGTTCCTACAGTATTAATTTATATCAGTTTTCAAGGTAGCCGCTCGGGAAAAGCTTGATCATATTATTTAAGCTAGCACGAGCATAAAACTACAGTACAGCTCATAGATAAGTCAAACACGTCTACAAAGCAAAAGTAGAGAACTGTTATTAAGAAATGTTCTGTTAAATGCATTGAACACAAATGGACTGGAGGGCACCACTGCCCTAAGCAGCCACATCCACCAATCCAACTATGGCCAAATACTCAACAGTACATATATAATATAAAATTTTAATAGAACTCTACCACTTTCTCAACGTGTTGGGGTCGATTTATATGCTCTGGGATCTGGATTCCCAGGATCACAATTTCGAATAACTCATCATCATCTTCATCATCATGATTTACCCCACCCCTCCCTCCCCAACCTTTCTCTCAACCCCAGTACTCCCAGGTCTTTACTTCTCGTTTCTTATACGAAATAGAAACGAAAGCGAAACGAGAAGTGTGACCAAGTCGCGCCCCACCCACACCCCCAACCCCCAACCCCACCCCCAACCTTTCTCGGAACCCCAGTACTCCCAGGTCTTTACTTCTCGTTCTTATACGAAATAGAAACGAAAGCGAAACGAGAAGTGTGAACAAGTCGCACCCCACCCACACCCAAACCCACCCCACCCATCTCCTCCCGACACCCACACACCCAGTTTGTGACTCCATTATAATGCATTTAAGTGGATTTTAGCTGTTAACCTCCTCATAACTTAGAACGAAAAGTTTGAGGAAGTTACTGGCGTAGCTAGCCTTTATTGTGTCCCCCCCCCCAACCACCAACTCCAGGTATCATCATCATCATCATCATCGTCGTCGTCATCATCACACAGCTTTACCCATAAAGCTGCCAAGAGGAATACAGCACGACCTTAGCGACGGCAGTACGACGGACAACAAAACAGCACATCAGTCCTTGCATGTCGTAGCTGGCCAAGAACGGCCTCTGCAGTGGTGGTGCGGAATGTCCACTCGCAGGCCGAGAGAAGACCACTCTCAAAGCCTTACCACCGGAATGACTGTCTCAATAATCGGGCCAGTCATTCCAGTGGCAAATTCCCAAAAATTGTCCTTTCCCGGCCTGCAAGAGGACACCTTTCCTTACTTTTTCGACTAAATGCTTAACATACGTAGATACGCGTGCATTCGGCTGTACGCATACTTGTGGCATTGTTTTGCACCACGCTGCGTGAAACCTGTCCATAACGAACACATTTTCACAATTAAAATGAGGTCACTGGCGGCTTTAATTTTGTTCATTAACTATAATCGAAACACATGTAGTTCGTCGTGTTTGAGGCCGCAAAACGGCGGTCCCCGAGACGTGTCCGTCCTAAAGAGCCACCACCATACCGGTCCCAAAACAGGTGGTTCGGCCGCGGCTGCGTGTACCTAGATCACAATGCGATACATATGTACGTATGGGCGTGCAAGTGAACATTTTGAAATAGCAAACTGTTAGGTATTAAATAAGTTGTATATTTGATTAACATTTAGCTACTTGAGGGCACGCGTACTGAATTGTGAATAATAAATGTCATGTCATATCACTATATCTGCATCTATGTTTATGTGTGTGCATGTCCGCGTATATGCAGCATCCTCGTGCAGCTTACTGCATCCATTACGTCGCCGACATTTTGTGTTAAATGAGAATGGGACGCTTTCTCTAACAATAATTACAGATCCGGAAAAAGTTTTATAAATTGTCAATTTCGCTGGATTCAGTACACATTTTCTTTTCACCTCCCTCAGTCAGCTTGTAAAATAAATTGCCATCATAGGACCAGGAGCTGTGAATTTTCTGATTGTTTTTCAGTTTTAACAGTTTCTTTAGTATCTCGTATCTCTTTTTGGTTAAGTCTTCATTTATGAAAACACCTTTGTAGTCGGCCATGTTTCGAAGACCTCGTCGAGCCCGAAGAATTTCCGTTCGCTTCCTGTATGAAATGAATTTCACAATGATTTGATTCTTAGCAGGCCCAACAAAATGTGATCTAGCAATGTCAACATATGACACAGGCACATTGATTGCAAAGGCCACGCGTATAACGGCTTCGTCCGTTGTCTCTGCTTGATGTAATTTCAGGCCTGTGGTCCTGAGGCTCTCGCGCCTACTATATTGTTCGGCGTTATCGTGCACTATTTCGTTAGTGCGAGTTAGATTTGCTATGACTACTTCGTTCACTTTTAAGGATGCAGTCATTTCCAAAATAGCTTCACCGAGTTTTTGTACTTGGGCTTCGAATGTAGAGATTTTCACAGTTTTTTCTACGTCAGATAAGACCACTTTTTCGAGCGTCTGTTCAAGTCTGGATTTGTATGTATCTCCTCTCTAGAGCCTCGAAAAGAGGGGCAATGGTCTTATTCAGCGCCACGGTGACGAGCCTGTCAAATCGCTCTTCAATCGCTCGCATAATGCGTATTTCAAACTCGGATTCTGGTGCAGAGATGTCAGGACACACATTTATATCTGGCAATGAGTGTTGTCTCCTAAGCTGAGGCGCAACTGTGGGGGCTATAGGACTAGATTTACGCTTCCCCCTTCTGCTGTCCACGATTGGGTACCGTATGGCTCGGTAGACGTTCAGGCCACACAGAAGCTTTAAGGCTAACTTCATCACCTTCAGAATTACTAATATCGAGAATGTTTACATCTACATCGTGATCACCTAGATCATTTAAAACACCTGCCACTACATTCACATTCACATTCTTATGGTTTGGTTCGACCTGGCCACCGCCTCAACTGGAACCTCGCACGGCACTCTCAGTTGTACGACTCATGACGAGTATTGTACCACGAATATTGTATTGTATTGCCAATCCTCTATAAATCTTAGATAATATTACCATAGAGTCACTCACTTGTACAAGATTTCAGCAGCAGAATCACTTGCATATAGCAATATGTTACACAGGTACAACAGCTACATCAGTTACTTGCTTCCGCGAATAATCCCAAAAACTTGCTAAGTAACTTTAAAACACAGTTGTCTTAACCGCCATCTTGATTTTTTTTCCCATCTATCAACGAAGTCATTGGAAATCTTTTAAATGGATTATCAATTATCTTCGAGATCTTATGAATAATGAAACGTTAATGACTAGATTCTATAAGCATCTTAAAAAAAAGTCGGAAAGATAAAGCGAGAAAACTTGAAATAGATTAATATATTCATTCAAGTGATTACATCCCTTTTTCCCTCCATCTATTTATTATGAAGAAATTAATTTGTTTGAAATGAAGGTCTTATATCCTATGTTAGCGGGAGGGATGGAGGCAAGAAGATGGGTGAGAGGGAAGGGTGGGGTAGGGTTAGGAATGCCCACATGATAAGAAGAAGAATAAAATGAAAATTGATCTTTTAGAATAAAAAAATCACGAGTTGTGTTTTTCTTTATTATTATTCACAAATATATATAAGGCTCTAGAAAATTTCGAAATTATTCACAAATATACATATATATATATATGGGTCTAGAAAACATTGACGTAAAGTGAATTTTGATAACCTCTCCGATATTTTGAAACTAATTTGACTGGGGGATGTTGCACCCTTTGCTAGAAACACCTCATTGTCGAATTAGTTTCAAAATATTGCAAAGCTTATTAATATAAGTCACATATTTTGAAACTAATTTGACTCAGAGCTGTTGCTATCTTTGACAGCAAGAGCTCCCAGTTAAATTAGTTTCGAAATATGTGTTAGAAAATCAATTCGTAATGACCTCTCTCTCTCCCTCTCTCTCTCTCTCTCTCTCTCTCTCTCTCTCTCTCTCTCTCTCTCTCTCATGGCACATATGACGCATTCTTGAAGGAATTACTATGATAAATATGACGTCATATAGATAATGGGAAAACAAGACGACGCAATAGCCTCACACACCTTCGAACAGCATCAGCATCAGCAACAGTAAGTGTAAAATTATCACTAACTTCAATATTTTGAAACTAATTTGACTATAAGTTCATCCCACCTTAGGAAAGAACAGTCCAAAGCGAAATTCTCCCTTCGTAATATTAACCCTTTAAGCATCCTCAGATTCTGTCAAGAAAATTTCAATCTACAGATCAGGAGAGGACTTCTTTTTGGAAAATTTCCACTAGAGTGAGTGGTTCAGTTACTGAACCACTAATTCGAGGGGGAAATTAAAAAAATAGTCCTCTCTTTATTTGCAAATGTACATATCATAAGACGACTACCAAAGTTTGGTTTTGTCCACGCTTTCATCATTAAAGGGTAAAGTTCCATATCCATCTTTCAATAACATAATAATAATAACTTGGATAGCTGGTATGTGAAATTCTATACTAGACCAGTCCCAATAGTTGGGTTAGATAGGCATATACAATAGCAAAACATAGATTGACTTGATTACCAGCTTTTGGATTACAAAAGAAAAGTGGAAACATGGGCTATAGTTTTGAATCTCTCTCTCTCTCTCTCTCTCTCTCTCTCTCTCTCTCTCTCTCATATCAGAGCACATCAGGTAAAAAAGCATGATTATAAGGTTTAATAATGCTATTTTAATGGTAAAGGCAGATATCACACACCCAATCTGCTAATATTTTCAAGATTTTATTTAACTCTTGCTTGCTTGCTTGCTTGTTTTAAGGGCAGCCACTAAGGGCCCAACGACTCTGTGGGTCTAAGGGCCTTTGGTCTGTGACTCTCTCAACTAGATTTAATTTTCAGGTATGTTAATATGTCCGAATGGTAGTGTTGATAAATCATCCATTATCTTTCGTTTAGTATAGGTTCGTCTAAATCTTGTAACTAATATATAGACCGAATTTAATGATTACGTGATCTAGTAAATCCTTTTAGATATTCAGCCTCGAAGACTTTACTATCATCTAAAACAGCTTCTTGCATAGCATCACAATTTATATGAGAATTTCGAGAATTGTGTGAAAGACCTTTAACTTTGAAATTTTGCTTTGTGTTACTACCATCAGTTATATTATATGCATAAGACATAGGACCTGTGCTTATGAAGCTTTCTATGTGAAAGTTAGTAGGTATTTCATCTGTAAATGCACCAGATGGTCACGAGTTATCGGAACTCTATGAGGTGTGTCTTTTGGCTCAGAATACAGAATACTATCACTATCAAACTAAATGACCGATTCACCAAGGTGTGAGAGGATCTCATATAAAGGTAGGCGGGCATAAGATGTTACAAAGCATGCAACTACAAGATTTGTATTCATAGGTGTCTGTTCAAAGTCTTTACTTTCATTGTATGAAATCATGAGTAGGTTTTCATGACAGAGAAGCATGTCTTTAACTTTTTTTGTTCGATCAGTTAAAATATCACACATACTCTCAATCCCGTCTAAAGAACTGTATAGAAGCTTACTCTCTTAAATCTAAAGTTCGTTCTATCACCCCCCCCCATTAAAATCTCTCAACTTTCTTCCAATATAGGTGAAATTCATACTCTCTAAAGAAGCAACTCTTTGTCTAAATCGCCATGATACAGGTGCAAACGTGTAAGTTGTTTTTTCCCAGGAAGGTATAAATAGATTCTTAATTTGACTAATATGGGAAAACATGCTGATGCTTCCAGAAAATTCCTAGGGGGTATTCGAACACGATGGTTGGCTGCTGGTGCATCATCATTCTATTTCTAACTCATGAAACAATCGAAAATATTGTTAAAGCGTTGTCCGAACACGCTGATTGGTTTAAAATATTGCCTGAGCGCTTGTCGAACACGCTGATTGCCACCCCCCCCCCCCTGACCGACCTTTCACCAATCAGCGTGTTCGGACAGCGCTCTAATTATACTACTGACCTATTGAAACTATTTTTGCACCTCCTATGGAACGCAATTCTGAACAATATGTGCGAATGCGTCCGCATAGTAGTCCTACTGTGCACACATGCATGTCTAGCCATCCTTCTATCGATACCATTATGACATAATTCTAATATTGTTGGTAAGTGTTTGCTTTGCATGTACAATTTCGAGAGAAACTACGCCATTATTCGATCACAGTAAACCAGATCGGAAAATGATGGAAACTGAAAGATTGTGTTTATTTAATTGTGAGAGCGAGAACTATTAATTATGATAAGTCCAGATATGATTCGTTCAATAATAAATGAAAGTCATATCCGTGAGAATGACCTTGATGTGGGATAATAAATAATAATTAGTATTAGATGCAACTGTAAAATTAACCTACTAATGATCGCGTGTCTCCACATATATGCATTAACTGCTGCGCCGCTGCAAGCCATTAGAAAATAATTGCAATGAGGAATGCAGAAACTTTGCTTAGCCACCAACAATTTTCAGTCGAATTGTTTTCAAAATATTCAGCAGATCCAGATTTAAACCCTGTGGAACATGGGTGTGCATAAATTCTGCAGACAGACCGGTAAGGACCTAGCTGGAACGCCTGTAGAAAAAAAGCAGTAAATGACGGAATCATAGAGCAAGAACCGCGACATAAACGTTTCCGTCTGTCAGAAGAGAATATACCCTTTCATATAGGAAGGAGTGTTTGTTCTGTGGTGATGAATGCCAAGATCGCGATGCAAACAATCTTGATAACGTAGGTTACTGGGCCGATGTTGGGCTGATACCGGGCCGATGCTGAAAGTATCGGCACGGTATCGGCCCAGTATCAGCCCAGTATGCTGCGTTATCTGAGAATCATGATGAACGGCACAAATTCTTGGTGATTTGGATATTGCATTGGAAAATGTTACATTTAAAGATGTAATTCTCTCTGTGTACGAACTCAGAAATGATGAGTGGTTAAATTCACACAGTAGACACGTACGCGATACCACCAAGATTGCACCAGACGGTGTATGTAGTCTAAGTAGATTTATCTTCTGGGTAGCGGTAACTGAAGCGAGTGTGATGTTCTTGCATTCGTACATCCTGATTCATACAATGTGGTTCTCGCTGTCATGGAAAGATGACATCCTCGACACGTTATCAAAAACTAATGCCACTGACCAAATAAACTCAAGTCACCTGAAAGAAGAAAGCAGAATTCATTGTACCATTGGTGTTCTCGAATCTAAAGCGATTGTTAAGGGTGAGACAATTACATGGAATGCATTACGTGATCTCGATTGTTCTCGCTGGAAAGAATCATTGGCAGAATTTGGTGTGGTGACAGCTGGTACAGCTGACTTATATCACGAAGCACTGCCTACACCTTACACAGGACACTATCACCACATGACTGCATTGACCATTTCTAGGTTGCAGCAAGATGATTTTTGTGAAAGTGAGACTTCAATTATTCGGAGTCAAGGAGACTAAAAATGATTAAATGATTGCTCAGCAGTTCAGTGTTTTTATATATTGTGCAAGGGACTAAAATACACATGCTGCTTTTCATCCGATCACCTCTCTCTCTCTGCATTGAGTGCCTGGAGAGAATCATCTTCTTGTTCTTCACACTCGACCATCTCAATTATAGATGTTGAGTCAGTGTCCATATTCATATCGGAGATATGAAGTCACTTCCTGACATGATCTAAGATGAATTACCAAGTACTGGGTAGTTAGCAAGCTGTTTAAGCGATTTAGCGAATTCTAAATGAACAAATCCATGTACAGTACCACTGTAAGTTGATAAGCACAGGTTGGGGATGCATAATTGGACTGACAAGAAACTCTATTGCTCTTCAAACATGGTTAGTGTTGGGTTCAGAAAAACGATACTTACTTAAGGAAATTGGCAATGAATACTTAGCAGAGCAAGACTTTTATACAAATCACCGAGACTGTACCGCCACGAAGAAGGATTATCAACACAAAACTGTTTCCAACAACAGGCAACAAATTTGATAAAATATAACGGTGATTACAGACATACATTCAGTGAGAACTATTCTGAGTTTTTAGTTCTTCATTCCAGGAAGTGAATCACTTATAAAGATTGCCATTTAAATTAAACAAATCAGACAAGTCCTTTGCAAAAGCTTCAGGACAGACACTTTAGTTGAGAAAACCAAATTCATCGACAGTCTTATCAAGAAAACGTTCAATGAAAAGCAAATCCACAGGTTTTGTAACTTGCAGGTTTGCGAAACAGTAAGTCTCTTTGGATGTTTGCAGATAGGCAATCAGTAAAATGATGATGATCCTGCTGGAAAGGTTCCCGGAAGTCATTTTCCAAATTGGCAGTAAAGGTTCAGAAATAATGTTACAATTTTCATTTAAAATGGCAAATGACAGACGATGGATCTGGGTTTGAACTGTGACTGTGAACACATATTATTGTAACAAATCAGTTTTTATGCTGCTTATTATTATTCCAAGTAAACTTTGTGGTCGTTAAGGCAAACAATAAACAGAATTGGGGATCAAATTCGTCGCAATCCCCAATTACAGGTAAGTGGCTATGAAGTGAAATTATTCATGAATACCGTTGCCTTTATTCCTGAGTACACATTTCTGGTCACTTTTAAGATTTTTGCATTTTTATTCTCAAGTAACAATTTATCGCAAAATGCCCCATGCTGCACTTTATCAAAGACCGTTTCCAAGTTTATAAATGTACAATATAGTTTTTTCCATCGATTTATCAACAATTCTATTATTACATGAATTGCAAACAAGTGGTCGGTATTTGAGTATATGCCCCTCAAGCCAGCTGGATTTTCTTCTACTCTTCCAGATAATCATCTATTCTCTTGCTTTTGATGCTTGTGAACAAGAGACCCAAAGGGGCCTTTATCGCTCACTTGAAATTATTGGCCACTGGAACCACCGAAAAGAATGAGATGACCACTGGAACAAGATGGCCACTAGCCAAATTGGCTATTCGGCATCCTTTGAACAAACTTGAATTTCTATGCCATAAGAATTGATCCTGCCAAATATAATTGAGATCGACCCACTGGTTTTCGAGAAAAAAACATATTAAATTTCCCGTTGCTTTAGTATGGGAGTTTTTGGCGGGAAAATGATCCTAGATGGCCGCCAAACCGTTTAATGGACAGTTTTCAAAATGGCAAATTTGAGATCAGAATACCCAAAAACATATATAAAACCAATTTCGACCTCAAAATCCATCAAATAAAAAAATTCAATATGGCCGCCAGTCATGCTATATTTTGATTGGCCCACGGCGGACATTGTTTTTAGACGGATCAACTTCCCTTGAACAATCCTTAATAACCCTTAGTGCCTAATCATATCTCCAAAATTTAGACCCGATCTCTTCAGTGGTTCTGGAGAGGAAGTCGTTTTCGCGAAAGCTAGGTCAATGAAGATATCTGATGAATTATTTGGCCAATCATGTTCAGTTGAGCAAACTTGGTTTAGCTCTTGCCCTAGATCATATTTCATGAGGTTTTGAAGAGGAAGATGATAAAATATATATTTTTAAATCAGCCAAAATCCAAGATTGCTGCCAGCCAAATTGGGTGATCGGCTTCACTTGAACAAACTTGAACCACTATGCCATAAGGATTGTTCCTGCCAAATATAATTAAAATCGGCCAGGTGGTTCGCGAGAAGAAGACATTTTAAATTTCCTATTGCTGTTTTATTATGGGCGCATTAGGTGGGAAAATGATACAAGATGTCCGCCAAACCGTTTATCCGATAGTTTCGAAAATTGCAAATTTGAGATTCAAATACCCAAAAACATATATAAAACCAATTTAGGCCTCAAAATCCATCAAATGAAAAAAAATCCAATATGGCTCCCAAACATGCTGCATTTTGATTGGGCCATGACGGCCATCCTTTTTGTCGGATTGACTTCCCTTGAACAAAGTTTAATGGTTCTTAGTCCCTAATCATATCATCCGAATTTAGGTCTGCTCCCTTCAGCCGTTCTGGAGAAGAAGTTGTATTCACTGATACTAGGTCATCCATGATGGCTGCCGAACTATTAAGCCAATCAGGGTTTCTTGAACAAACTTGATTCAGCTCTTATGCTAGATGATATATCACGAGATCTGAATCGATCGTCTATATCTGGGAGAGTAAACGGCAGTACTTCCTGCACCAGCTCTTTCAACTGCAGAGTGGGGAATCCTGCACCTCTGGTGGATACGAAGGATGCGATGGAGGCGTCAAGCATGAAATCCCAGCAGCAGCTGAGAAGATAGCGTAGAGGGCCTATGTCAACACTCACAGTGTCTAGTACATCCAGTATCTGTATGATGCATGCACAGGAAGCCATGCCTATCCTGTGGTCTTAAACAGCAAACCAAACAACCCTGACTTCTTCCCCTCTGGTAGCTGGAGGCTGGCGATAGCACCTTTTTTGCCATCGACAGTGATATTGCTCAGGGCGCCTATCTTGAGATTCTCTCCATCCTGTCTGAATGAGCTCCGCGATTTCAGGAGCTCCTTAACCAGGTCCTGCGCATAAGACTCAGCCATAATCTTGATGGCCCCAGCCTCATCGATTCTGAGCATACCTCGCATCGGCGCCCTCTCCTTGATGCCCATCCCCTTGTATACAGTCTTGGCCTTGTTAATGGACGATTGTCCTACCGTATCAGTGTTCCCGATGAGATCTCGGACTGGGATGGTACCTCGGATCTCCCACGGGTCTCCCTTCTCATCGAAGTCTAGAAAGGAGATAGGGGCAACAGTGTCATATGAACCGAGGCGTGCCTCGCCCAAGTGAGCAAGATCGCCTAGCTCTTTGCTTTCTAGGTCTGTGAGTGACAGAATCATAGTGCTATATACAGACGGATTAAACCTACTAGTCATACCCCCAGTGAAATAGTTGGGCATAGGAGGACCACGCAGTCGACCAAGGGAATAAGTAGCAGTGCTCAGGGTACTCGCCCTCTCTGCAGGGTCACGCCTTGTGGGCGATCCACCATTCCTGGGCATTGACAATCCTTAGTCCGCATGCTCGACTATGGGCCACACACTGCCCTCCGGCATGCCATGCCTCATATGCTGCAGGGGTCTCGTTATCCATCTCTCACAATTCAGAGGTGTTAAACGTAAGCGGCGATGATCTCAGCCATTGCACTCGTTGCTAGCCCTAGAACTGCGGCCTCCATTAATGTAACACGTTCACCCATGATCTTGGTGGCAACAGTGTAGGAGGCACCACTGAGGGCGATCCTTGAGATGGGATGAGTTATTCTGAGACAGTGTTCGGCCTCCACTCACAACTGTAGCGAGGACAGCCGTAGTGGCGGCGGGAAGAACCTAATTTCCCCCTGTCATTTCACCACGGCCACATTCGCTGCCACGTTACTGGCGACATGGACTGCCAGAGGTTTTTCTTTGGCCAGTAACTTCTATGTCTTGGTTCGCCGCAGGTTCTCCACCTTCTGAAAATCCACCTGGCTCTCGGGCAGTTGCTTCATGATCTGTACCGTTGACGTCATTATTTAAGCACTGAGTATACAACGCGGGTTAACGTGTGCGTCCCCTGTCGAGAGAGCTAATACGATCTTCCCAGTCTGCATCTGCCAGGCGGCCGGGTTGGTACTCAGGAATATTCATCTCTCTATTGAGACATCTTAAACATGTCCGGGCTCACGCTATGCGAGAAGTACTATGAGGTCTTCCAGAGGAAGTTCAAGGACTACAAGAAGAAGACACCAGATGAGCTCGCTCAGCTCTATGGTACTGAGCTGACAGAGAAGCTGACAGCTGTGATGATCTATCTATGATTTGGTAAGGGGCAGATCTGCTTCCTCGACTACCTTATCATGGGCGGGAGTATTGTCGAGCAGCTCATGTGAGCTAAAGGTTTCTACATGGATCGGGAGTATCTGTCAGATGTGTTCCAGCAGTTGCAGACCAGCATGGCCTCACCGGACTCAGAGCTGAACAAGGCTCTGCGATACTACAAGCTGGAAAAAGGATGCACTGCAGAACCATCCAGCCCTTGGATGTGCATGTTGGCAGCGTGTATAGGGGCTGTAGGGCAGGCCAAGCTGGTTCAGTAACTCACCGCGGTCCCAACTGCTACTGTAGAGAGTCAGGATAGACTTATAGCTGATTTGCTAGTGCCGGAGTAGGCTGACCCCGAGCGCCACGATAGCTAGGCCTGGCAACACTTGTAGAGCTGCCACGGGAAGCGGTGTCGTGTCGACTGGCTGCAGTGTCGGGGTTGGAATGCCTGGAGCTGCCGTGCTGATTGGCTGCAGTATCAGGGTCAGAACGACTGTATGTGCTGCCATACCCATACTACACATAGGTGCGTTGCTATCGGTGTTGAAGCCGAAGTGGACAACGGGACAACTCCCCTCGTCTATCATGTTGTTATAGCCCCTGACTTGGAGGTCCTCGATGTTCACGATCATGTTGCTCGGAATCAACCGTATGTGTGGTGAAATAGCAAACTCAAGTTTGCGACGGGCCTTCTGCAATCCCTGCTGGAACTTAGCAATAAGACTACTGGGGTCGGCCACGATGATCATATCCTTAACGAGACTGATGAACATGGCCTGGACCTCTGCTCCGCTGACACCATCTATGTAATGTCGCAGCTTGGTCTGTGCTGTAAGGAGGCAGTAGCACAGTGCTTCCAGGGACTGGTTGATCCGAACGATCCCTGCTCGTGTGAGGCCTGAGGTGGTGTGTGGGACAATATACTTCCACACATCTGGATAGTCCTGCCGCAAGGCCAGTGATGTGCATATTTTGCACCAGCCCTCCAGGGTCGGAGTCTGGATCGAACAAGAATAGCACTGTCTTCCGATGACCTACTCGTGGGGGTGTTTGATAGGGGAATCCTGAGTAGTCACGTTTCGGGTCACCGTGCATAACACCTAGATCGCTGTCGTCACCACCATGCCACCGATTGTCTGGGTGAGCGCTGAACTATCTCTTTCGTCTGCTGGCTGCTGAGATGCTATGACTGTTGAGCTGTGGGTCGAAGTCGTTTGTATTAGGGAGGCTTGCACCCAGCTCATGGAGGATTCGTCGCACCGTGAAGTACACGTGGAATCTGAGACAGCTGGCGATGAGCACAGCTTCAGGAGTACCAGAATAAGAGTGAAGCAGGGTGAAACTTACTCCACATCCTGCTGTGGCACACCACACGGCAAAATTCAGCTGCTGATTCCAGTATGAGAGGCTTGGAGCAGCCATCCAAGTATGAGCTTGCTTCGCATCCTAGATGGTGATGGGGCTGTTGGTCAGCGGTCGTGGGTTGACGGAGAAGCTGGTTGTGATGGAGAATGGTGTTAGCTCTTGCATATCATAGAGTAGACCTCTCAGGCCAGTCAAGGGTGTACCAAGGAGGGGCGGTTGGCTCCGGATTGCTGTCGTGAGGTTCAGTAGGAAGGCCATATATACTGGTGTTCTTAAAGCTACCGTACAGGCAGCACACTATTTGTAGTCGTCTCGACTCCAGAGACCAGCGAGTCCACATCGCCGTAACATCTCGTTTTTCAGCTCCTCCATATCAACCCGCCTGCTGGAGCCTTTGAGGTATTGCTGTCGCACTTTAGGTTTCTCCGTGCGGCACAGGCTTGAACCTTCAATATATGGTGGTACTCTTCATTGGTGACTTGGCCATCCTCGAGAGCTTTGCTGACAGACTCGTCGATGGTCCCGTAGCATACTCTGTGCCATGTCACGTAATTAGCATGCTTCTCCAGCCTCCTTGTAATCGGCCGCTGCAACAACCCCAAGCCTGTGGCCAAGACAGTGGCGGCTAGTGTCACGCCACCCAACGGGATGGCGACGATGGCACCCACCCCTGTAGCGAGAGTGGCCACAGCTGCCACACCAGCACTGGCTCCAATCAGACCCGCAGCAGTGGTTGTATGCACGAGAACGTTGTAGGCTGTCTTATACCGCCTGCACGTTCTGCTGTACTTTTCTGCCTCATGGACGAGATTTAGCCTGATGGTATCCATCTGCTGGAGTCGCCAGCCGTGGATGGTACCGCCCTCGTCAGCAGTAAGGGAGGGGTATAGCTCTGGTTGCTTCCGCCACTCTGATTTTGCCATAGTATATCTGGAGGATTAAATGGCATCACCTGCAGAATCTGCTCATGAGTCATAGAAGGGTTCATTTTGGAGAGCCTGGCGAACCGTGCCAGCTTTTTAGTGCCGAGACAGACATCTCTTAGACAGTAGTCATCCACCACTATGTCGGGTGCCAGTAGCTTTCTGAGACGTGGCATCCAGAACTTCGCCTTATCCTCAAGATAGTAGGCCCACCGCTGGATGGCTTTCTGGGTCTTATGCTTCTGCGCCATCTCCTCTTCCCACTGTATAACATCTGGCTCATCGTCGTCTGAGACATCGTCGTATGAGAAAACATTTGGCTCATCGTCGTCTGTCAAGACTCCTGCATCCTGCTTCCTCTCCGCCAGGAGGGCCTGCCAGTATCGGAAACCTTCACTGTTCCTTCGCCTACTTGCAATGCTCGCGTTCTGTTGATACCAGCTCTCCCGCTGTAGTCGCTCTCCTTGTTGCCATGCGGGCATCTGTTCGTTTAAGGCATCTATCTGTGCAGGGGGCATGAAGGGTCAACCCTGTAGCTGGCTCTTCATCATCTCGGAAAAGGCCATATAATCCTGGTATGAGATCAGGTCGAGTAGTAATAAGAGTGTAAACTCTAAATGGGCGTCCGATATACCTTCCGTGCTGGCATATATGTTAATAGAGGGGCTGTCAAACAGTTGATTTAGAGGTGTGAACCGGCTGTGACCGATAGCTTTCCATAGGTTGCTGTTGGCACCTGGGAGATACTCTATCACGTGCCGGCCGACTCTACCAGTGAGCTGCTGTGTGCACTGCCCGGAGGTTGATGTAGCACATCGGCGTGTATGTATGTTGTGCCCAGCTGGGACACCTCGAAGAGAACCCATTCTACATGGTACTGTACCACCCGTCGCCCCTCTAGAGAGGGTGTGTGTACGTTCTCACCACATGAGAGCAGCAGTCGGACAATCGACATGGTTAAATCTCCTGTTTAAAACCGTTCTATAGCATGCTATGGAACCCATATTTGCTCACTCGACTGGTCTTGCTGACCTGGCAGATGTGTACGCAGTTGATGCTGCCAAGGTAGAAGAGAGCGATGGCAAGTCATTCGCCTACAGTACGAAGCAAACTCGATTGCATTCTCCCTCCACCCCATTGGTGGTGATGCTGTGGAGCTGTTCACAGACCTCAAGGATGTGTCGAAGGAGCGCCTGGGTCACAACATAGATGCCCACAAGATCGTGTTTCGGTATGATTTCCCGAAGAGGAAGTACATCCCCGAGCCGTTGATTGAGCTCTCGGATACAGGGGTGGCAGACATCAACACCCTAAATAACGACCTCAGCTTTCATCTGGTCAAACCCTGTTCGAGCGGTGCCCTGCCTATAACCCATGATGGTCTGCTATTGACCCTGGCAAAAAACCTGCAGTTCATGTTTGAGAAAGATGAAGTGTGGTACCGCGCTTGACCTTGTGGTGACTGACAAACATGGTTGCCACTATATAGGCCTCCGCTGTCATTGACATATAGGTTACTCCCTTCTCCACTGTTGTGAAAAGGGATGGGACAGTTTGAAAGCTCTACAATCGGGGATCATCCTTCCCCACCTACATAGGTGAAAGTGTCTCCCTGACGAGGGTGGGTCACTGGATCGGGGTTACATGTGGAAAGCTCCTGCTGCGTCGTCCGTTCGATGGAGCAGATGAAGCTGTTAACCTCCAGGAGGGCATCCTATGGGTAGATGGTGTGTCACATGTCTCCAAAGCCAAGGGTGCTGTTAAACTGCTTCAGCGAGTTGGACTCACTAGCTCGCAAACGACTCATATAGTCCTAGAGCTACGTTTCTTAGCTGGCGGCAGAGTGAAGCAGCTAGCCCCTGCCCCTGAGAGGATGAAGATCACCATCGATCCGGATGGAACAGGACTCGATCTGGCACAGATATTTCTCGAGGGGTTCACTCTGTTCGGTTTAACTCTTCATATATAGCCATGATTCTCATCATACTGCTCGTGCTGGCGTCTACAGCAGTGGCACAAGGCGCTGAGAATGCCATGATATTGGATGCCAAGTGGGCCCGCTTCCGGTATGACCCCCAGTACAATCCTTGGGTCGACAACTTGCGGAGAAACATTTACGACCGATTTCACCCACGTGAATAGATCGAGTCTATCTGCCACTTCTATGGTGTGGAGAGGGTAGGACGTGGTTATCTGCTGGAGACACCTGCTCAGCACCAGGTTCTCAGCGTAACATGTGAACATGCCAGAGTCTGCCGTGGTGCAAATTCTAAGCACTTTAGCATCCGATCAGGTGAACGTTGTCAAGGTAGATGGAAGACACTATGGGTAGTCTCATCATGCCGATGCGACTCTGGAAGAGACTGCGTGTTTGTCTGAGCCTACACATAATAGAGAGAGAGAGAAAGAGAGAGAGAGAGAGAGAGAGAGAGAGAGAGAGGGGGGCCTTCTGGTGTGGTTGATCACAAGGCGATCAGTGTTGTATATCACTGTGAAGGCTTGTCTCTAAATGGGCGTACAGACCCTATTATGTGTGGTAGTTGGAGTGTCGGAATATGACACCACCTCCCTCATCTGGCCGCCGTTCGGCGATCCGTGCTGTCCCCCACAACCCTCTCAATCAGAGGGGGGGGCCGCCATCTAGAGGCATACACCAACCACATGTCTCAACAACCCTATGCCCCAGGGATTGAGAGGGAGGTGGGGGCCACGGATCGCCGAACGGCAGGCAGTTGAGGGAGGTGGTATCATTTTAATTCCGACACTACTACTATATGCCTCAACATTCGCTGTCCGTTGTTCTTAGATCCTATCATGGGTTTACCCCATCTTGTGTCAACTTTACTATTTAATGATCAAGTCTGTAAAAACTACCTCTGCAGTTGTCTTGAGAAATCTCCATTTGCAGGCGAAGAGAAGAATATTTTTGAAAATCTACCACTGGAATGACTGGTTCGATAACAGAACCAGTGATTCCAGTGGTAATTTTTTGAAAACTATTCTTCTTGATCTGCAATTAGACATCGGCTAAGCAGAATTTTTTTTTTTAATTTCGTTATAAATGTACAAAAGTAATCTTTTTGGCTGCAAACACCAAAATGTCCTTGGGCGGTATTGGCAATTAATGGTTAATTGAAATAAATAGTATTTTGAGCTCCTTAATGTGCTGTTGACACAAGAGTGGCTATAACCATATGCCTATTATAGGTAGGGCCTATAGACCGCAAAGCTCTCTCATGACAGTTGATGGTATCACTGTTAGAGTAAACATTCTAAGGTAAATAAATGCGCAAGAAAGGCTTTAAAATGTCTTAACTTTTTCATTTTTTCACTTTTCTCAGGGGAGATAGCTCTAGCATTTTGCTATAAGGCATATCCAAAATGTGGTCTTACCGACGATAATGCAGGCTGTTGTTATACCCCAGAAACAAATCCAGACGCACACACGGATGTATAGGCCTAATCCCTATTTTAAAACATCAATGGCTAAATTTGTTTTAAAAAATAACAATATTTGCGTATTTTATGTCAATTTGTAGGATTTTTAAAAAGAAGATTATTTTGGAAAATATATCGCTGAAATCACTGGCTAGGTTATCGATCCAGTCCTTTAAGTGGTAAATAAGAAAAATGGTATTCGCTTGGCCTGCAAATGGACACTCCTCAACACCACAGCAGAGGTCGGTTTTGACCGGCGCCACCATGACACTTGGATAATATATATATATATATATATATATATATATATATATATATATATATATATATATATATATTTGTACACACAATCAAACCATTGCTTACTGGCCAGTGTCTATGGCATAGCGTTGAGGTGAGGGCGGGTAATAAACAGTACAAAAGGACAGCATTCGGTCCTCTGAGATATGACAATGACTATCAGCTCGTTTTTATCTCGTATATCTTACCTCCGCTACGAAGTAAATTATTTGATGTTTTCTATCAATAACCACGTACATTATTTTTGATATCAAAGTAATAACACTAAGCATAGGGTCTAATGCATGAAATGCATCAACTTCCATGAAAGAGCTTTAGGGGCTATAGGCCCTCGATAGAGGTCTATGTATTTAAACGCTTGATAGACCCTATGGACAACTGACAGTGGTGGTTCTGCAGCGTATACTTTAGCGAATTCACGTACTCTAGTGCCAAACTAGAAATAGTTTTACCTCACTTAGCAATTGGCTAAAATACCAGATCGAACATATGCATTATGCTTACAAGACATTTTGTTGAATATTTTGAAAACTATTTGACTGAAAGTCGTTGTCAATTACTTTCAATATAGTCAACATGTTATCTGTGTGGCTTTAAGTTTGATATGGATCTTCGGAGTTTTCATTGTTGAGAATGCTCATGGAGGATTCCAACTTATCCATTCATTATATGACGCAACAATGAACTACGTGACGTGTAGGATGATGTCATAATCAATTACGTCGTGAATGCCATTGCTAGGTTCGTCACCAACACTTAACCGATGACGGAATACTCGTTGTTTTGCGAATTTTATGTCTTCACTGTTTAATAAACATGCTGTTGAATATTTTGAAAGTAATTTGACTGGGCGCTGTTGCTGCAACAGCATCTAATCAAATTAGTTTCAAAATAGTCAACAACAAGCTTGCATAGTTTTCTGGAAATTGATACTTAGGGAGCTCAGGGATCGAGTGAAACCCAACACGGGCGAAGTGTGGGCGGATCTTAGCTATAGATGGGCAGCGCATAGTTAAAGCTGGATTCTTCCATTGACTGCATCCCGATATAGGACGTACAGTGAGACTCTCTTTACGTACAGGTTGTACATTTTGCGACCGCGTTAACCTAGGATAAGCTTTTATCTTTTCGTATCCTGAGGATCATCAGCTGTTTCAGACCACGTATGCTCTGTGTGGGCAATGCTCTATGATACGAATATGAATCAAACGCTGATTACCTTGAATCAGACAAATATATTTACAACACGCGGACTCCTTCGTCCACATTATAGCTCACTAGACACCAGACTCATTAGCTTCTCGGAAGCCTATAAAGAAATCCCGGAATGGTTCACCAGGACAATTATCGTTCTCTCATTTGCACTCGGTGTCATTGCAAATACCTTTATCCTTGTCTATTTTTTCAAGTCTGGAAAATACCGAGTGCCGATATTTACGCTATTCACTAGCTTGGCGGTAACGGATTGGGTGACCTGCCTGATATATTGTGTTATTATAGGAAACATGTTTCCAGAAGTACTCTTCCCTGTATCCGCGGCAATGATCAGTACAATGGTGAATTATATTTCGGCATCGTCTTATGGAGCAAGCGTTTTACATTTGGTATTTCTGGCAGCATTACGCTATTACCAACTTTGTCACCCGTTGAAGGCTAAGTTCCATGTCACAGTGGCGCTGGTTATAAAAGTGTGTCTGGCACTGTGGCTATTCGCATTCATGATCTACATACCACTACCCTTTTACAGAGACGTCCACGAAATATCATACAAAAATCAGACAAAGCAGTTCTTCATTTTCTTGGGTAACAGCGAACTGAAGGAGCAACTTGATACCGCATTCTCACAGGTGATTCCGTTATGCGTCATTCTGCTTCTGCACATAATAAAACTGTACACATTATCACGTGTTACAGATGTGACAAAAGCGAGCAAGCACAGTGCTAGTTCCAGAGCGGTAGCTATGATAATAATTGTCTTCATATTATCATTAGTAGTGCGACTCGCTCATAACTTTTACCACGGCATTCTAGGGTTCCCCTACCACAGCTTTCATAAACTATTGGCAATTTCATCTGCAAATCTTTTGTTCGCGAACAGCATCATAGACCCTTTCCTCTACGTTCTGGGAGCGGCAGATATAAGAAAAGATATCCTAAAAACATTCCTTAGATGCAGGTATGACGTTAAGAAGTAACTGGTTTATGTAGAAACATTCTAGAGAGCATTTGGAATCCTAACAATTTGACCGATCAACCCTATATCCTAGGCTCTTTTAATAATATAAATCCTACGGTTCCTATGATTATGGAATAATAGTTAACAACTTAGCAGATGCACAAAATTGTAATATCAGTTGGCAATGCACGTTGTCTTTCCACTTTTGGCCATGCCCAGCCCATATCTAGCTAAGCTCCACCCACACTTCACCGGTGTTGGGATCGATCTATCCCTGAAATCGTTAACTATCAATTTTCTGAAAACTACAGGTAAGCTGTTGAATATTTTGAAACTAATTTGTAAAATTCTTTTCAAAATATTCAACAAAATGTTTATTAAATAGTAAAGAATTACAATTCGTACAACGTGTCGGATTATTAAATGTTTCAGACGGGCTAAATCGAGTCATTCATGATGTAATTGATTATAACGTCATCCTACACGCCATGTAGTAGAATATGACGTCATATGACGTCATTTGATGAATGGATAAATTGGAAAGGTCTACTCCCCAGATATTGCAAGTTGCTGGACCGCTACTTGGCCAGTACTGGGCCGTATTGGCCAGGTATTGTTCAAGTACCGGTCCAGCACCTGTGCTATCAGAGCACACTTTAAAATTCCCGTGCAGGTGATGAATTATTGTGCACATTCTGAGAGAATCCTAATTATATAATAAGGCGTATACTTTAAACTGCATGCACACACACACACACGCACGCGCGCGCACGCACGCACACACGCACGCACGCACGCACGCACGCACGCACGCACGCACGCACATACACACGCACGCACGCACCCACGCACGCGCGCACGTGCGCAGGCAGGCAGGCACGAACGCACGCACGCACGCACGCACGCACGCACGCACGCACGCACGCACGCACGCACGCACACACCCATATTATATATATATATATATATATATATATATATATATATATATATATATATATATATATATATATATATATATATATATATATATATATATATATATATATATATATTGTTAACTCTAGATGTAGAAATTGTTTGAGTGACCATCTCGGTCACTTCTTCAGCACTATCTGACGGTCGCTGCCTCACTCAACTCAGGTCAGTTCTCGTTGAGTGGCATGATAGCATTTATTGGTAGACCGCTGGTCTACGGTAGCCCTCGTCTCGGTTCATTTTCTATTGGTGGTTATATATTTTAAAAACGCCATGAAATTCGTCTCGATGACAGATGCATTGCTGGCAGGGATGAGATGCCCATTGTTTTATGTGAGCTTTGCGTCAGTCTACGCTTCTCTCGTGTTGGTCAATTTTTTAGCTGGCCATGTTGGATTTTCCAAAGATTATCTTGAACTCCTTTAAACGCTTGACTCCTCCAGCATCAAAAACTCAATTTCGAGGTAAATGTCATCATACAATTCACATTTGTATGGGTAACATACATACCAAATTTGTTTGAATTCCACACAATGGTGTTGGAGGAGATAGCGTGCTGGACCCCGTGGGGGCGGAGCTAATCTTAAATGCTGTCATGCAATTTATAATTTTATGGGCAGTCCACAAAACAAATTTAGTTGAATTCCACACAATGGCTTGGGAGGAGATAGCGTCGCGGTCGATTTTAGGATATTTGACCCTTTGACCACACCCTTATCACCCATGGCGGGTGGTGTGTGTGTGGGTGGGTTGTATGGGGTGGGGTGGGGGGGGGAGTCGGAGCCAAACTGCTATTACATCGGTAACTCACATATGGGTGAATTCCATACAACGGTTTGGGAGGAGTGGTGGGCAGTTTTTAGGAATTGGTGGATTATATAAATAATACATTTTCACATGTCTTAGTGCAGCCATATAGAACAACTGCACACATGTAGACGATGTATAATAACTATATTGCTCGGTCGATGGTGCATCATCGTAAATCGTCACGTCCCCGCTTTAACCTCTTAACCTTCCCACTCAACCGCTGATGGCGGTTCAAACGGAAATGTCCTCGTGCACTCCACAATCATATAAGTAACTCACCTACAAAATGTGTTTGAATTCTGTCCACTGGTTGCGGAGGAATTACATAGCAATCCATCTCTTGACCTTTTGACTCCTTCCCCACCCCGTGAAGTGGATGGAGCCAAACAAATGTTGTCTCACAATCTGCAGTTATGTGGTTAACCCACATCCCAAATGTGGTTGGATTATCAGACAATGGTATAGGGTATATGGTGGTAGGTAGTATGGGGTGCCAGCTCCTTTGCGGTACTGGTAAAATTCTAGGAGTACTCAAGGTGTGTGGATGGGCGGTATCTGATGAGGTACATACATTTTGATTGTATGATGGTGGCGGAATTTGTGACTGCCTGGGAGCGGTTGGGAGAGGGGGATATGTGGGGTGGGGCGGGGTTTGGGGGTGGTTCTGTGGTTTAGCTGGTATGACGTGAACTATTGAAGCGTTATACCGTTTCGTCCAATTGCAGGACTCTTCAGAGGTAAAACTCAATGAGGGTACACACATTCACTAGTTTTTCTATGGGCTGGTGTGTCTTTGTGCAATTGTATGTCTCAAGTGGTAGAGGGGCATTTGCAGTTAGGCAAGATGAACAAGTCGGTGATGTTTATGTGAGGTCGATGGTTTCATTGTACTCGTTGTCATTAAATAGAAGTGTAACAAAATAAATTAAGAATAAGAATAAAGAAATGGTGTATACAAATGAGTTAGGGAACCGAAAGAGGTGGTGCCCAAGGCAGATAATTTGTATCTACGATTGTTCGTTTCTATCACGAAATGCATGCAGAAGGAGTTGAACAGGTACATACATTTATACAGTTGGCGGTATAGCATATTCGTAAGTATATTTCGGCTGGATGTGCTGTGGTGCACATTCATGTAAATGTTTTGTTGTAAGTGTTTCAATCAATCACATTCTATTTCCTGTGGGAAGGCTACGGTCGCCTGTAATGTAAAGTAGCCGATTCTGATTAGGATCACAGTGCCATTGTGGCAAGTCATGCTATACTGGGTATTGTTAACGAAGTCACTTTCCCGAAAACTTGATGCGTTGCTTGTGTCTGTCCTGACGCGAACTAAAGTATCAGTTGATTCTGGATGCCGATGTGATGTGTGCGTGATCCTTTTATACCTTTTAGCTACACCTAATGTACCCGGTGGTATCCGTTTGTACCCGGTTGATTGTGTACTTGTACCCGTTTGGACGTGCTCTTATATCCGGTTGTTGGGGTAGTTTTGATTTTTCTTCTCTTTATATACGCGGTTGGCTGTGCATACGTGTTTTCCATGTACCTGGTTGTACCCGTTTGTACCCAGTTGGCTGTGGTTGTGTACTCAGATATTGGAATGATTACACATATTGTTGTGCCCGGTTGGTTGTATATATGGCTAGATGTACTGGTTGTACATTTTAGTGTTATATACATTTCGGGTAGTTGAGCATAGGTCCATGGGTGTGGGTTGACAATAGATTGTGTGGCTCTGCGAGTTTGCAGTTTTTTATTTTTTCGGTAAAAAAGAGTGTATCAGTCATTGTTTCCCATGTTTGCGTAAACAGTCCGTTTGTTGATCCAGACTACTAGCGTTTCGTGCCTATGTTATGGCTGTACTCATCAGAGGACTGATATATTCTAATGTTTAAATAGATCAATTAGATGTACATATGAAGAAGTCACATTCAACCATCAAGTTTACAGCAGAAAACTCCGCTACGTCACTAAGGTTTGACCTACACACCAAAACCCATGGATATCTACACTACTCGTTAGCCCATCCTACCAAAAAAGCAAACCCACACTGTCAGCTTCTAAGATTGAAATGCATTTACAGTAATAAGAACGATTATCTCAAAAACGCCCATAACTCTGTTCACCATTATATGAACAGAGGCTATCCAGCAAACGAGCTAGATGAAAGCTTGACTAAGGCAGCTAAAGCAACACGCACATGTTTCCTGAAGACTAAATAGAACCCCCCCCCCCCCCACCAAAAAACCCCAAAACAACAGGATTCATGTATTTTTTACTTTCACTCACAAAGTGAACTAGGTAATAAAGTTATCCTACGCCACTGGGACCAACTTCAAATCAGACCTAAGTCTAGAGACCCTTTTACAGAGAAGTCTCTGTTTAGTAACGTAACCCATCCCTCAAAGACACACTAGTCAATGCCAAATACAATGACCCAAAAAGGGTGGGAAAACAGGGTACAACCATGTCTAACACTATCAAATCATGCATAAAAGTAAACTGCAATTTCTGCCACAACATGGACCCATCTCATACATTCAACAGCCCGCACATAGGGCTCAAATACCATATAAAAATAAAAACATATTGCCAAACACGCAATGTCATGTATTTATTAACATGCAATAAGTGTTACAAACAGTATGTTGGAGAAACAAAACGTGAGATCCAAACACGTATTAAGGAACATTTTAGGGATATTAAGAATAAGAAAGACACACCTGTCGTCATTCATTTCAATCTTACATGTACCAACCACCATTCCCTAAACTATAGGATCATAGTACTCCGCCACGATCCTGACAGCACGGAAGCAACGTCTCCCCGCAAGGATCGTGGGAAATTCTGGATCCGCCAACTATATCGTATGGATCTCATCGGTATCAATCACGCTGATTGGTAACCCCTTAATCTACTAAGGTAGTAAACTCAATCATTGTTAACGAAGTCGTTACTTGTCAGAGAGTGACGTCATGCCTTTATGACGTCAGCGACATCTGTGTACTCATGTATGACGTCTGGTGGTGTCATGGATGTGTGCGTAGGCTCGGTTACAAGATTAAAGCTGGAGGATGGGTTTGACTGGAGCGCATGCATTTGATTCACAGCTTTATGTTTAGTCAGTCCTTCCACAATGTATTATCTCCATATTTGTAAATTATTTATTTATGTTACAATCGCCTCCATCCATCTGCCCATCCATCTGTCTCCTCCGAATCTATTTTGTGGAATTCAATGAAATGTGAGTTACCCATGTGATTGTGGATCGTGAGACGATGTTTATGATGGGGTGGGGGTGTAATCTTAACATGTTATTTATACCACACCAAAACAATTGGCGGGGTATTATGTGATGGTGTTTAGGGGTGGGCAGGTGGCAGAGTGGTCTCCACATGATAACTCCGCTACCGTCTATCAGAGTGCTTATGAAACTACATAGGGTGGTTGGATTACGTCTGGGAAAGAAACCTATCGAATGTGCCGATGATCCAACATCTAAGATGGCTACCAGCTATCAGCAACAATCTTGAAAATTGGTTTCCAGATAATAATTCTGTTACCGTTCCACAGATCGCTTTGAAACTTCATCGGGTTGTTGGACTACCTGAAGAAGCAACCTATTGAAAGCAAAGATAATCCGAAATCCAAGATGGCAGGCCAATTTGTTTTTGGATGATAACTACATTACCGTTTATTGGATTGCTTTGAAACTTAATAGAGTGGCTGGACTAGGTCTCGAGAAACCTATCAAAATTGGCAATAATACAAAATGCATGGGTGCCACTGGTGGCCATGTTCAAATTTGGTTTCCGAACAATAACTCCATTTCTGCTTTGTGGATCGCTTTAAATCTTCATAACATGACTGGATTAGGCCAGAGGAAGAAACCTATCACTATTGATGATGATCTAACATTAAAGATGGCCCCGGCGGCCATCTTCAAAATAGGTTTCCGAATGATAACTCCATTTTCACCTTAAAACTTCATAGGATGACAATCCAGACGCGGTCTGAAGAAGAAATCTATTCGAAATTGACCATGATCTGAAATCCGTGATGGTGAACATACCGCTGTGATGGATCTAGTCAGTTACCAGTAGGCCTACACCTTGTCTCATAGATCTAATGACATCTTGGCCACGAAGACATTACCCTGTTTTCAAACAGAAGTAAACATTACACTGCAATTCAGATATATACTTGTGCTGTCAACCTACAGGAGTAATACCATCGAACCTTTCCCTATGAAAGAGGAAACTAGCATGCTGCTTCAGCGGTTCTCCGGACAGCGTGGGATTACACATCATCATCATCATCATCGATGGCTGCCAGCCACAGGACACCATCTTAAAAATTGGTTTCGCATGATAGCTCGATTACTGTTTATTTGATCGCTTTGCAACGGCATAGAGTGGTTGGACCAGGTCTACGGAAGAAACCTATCGAAATTGACGATGATCTTAAATCCACGATGACCGGCAGCCACAGGCGGCCTTCTTAAAAATTGTTTTTCGAATGATAAATAATCCTGTTTCTGTTTATCTGATCGTTGTGAAACTTGAAATGGTAGTTAGACTAGGTCTGTGCAAGAAAAATAGATGATGATATGAAATCCAGTATGGCCATCTTGCAAAATGGTTTATATATGGTAGCTCAGTTGCCATTTATCGGATTGCTTCAAAACTTCATCTAGCTAGGTCTGCAGAAGACACATACTGAAATCAACAATAATCCGAAATCCAAAATGGCCACCAGTCAAAGGCAGCCATATTGAAAATTGGCAAATTAATATATGACACCTACTATTTATAGTCATCTACAAATATATAACTAGATTGCTCGGTCGGTGACACATCATGGCAAATCACCACGTTCCCCACTTTGATCTCTTAACCTGCCACACCCGCCCTCGCCCCTTGAGGGCGAAGCCAAACGGACATACCCTCTTGCACTCCACAATCATATGGGTAACTCACCTACCAAATTTGGTTGAATTTTGTCCTCTGGTTTCGGACGAATTGCATTACAATCAATTTCCTGACCTTTCAATCCCATCCCCACCCCCTGGATGTGGCGTCAAACCAATGTCATCAAATAATCCGCAATTGTATGGGTAACCCACATACCAAATTTGCTTGGCTTACACGCAGCAGTTTGGGAGGAGATAGCGTGATGGACAAGTTCTAGGATATTTGACCTTTGGGACCCTGTCCTCTTGACACCAGGGGGCAGAGCCAAACGTAAATGGTGCACGCAAACTACAATAATATGGGTAGCCATCCTAACATTTTGGTCGAATTCCACACATTGGTTTGGGAGGAAATAGCATGATGGAAGTTTTTAGGATATTTGATCCGTTGATCCGCTGCCATATCACCCATGGTTGCGGAGCCAAAAATAAATCTTGTCACACAATCTGGAATGATATGAGTAACCCACAGACCAACTATGATTGAATCCCACAGAACAGTTTGGTAGGGGATAGAGTGACGGACAGTCATAGGATATTTGACCTTTTGACCACGTCCCCTGAACTCGAGGGGCGGAGCCAAATCTAAATGTCCTCTTGCACTGGCGCATTCATATGGATAACCCACATATCAACTTTGGTTGAATTCCAACCAATGTTTTGGGAGGAGATAGCGTGACAGATGGACAGACAGACGGAGGCGATTTTAATATCCTCGACATTTTTAAAAACGTAGGCTTAACAAGTATTGCGTGAATTATTTAAGTTACGTAACGAGAAGACAGATGGATACACAATGGCCTAACTCGGGCTTTCTGACCAGGTATCCGTCAATAATTTAATAAATATAATATAGATGTCAGTATTCTATTACAGTATATCGTAAACTGTATTTTTATACCGATAATACCGGTCAGCATTTCCAAGTTAAACTCTCATTCTCACAAAAAGCCTTGAACAATTCAATCTTGTGAACGCTTTGTTAAGGAATACCTGCAAGTGAATGGTTCAGCGCATTTCTAGAAATTTAAATATGCATTAAGCAGATGCTAACTGTTGTATTGAATGAAATGGTCATAAGAAAACAGCAGGAGGCTAAATATTATCTCCCTGTCTAACAATCGCTGACAATCTGTGATGGGGTTTTTTCAAGTGGTTCTCTGCTTAGAGGTGAATAATAAATTCCAGGAGATATGGATATTTGTTTTCACCAAATATTTATTCTGAACTCCTATACACATTCCTTGAAGACAATACTAAGCTAAATATGCTTCATATTTTGAAAACATATTACATACTTGATAACTCATGCCGATTATTTTGACATTAAGCTGAGTGAATGTTGTTAATACATGTACCTAAGAAAGCGCGAACTTTCAGCCAAAATGCATTAAACTAGTCATCAGCCCATTGAGCTCTCTTGAAACCAAGTCATTGATCACTGCTAAGATATTGGTGTAGAGTGCCAATATCTAATTTGGACTGTTGACCGATGACATTGGGACCAATATCATACTTGATATCGGCAGGTCTATTGGTCAACGCCACAGGGGACCAATATTATGTTCGATATAGGAGTGGTCACAGTTTGGTTAATGGCGCAGTGAACGGATATACGGTTACTTCAACCTGAACAAAGACATTCAGATTTTAGAGGCCAAGGTCGTCGTGATCTTGATACAGATCTAAATTTGCATTTGGATATTACAAAATACCAAAATTTCCTAGTCAACGTAACACATATGCCTTGTTTTAAATTAATGCTTCTGAAATATTTCTTTTGAGGACTAATGTGCACGTCTTTCAAGCGCCGGACTGAGATTGATGTAGAGATAGACTTGAGCGCTACCACCATTCTATGTCAATACACTACTGACACGTGTCGGTTTAAATGATATATAATACCTGCTAACCATTCATGAATCGTGTATGACCATGCTGTTTGTACCGACACGGATGGCTATAGTGCACTGAGCGCCTCCTGCATCCCTCGACCCTTCTTTTCCTCAAATCATACTTTCTCGCTTCTCCCGAAGATTTCATTCTGTCATCCTTAAGTTACCTACCAAACTATGTTTATCAGTGATGTCAACGGCGATGATAATAATATTATTATTATATTGCTGTTGTTATTGTTATTGTTATTGCTCCTCTTCTTCTTCTTCTTCTTCTTCTTCTTCTTCTTCTTCTTCCTCTTCTTCTTCTTCTTCTTCTTCTTCTTCTTCTTCTTCTTCTTATTATTATTATTATTATTATAATTTTTATTATTATTATTATTATTATTATTATTATTATTATTATTGTTATTATTATGACTGTTATTTTTATGGTTATTCAGTGTCTTGATTTATTTGTTGTATCATATTTGTACACAAGTTGGAGACTCGGTCATTAGACATGTCTTATTGTGCTCCTCCCCCATAGACTAAATAATCGTTATTTAAACCAATAGTTAGTTCTTGCGATGGTTAGTAAGGCACACACTCGACACGCAGACACATGTACTGCTGGTGCCTATGTGAGGACCTGGACTATGGGTAACACTATTTAGGACAATGCTTGAAATGTGATATTAAAACCATCCTTACATGCAGATTACTGTAATACAGCAATAAGGCACCATGATCATAAAATATTACCGTTTTCAAAATAATGATTCTGAATACTTTTACTTGAAGGCTTTGTTAGGGTTGGTGTGCGGTCAATAGCTGGTAATAAACACATTCACACGCATGTACTGGCGCCTATGCGAGGACCTGGACCATTAGGACCATACTTTTAATAAAACTACAGAACTTAAAATATATATTAAAACTGATTCTTCAGCCACTATAGTATAAAATATAGTAGTAATGAAATTATAAAAATATTACCTTATAAAGTAATGATTCTGTCATTTTTGTGTAATAATGGGTAGTTAATCGTTATTTATATTTGTACCGATGTGAGGACCTGGCCATTATGCCATACTCTCCAGGACCAATTAAACGACAGAGCTTCTTTTAATACCACTCTCACAGCACTGTTACATTTAATTGTGACTCTATCTGATGATCTGTCAGTCCAAAAAATTGGCATATTTGACAAATCTGCCCTAGTCACGTCGCCCTTGCTTAATGCCAAATTCAATCATAGCCCATTCATTCCCAGTCTTGCCACACCCTACAATCACTATTGCAGAAAAGAATACTCGGGTAGCGATTATCACAGAAAATGATAACCACAGGAATAAGACAAACTACGGCCTCCACAAGTCAACATGTAAATAAATGTAACCAAGCACTAGTAGGCGGCTAGGTGAAGCTGACGCGGGAAACGCTCATCTGCACCACAGCCTTCCACAAAGCAGACATAATGTCTTAAATCAAATGTTAATAAAATATTGATGGTGTCAATGCAAGAAGAAACTATATATGCAATGACGCATACCGGCATCGTCTTATTCAAAGCTGGCCGATTATCCTGTTTACACCCTTAGCTTTTTGCCGCTGAGCGTTCACCTATATATGTGTCTTTTGTTGTCGGAGATGCGTTGACTGACCTACAGATAGTCTCCTTTGCTGTCGCCTACGATATTAACTACCTTTGATGTATTGAGGCATAATGGTAATGGTGGCAAAACAGTGGTACAGACAGCTTCCATGTATATGTCGTCTTTGTCATAGTAGATCGTTAGATCCCTGAAACGGGTAGATACACTATTTGATCGTTTATCGCCAGCGTTTGTGAGGATGTCCAGAGAGTAAATGGTCTGCTTCTTCACTATGCGTCACATGGCGTGTAAGTAAATGGCCTGTGTGTCTATATTAGCATATGGGTTTAGCGTTTATACCAGATGTACTTGGTGGTGTAGTTTACTAATCTAATGCTGTAGCGTACTCTTGGTTGTAATGTTTAGAGTTTTCGTGAATGCATTACAAACGTGTTAATAGAGTCTACTGAGGGTAAATAAACTGACTCCTAATTGTGGATCTTGTTACGTATTAACCCGAGATATTTCAGTGTCTGAATTTAGGCCTTTTAATGACTAAATTGGTTCACAAAATTAAAATATTTACCTATTGAATGTCCATTTTCAGGCCAAGAGAAGTCTATATTGAAAATTTACTATAGGAATGACTGGCTCGGGTATCGAGCCAGTCATTCCAGTGGTAAAATTGTCAATAATTGTCTTCTTTTGGCCTGCAAATAAGCATTCCCAAGACTACTAGGGAGACCGGTTTTGGCAGGCTTCGTCATGAAAGGATTAATCCTCGAATTTTTTCAAGAAGATTTCAATTTTTTCATGGAAAATGTCCATGCGCAGACCAAGAGAAGACTATTTTCTAAGAATTTATCACTAGAATGACTGGCTCGGTTATCGAGTCAGTCATTCCAGTGATATATTTTCAAAAGTAGTTTTCTTGGTCTGCAAATGGACATTTCCAAAGACCACAACGGAAGCCGTTTTTGGAAGATATGAGTTTTAAACGGTTAAATACATTTAAATTTGTTGACTATTTTCACGCTAATTTGACTGGGATATGATTGCTGTCAGGCGTTACAGCTTTCATGACAGAAGTTCGTCATCTTGATTGTGATGACAGCTACTTGAGTGACATATCGCATTTCTCCATTACCTTTAAGGTATGCAACAGCTTATCTGTACACGTGCCATATGAATGGTTAAATATTTAGTTTGATAGCTTGACATTGAAAACCAGTGGATCAAGAAGTGATATAAACTGCCGCTAGACAATGCCAGTCTAATATCCTGCACTGATACACATTAATGACAACTATAATTGATGCCTTTGTAAATTGTCTTGCTTCGGAATTATTTGCAATACAGCCATTTGTGCATGTAACATAGTTAGATAATACAATTGCAGCTGCCATGGATTCCCAGATGTTTTCAAGACAAAACGAGTCTTTTAGGAACGCGACAATACGCAGTGGTTCTAATTATGTTATGCTATTTGAAAACATGCCAGCATATTTACTCAAAGAATTACCCATAGCATACAGTCTTGTAGGTGTTGTGCTCAATGTTCTTCTGATAATTTATTTTCTTAAGTCTGGTAAATATAGAGTCCCGACCTTTACACTGTTGACTAGCTTGGCATTCTTGGACGTTCTATCATGCATTACCTGTGCAGCGTTCGCTACCTGGGTCTTCCCCACCATGGCTGGACCGGAGTTTGGATTCGCATGTCCTCTGTTCGTCACGACGGCGGGTTTCTCAGTAGTGGCTAGTGGCTCTCATCTCGTTTTCTTTGCCGCGCTCAGATTTTACCAGCTCGCGTTCCCACTTCTCGCAAGATCGAGAATCACGTGTGCTTTCGTCATGAAGGGGTGTCTGATAATCCACTTGTTCTCAATGGTCCTTGGTCTAGGAATCGGTGTGTATTATGTTCCTGTTGAGGTTATATACCGTGGTAGTGAGGCTATTGCGTGTGTCTTATTGGGGAACAACAGACCTAAGGATATCGTCTGGACCATCTTTTCATTCTCAGCTGCTGCGGCACTACTGATTCTACATGTGGCTAAATACATAGCTCTGGCCAAAACCAAAAGCAGTATTTCCACGAGCACTCAACAGGGGAGGAGAAATGCGGATGCAAAAGCTGTCACCATAGTCATTGTGTTGTTTTTCCTGACGTTCTTCACTCCCACTATATACATGGCAATCCAGAATCGTTTGATAGACACTTATTATAGCATGAGGGATAACTTGTATATCTTCATAAATTCGCTGATATTCAGTAACTCTACACTAAATCCACTCGTATATTGCTTTGCAGCTAAATCTGTACGGGACGATATTAAACTACTCTGCTGTAAGCCGGCAAAATCTGATCGGAAAAAACCCAGGATTTGAAATAGATTATAATAACGAATAGAGAGATCCGATCTGTTATTCAAGCATACGAATTCCTAACCAATTACGTCACATATAGGCTGACGTCGCAATTGCAAGGCGTCAAGCTCCGTCATGAATATTGAATAGTTCGTCAAGTGTACGAATTGTATGCCTTTTTCATATTTTGAAACTAATATGCCTAGGAGCTGTTGCTGCATATGGCAACAACAGCTCCCCGTCAACGTAATATCAAAATATTCACGATAATCTTTATTAAATTGCAAATTGTAAATTTACCACGTACATAAAATTCTGAAATTTCTGTGACTAACTATTGCCAGTTTTTTAATTTTGACTTTGACGTTAACGGTGCTTGAGTGACAGATCGGATCCCCCATTCATATATTTGAACATTACATTAACCCTTTAATGACTAAATTTGGTCAAGAAAATTACAATATTTGCTTATTGAATGCCAATGTACAGGCCAAGAGAAGAATGTTAACAAAAATTACCACTGTAATGGCTGGCTCGGTCATCGAGCCTGTCATTCCAGTGATACATTTACAAAAATCATCTTATTTTGGCCTGCAGATGGACATTCATTAAGACCACTGTATATGCAGGTTGTGGTCGCCTTCGCCTTGAACGGGTTAATACTGTCTTGCGGACGCCATGGTGTGTTATCTTATAGCGATGTATGTGGTGTTATATGGATTCAGATGAAACACATTTATTAAGACATATTTCAAATAGCTACTCACATTAAATACTTAGAAACTAACAATAACACTGCAATCATCGTCAATGTGCTACGGTCAATGCAACATTATGATATCGGATTTGTTAATGGGGGATTCAAGTTTCTCCGTCTATCATATGACGTTTTAATCAATTACGTGACGTGTAGGATGACGTCATAATTAATTTCGTCACAGATGCCGTAGCTAAGTTCGTCACGAATGCTTGGCTTAGTTGATGACGGATTAAGCGTTATTGTACGAATTGTATCTCTACTTAATAAACCTATTTTAAATCTAATTTGACTGTGCGCTGTTCCTGTCATAGGCAGCAACAGCACTCAGTCAAATCAGTTTCAATATACTGAACAACTTACCTGTGTGGTTTTATGAAAATTGGTGGTCAGGGAGTTCTGGGATCGATCGATCCCAACACCGGCGAAGTTTAAGTGTAGCATAGCTAATGATGGGCGGTGCATAGCTATAACAGATTACTGAAAGCTATGGAATCATCAGCTACCAGCACCATAGGTGTTCTTAAAAACAACCGAACTAGGTATACTTACGACCCTATAGTAGTAAAACTGTCAGCAGAGCAGAAAGCGTTACGGGTACGCATCTATCAAAGATGCCAAAGTAAAGACCGCACCAAACCACGTCAGGAACTACGCCGCAGACTCCCTAGCAGATGAAATCACTGCTACGGATGACTGTCGTAAAATGTTTCGGGCACCCCGAGCCCTGAGAGTTACTGACCACACAGCACGACTCACTGTACACAACTCTGAAAGACACTTTATCGGGACTGAACAGGGCAAAGCCGAGGTGATTCGAGAATGGTTCAAGGAACAGTTCACTGACCACGATGATGAGCCATTGCACCCGTTCTCAGGAAACCCCAGGCCATTGCTAATACCAATTAAAACACCAGAAGTTGAGAAGGCACTTAAAGCCATGAAAAATAATCGAGCATCTGGACTTGATGGCATGAACAACGAACTATTCAAATATATAGCGACATTATCTCAAAACCGATCACACATCTAAACAATGCAGCTTTTCACCGACGCTGTAGACCAAGGAACCCTTATTGCACTACCCACGCCCAAGAAGCCACCTGGCCCCCAGCCAATCCGCGGCTCATTGTGCTTCTCAGCAACATACGGAATATCCTATCCAATATTATTCTTTGTCGCATCCGAGACAAGATCGATGACTACACCGGATCATGTCAACCTGGCTTTAAACGTGGACGCAGCTGCACAGACATTGTATGGGCTCCACGCATCCTTATGTCGGTAGTCATGTCCAAACACTGGCAATTCCACAAAATGGGCATTGACATGTCACGAGACTTCGAAACAATTAAACGCTCAAAGATCCTAGATTACTACGCCAGGACCGCTGCATTTAACATGAGCTATGGCTAGTGAGACTATTGCTTGCAGACACCAAGCTGAGAGTGCGAGTCAATTCAGTGAAGTCTTTAGAGTTTGAGACAGCAATCGGCTCCCCACAGGGAGATGCTCTATCTCCAGTGCTGTTCACCTGTTATCTTACTGCTGCATTGAAATCCGTGTGGGAAAGTTCCACAAGACCAACGCCCCAGTGGCAAAACAGGAAAAGCCACTAGAGATGGAATATGCCGATGATGTGGACCGCATAGACGAGGAACAGAAACCCCTTGACGAACTTCTCCTAATAGCTGCAAGCAAACTATACTTTTAGAATCTCTATGAATGAATCCGAAACAGAGTTCAATTACATATACCTATCTACAAAGCATGAAACAAAAGAAAACGACGATCGACTTCGTGGCGGCGAACCATGGAGGAAAATTAAAATCCCTGGCTCACTGCTTTGCAGTACTGCTGACATTGCTGCACGCTACGTCATGACTAAAAGGCTACGTCTATACAATGCAACCTGCGTATCCTTGATGCTGTATAACTGTAACAGATGGGTAGCTCCAAAGGCAGCTCTAGACAAACGCGATGCCTGCCCCCGCAAACACCTACGCACCATCACTGGACACCGATGGCCAGACAGCATAATTTCCAACGATGCACTATACAAGATGTGCAACACATCGCCGCTGTCTGTAAAGGTCACCCAGCAAAGATGGCCCTTGTTTGATCATGTGCTAAGGATGCCGGAAGAGACACCAGCACAGCGAGCCTTGGAATTCGCCCTACTCGGAGCCAGCAAATACAAAACCAGGAGAGGTGGTCATTGCATCAATCTGCCAAGCGTGCTACGAGGTGACCTCAAGAAAGCAGGACTCGGTACACTCAAGTCAAGAATGGACCCGAGGAAGCTAAAGATTTTGGCTGAGGACAAGAAAAATTGGGGCCAAAGCGAAGAAGAACTGATTGCAGCTGTAGGATGTTTCTACTATTAGAGCCGCAGAATACAGTAATCCTACATCATATATATAGTGAATGGCAGAAATCATGTTAACAATAGTTTCCATTAAAATCGGGTAATTACGTCTAACCTCATGTACATATAATGGATCAGGAATAACTGTGCGTTGGCCAATAACATTGTTTTTCTATTTAGCAATCGCTTAGCTCCCATCCAAACTGAGATCGATAAAGCTCATTCAAGCTGAGCTCATTGAAGCTCGTTTAAACTGAAATTACTAAAACTCATTCAAACTGAAATCGCTAAAGCTTGTTCAAGCAGAGATCATAAAAGCTCGTTCAGACAGATCATTAATGCTCGTTCACACTGCGATCGCTAAAGCTCGTTCAAACTGAAATCGTTAAATCTCGTTCCAACTAAGTTCTTACTAAACCTGTGTGATAAAATTGATTCGAAAATTCACCTTCTTTTAGATCCTCGTTTTATTACGCAATTCACGAACCCACTATTACGAGCTTTGCCCGTCAGCTTAGACGATGTGACTTTCAACTCACGAATCCACATTTACGAGCTTTGTCCGTCAACTTAGATAATGCTACTATCAGTTCCTGAACCCACTATTACCAGATTTGTCTGTCAACTTAGACAATGTGACTATCAGTTCACAAATCCACTATTACGAGCTTTGTCCATCAACTTAGACAATGTGACTATCAGTTCCTGAATCCACTATTACGAGCATTGTCTATCAACTTAGACAATGTGACTATCAGTTCACGAATCCACTATTACTATCTTTGTCCATCAACTTAGACAATGTTACTATCAGTTCACGAATCCACTATTACGAGCTTTGTCCATCAACTTAGACAATGTTACTATCAGTTCACGAATCCACTATTACGAGCTTTGTCCATCAACTTAGCCAATGTGACTATCAGTTCACGAATCCACTATTTCGAGCTTTGTCCATCAACTTAGACAATGTTACTATCAGTTCACGAATCCACATTTACGAGCTTTGTCCGTCAACTTAGATAATGCTACTATCAGTTCCTGAACCCACTATTACCAGATTTGTCTGTCAACTTAGACAATGTGACTATCAGTTCACAAATCCACTATTACGAGCTTTGTCCATCAACTTAGACAATGTGACTATCAGTTCCTGAATCCACTATTACGAGCATTGTCTATCAACTTAGACAATGTTACTATCAGTTCACGAATCCACTATTACGAGCTTTGTCCATCAACTTAGACAATGTTACTATCAGTTCACGAATCCACTATTACGAGCTTTGTCCATCAACTTAGACAATGTTACTATCAGTTCACGAATCCACTATTACGAGCTTTGTCCATCAACTTAGCCAATGTGACTATCAGTTCACGAATCCACTATTTCGAGCTTTATCCGACAACTTAGACAATGTGACTATCAGTTCACGAATCCACTGTTACGAGCTTTGTCCAACAACTTAAACAATGTGAATACCAGGTCAGGAATCCACTTTTATGAGCTTTGTCCATCAAATTAGACATTGCTACTATCAGTTCCTGAATCCACTATTACGAGCATTGTCTGTTAACTTAGACAATGTGACTATCAGTTCACGAATCCACTATTACTATCTTTGTCCATCAACTTAGACAATGTTACTATCAGTTCACGAATCCACTATTACGAGCTGTGTCCAACAACTTAGACAATGTAACTATCAGTTCGAATAGACTGAAACATTGATAGTGGAGGGATCCCACCTGTCACTAAAACAATTGCCGTCATAATCAATTAACTTAGCATGTAGGCTGACGTTACAATGCATTTATAACTCCGCCATGAACATTGAAATTTATATTAAGTGTACGAATTATGTGCATATAATCTTTTATGTGGAAGCATACGTAGCCAATCAAATTAATTTCAAAATATTAAACAGCTTAACTCTATAGTTGCCTTGAAATTGGGATTCTAGAAATTCATGATTCAGAGTATATAATTTGATTCCAAAACTCGAACATGTGGGAGGAACTTATCTAGATATGGGCTTGGCATAGGTAGGATTGGATCTCACCATTGATTTACGAAACCCCCATACTCTCATAAAATATCAGCATAATAATGATTCAAAATATTAATTATTGATTAAAATATATGTTTGTTTTCTATACAAAATACTGAAAATAGAAATTATATTAATAATACAGGTATCCGATCTCTGATGAATTTACGGTTTAATAATTAATTTAGTTCATATTAGAGAGTTAATCTGAGTTGCTGCTGCATATGTCAATGACATATATAGCTGCCTTGCGTTCAGTAGG
The DNA here is from genome assembly GCA_034401795.1 of Chaetoderma sp. LZ-2023a. Classification (NCBI taxonomy): domain Eukaryota; kingdom Metazoa; phylum Mollusca; class Caudofoveata; order Chaetodermatida; family Chaetodermatidae; genus Chaetoderma; species Chaetoderma sp. LZ-2023a. The sequence goes on from CM067359.1 coordinate 10,959,233, forward strand.
CAAAACGTGTCAACACGTTTTGCTAAATCTGCAAACTATTTACAATCTGCTGTTTTCGCAGTAATAGTTGCTCGAGCATGGAACATACTGTATTCTGCGGCTGTAGTAGTAGAAACATCCTACAGCTGCAACAAGTCCTTCTTCGCTTTTGACAGGCGTGTCTTGTTCTTAGCCAAAATCTTTAGCCTTCTATCGAAGTCCTGCTTTCTAGAGGCCACCTCGTAGCCCGCTTAACAGATTTATGCAATAATTCACTCTCCTGGCTTTGTATTTTCTGGCTCCAAGGCTCTTTGCAAACATGGTCCATCTTTGCTGGGCGACGTTTACGGACTGCGGCCGATGTATTACACATCTTATATGGTACATCGTTGGACATTATTCTGTCTGGCCATCGGTGCCCAGTGATGGTACGCAGGTGTTTGCGGTCGCAGGTATCAAGCATATCATATACAAACCGAGATAAGCTCATTCTGCATGAGCAGCGCGGTCTGGGACGTTTCCCTATTGCAGGCAAGGCTGGGTAATATACAATCTGTATGCCACAATCAATCGATAAATTATAGATAAGATTATAATCCCTTAAAGAAGCCAAGTGCCAAGTATTAACAATCGGACATGAAGATTTATATACTCGTGTCCATGATTCTACTACTCAAATCAATCAATCATTTTATTCACAGATGAAGGACCAGGGTTTGTTTAAAATATTTCCCATAACTAAATAATATGTAATTGTTAAACTGCATTCAAATTTGTTTTGCTTCGTGTCACCGACGTGTTTTGCCGGTTTATGACACGTGTATATAAGCTTCAATGCACACCTTTGTACTTCACAATGACATGCACTAACTATGATGAAATGACCAGTATAATCTATTTGCAGATCATTGTCCTAGGACCATATTTACAATGGATCGATAGAGTATATGATGTCATACATACTTGCGTCACATGTAGTCTGGCGACACAATCGAAATGCATAATGAATGATGTAAACTTATCTAGCTCCGCCCTGAACATTGAATAGTCCGTCAAGTGTACGAATTGTATGTCTTTGCTTGGTTTACTATTACATAAGTATGCTGTTGACTATTTTGAAACTAATAGGATTCTAAGCATATAAATTGATCTCAATACGCGGAAGAATGTCGGCGGAGCTTAGTTAGCCGTGGCTAGAAATGGATTCTCTTTAATGAAATATGTCTAATTTTAATCTTGCTAGTGCATGCTGCTGATAGATACAGGATATGATAAATTTGATTATTTGTGCAATTATTTTGAAATTAAATCAAAAGACGGTGTTTTGATGGTGTTTTTTATGAAACAAGTAGAATAATTGTTTCAAGGTTATTGATAGTATTTGACACGACAATGGACATCCAGAGATCGAATTAAATCAACACAAACAACGATATTACCATAGATTTTAAGAAAGCTCCAATTCATAATTACCCATCTAGTAGGATAAAGGAGCTGAACAGCTCCTGCATATAAAACTGATAATTATTGACGTTTTGTTCACGCGTGAATTCTAAACGTGTCATTCGATGTAAGATGAAACGCCGTTTAGTCTTGAAATGTTAATTTCGACTTCTAAAATGTCTACCCTAGATGCATACAAACATGATTTTTTTCTACAGTACGGATGGAGCAGATAGATGTTGCCTCTTATCATTTCCAACCAGAATGCGTTTCTAGAATCCAGTACATGTATTGAAGTCGAATCAGAGGATATCACAGCTAAGAAGTAATCAAAAGAATATCAAGATTCTCAAGGAATTAGATTTGGATGTGAACCTAACTGAAGTTAAGACAATGATGGGTTGATGGCAGATCCCACGCTGGCGGCAAATGCTAATGTATCTAGTGTTGTGTTGAACACCAATGATCATTTACAATGCACAAAACGTTATGTGAAGATTTCAAGAATGGCTATTCTCTCATTACAGTACATGGATATGGTAGACCTCTTGCGTAAATTAATAAAATCAGAGAGTACTGGCAGTTGGGCTCGCCATCTTCTGGCGATATCAGAAATATTTCTTACATGACTGCTTGTGGATATAATCTCTATGCAATGCCTGCACAATTATATCTTCTACACACGGCAAATGTTAAGACTGACCATCCACATGTGCATGATACTTTTGAAACTGGCCAACGCATTGTAAAGAGGATAACCGTGTTTGGCCTGTGTTGTCACCTGAGTTAATCATAGACTAAGAAGTATGAAGTTTGATGGCGGCCTGACAGGAAATTGCGGTATGATAGAGCTGCATAGTTTACTTATATATTTTCTATGCCATCATGTGCTGGGATTAATCGATCATCGCAAGAACTAACTGATGTTCGATATGCCACTCGTGAGCAGAACAGAGACATGCCCAAGTTTAGACAAACACGTGACATGAAGCACTCTCATAAGCGTATCAAATATTTATAAGACAAAAATCCTTTTTACTCTGATTCAAGCCTGAGAAGCATAGCTGATGGTATCACCACAGAGAGCAGTGTAAATGCTGACCAAGCAAACGTCATTGACTGGATTTTATAAACAGACAAACATGTACAGGATATTCATTCAAAAACAAAGACCAAGTAGTAACCATAGAGAAGAAATCGCTTATCAATATTGTTGTGGACGACAGGTCGATCTTGTAGGGATTTCCACAAAATGGGAATTGTCATATCACGAACCTTTGCCGCAATTAAGATCCTAGATATACTTCGCCAGGCCAGTTGCAATGAACGTCAGCTATGGCTAGTGAGACCACTACTTGTGGACACCAAGCTCAGAGTACGAGTCAAGACACTGAAGTTCGCAGATTTTGAGACATCAAGGGGTTCCCCACATGGAGATGGTATATTCCTGTGCTTTTCACCTGTTACCTAGCTGCCGCATTGTAATCTGAAAGAACAAACTCCCCAGTGTACTTATTGGAATATGCCGACGATCGAGACTCCATAAATGAGGAAAGGAAACTCCATGACGACTTTCTCCCAATATTTGCAAGCAAACCAAAAATTGTGATTCTCTATGAATGAATCCAAATCAGAGTTCACATACCTCTTCGTGGCAGCTAACAGTGAAGTAAAAGTTATAGCATGGACTCACTGCCTTGTACTACAGGTAATATTATGGCACGTTGCCTCATGTGGAATATAGCTTTCTGGTCCTTCTTGAAGATATGGATTCATAGATTAAAGATGCCCTTGACAAAAAGACTACGTGTGCCCAATGCAACCTGCGTATTCTTGATGCTGTATGGCTGTAACGGTTAGCCAGCTCCAAATGCAGCTCTTGACAAACTTGATGCCTGCCACCGCGAACAGCCCCACACCATCAGTGGGCACCGATGGGTAGACATCATATGTTCCATTGATATACTGCTACGATTTCCATATAATTAGCATAGCAAAGATTGGTCATGTGCTAAAGATGGCAGAATATATATCATTACAGAGAGCCCTAGAATTTGCACTACTGGGAGCCAGCAAATAGAAATCCACAAACGAGCATCGTCGCATAAATATGTTAAGCTTGCTGTACGGTGACTCTTTACACTCAGATTAAGAATGAATCTGAGGAAGTTAGGTATTTTGTCTGAGGACAAGGCACAGTAGTCAAGTGCATCATTGCCCTACGAATCCGCAGCTTTCAGAAGGGCTGGAAGGTGATGTTTACCATAACACATTGTGCTGCAATGTCAGAAGTATTGCAGAGCAGTGAGTCAAGGAGTTTGCCTTTTCTCCATGGTTCCTCACCACATACAGATATAAATAGCTGGAAAACAAAGCGTTTTATATTATTTATTCAGCTTATTTCCATACCATTGGCTTATTATGACAGAATATTAAAATTAAACATAACTCATTATTTGACTGGAGCTGAGTCATCGTGATTTATAACGTTTGTGGCCACTATGTGGGATTTTTGTGACCATGAATTTCTAGCAGCAAAAGGCAATCGAAATAATCCATATATCGTGGCTGTGCCATAGTTATAAGGAAGGGTATGTTAATGTATATAATTATCTGTCTGCCATTTTATTTTTCTTAATTGTTTGTGATTTGCCATATCTCGATAGCTTGGGACATTTGATACGTTTTTCTGACACGCGCGTGGCTATAAATCCACTGAAATACATTTTGCTGGAGTTTGTCTGACGTCAAACCTTAAGCTGACTGGACTAATACTGTTGGAATGTTGTTTGATAAAATCCCTGTGGCATTGTGCGCAAGCCCAAGCAATGCATGATACCTATGCAGATCGTATTCTGGGCCATGCGTTTGAGTGACTGGCCATTCTGAATGTGTACTTATAATATTATACCGCAAAATAATTACCTTGGAATTTGAATTTGAATTTAAGTGGTTAATATTTTTAGTTCACAATCTGACTGTCTTGACACGCCAGCCACTGAGTAGTACGACGATGTGCTGCGGACAGATGTGTTGTTCAGCCTTGATTTGCAATAGCGTAGAAATCGACTTTATTTCATATGGCTACTCAAGGCTTTCAGACTTATTGTATTATAGTATCCTATACAGTTTTGTGATATGTACATCTAAATAGATTTGCGGAATTGTACTAATAGTATCGCATAGTTCCTTACACGCTGATTGACATTATAATGCGGTACAGCTATGTGTTTACACAGAAGCCATACAATGTAACTTTTTTTTGCCAATTCATATGTGCCCATGGCATGCCTATGGATAATTTGGAATGGATTGGTACTATCTGTAGCTCACTCATATGGCGTCATAATCAAATAAATCCCTTATTGGCTACGATCCAAATTGATGAGGCACAATACTGAACATCGGAATGTTAGTCATGAATTATATGTCTTTAGTGAATTTACAATCTAGGAACCACTCTATTGAATATGTTAAGCTAATCTGAACGGGAGCTGCTGCTGCCATATGCAGCAACTTTTCCGAATCATATTAGTTTCAGAATATTAAACAACTTACCTGTATATTTACATTGAAGTTCTATTCAAATTATGTAAATATACTTCAACACACTTACACATTTTAGGCAGAAATTAGATTGAAATGGGTTGGCGTAGCTAGGAATGGACCGCTTTATTTGGAATTGCTTGGAAATAGTTATTGAATCAAGATAGTGTATAATATCCTGTAGGAAAACATGTGTACTGAAAGGAACATTACAAAGCAATATCACTGCTTAGAACAACAACGTGAATGAATGTATGAGCGTAATAATTTTCTGTAGTCACTTTCATTATGTTGTACACACAATCATGTGACTTACTTGATAGAATAAAATGACTGTGATTTAAATCTTGCACATATTTATATTTCATGATTTCGCAGCCATCTATTATGTGAATTCTCTTACTTGCTTAGTTCCGAACCTTCCATTTGAAACAGTGTTCCTCCACTACAGATATCTATTTATTGAGATTCTAGGCTGACTCCTCCGCCTTGTTTCATGACATACGTATTGACTTCAGTTTCATCACCATTGCATGTTAAGATTGGCAATCATCTTCCCCACTTTTCCTTGGGGTTCCAGACATTGGTATAGCTGAAAATGTCTAATATAGTATGTGTTCTCTTTATCTTCATATTCGTGTGTTTATGATATGTAAGGAGAGACGCGCCAACTTTAAGTTGATGACGTCACAAACAAAATTAAAATTTGAATAAGGCCGCTTATAAATTGCTTATGGGCCTAAGAATGTTAATCTGACACGATAGATGCCATGTTTTCAAAATATGATTCAAAATTGGTTAAATTGATCTGGGACTATTTTGTCTGATTTCGATATGGTTGAGTGATCACTCAATACTGTGATTGATCAGTCAACTTCCATATATGGCATTATACATGCTTCTCGGCGCGAAAATTGCCGCCAAAGCATGTGTCAGTGAATAGCAAGATTAGTGTCTGTGCAGGCGTGAAACCAGCGAGATGTGTCTGGCTATTCAAATGCGAAGTTTTTTAAAAGTGTTCTTATTAGTATTTTATGTGAGCGGTATGGTTTCCTTTTAAGAGGAACAAGCTAAGTTATAATGCCAAATAGTTAAATATCAGCGTTTTATATTAAATTGTATTAGTAGTGATAGTCCTAGGGAGCCGTAATTGATTCCTATAGAGGAGGCGTGAAATCTACAAGAGAACCGAGGTAATCGATCGGTCGATCATTTTCGCGTGATCTGCGATCACCTTTCAATAAACACTCAGCTATCAAACACCTCTCCACGCCCTATGGACAGCCCACTTAGCTCACCTACCATCACGCCTGCCGGCTCCAGGTTCAAATCAGCCATGGGGAATCACTTATCCTCCTGAACCCGCCATTGAACCTTCTTCAGTAGTCATTCATCTGCTCATGGGTCTTCTAATCATATGACCCATCGTCGAACGCTTCTACGATAATCTTCAGTCTATTCCGGGATCGCTTTCCACCCATAAAAGCTACAAGCATAAAGATCCATCCTAGAATATTCTCAATCACCATAGAGATGTGTCGAACCCGTTCTTTACATCTACACATCAGTTATCAGAACACTGATGTAATATAGTTTTCGTCTTCGAATTACATTTCGGGACTCGATTCTTAACAGCAGTCATCCGAGGATAGTCTTCAACGAATCACCTCTTTATCTCCATTTCGTTTAACGTCAATGTGCTTTAAGGCCCACATTGGGCGTTGCTCATATATGTTTCGCCAGTGACGTCACGCTCCTTATATTCCTGTACCGGTGTTTTTATCACACATATAAATCGATTATTATTCCGGATTCGCACGACCTATTTCGGATCATCTTCTTTGACCATCTCTCCAGGGTCAAGCAACTCAACTATGACGGACTACAGTGTTTACGTTTCTACGAAAGATATGCAGATTTTGGTATGACATTACACCAACAAACACAAAACATAATATACTATACATCTTAATTATGCAATTAGTATAGGTTAGTGATTACTTAATGATATACTGACTACCACTTATAATGAAAGTCGGTGATGAATGAATCATTCCAGTAGTAAATTTTCATATTAATCTTCTATTCCTACGAAAATGGACATTTCTCAGACCCATGATAGAAGTTATTCCCAGCGAGTAAAATCAGTAAAGATTTGAGCTACACGATTTTATACAATTCGACTCAACGCGAATTAACGGAATCGATTCATTATTTAAACTGAATCATATCCCGTCACTTATCGAGACAAGAAGGTCAAAATTGTGTATGCTTAGTGTTGTTTATACGTTTCGGTTTCAAGCAGTTAATGGTTGGGATAACATTTTACTCCAGACATTAACTGAGTATGACCAAACGTCTAATAACTTAATTGCTAAGCATGAAATCATTGTGCCAAATTATTCTATGGTAACGACTGATTTATAAACCGAATTATAGTAGGTCTGATGCTTCAACTTTCGCTGAAATAGCATACATCGTGATTTCGTTCAATCTTGATTCAAATTATCTGTGATATACTATTACTATCCGTCCATCTCATCCATTTTATTCCGTTTTATCCACTGTGCAATTGATGGTATTTTAAATTGAAATGCTACACATATGTTCCATATTTTTTAACAACTGATATTGGTACCTGTTTTTCTTTGTCTAATTAACTCTCTCTGACGCATTTGCTGCCAACAATGGTATCCAGTTAGTTTAAGTCCGTTTTTAGGAATTAATAATTTGAACCCTGGTCTGGGATATCCAATCCACATTCTTGATTAACAACCAATTCATCGACCGTTGAGATGGGACCATAGAATTTAATCTCGACGAGTCGTTCAATGGGTCATCCAAGTAGGAATTGACAGTCTGCCATCATGACACACTTTATGATTACGTCATAATATGCACACGTCATTCGATTTCCAAGTTCATCGAGATGGTCCAATCATAAATTATGTCATATTAACTTAACGTCAGTCGACGTCTGTTAAAACCTAGACTTGTCATTGGCGGACATCTTGGGTCTCCGATAGATTTACACTTCAGATTGGCTTTTCCATTTCGTAACCCTGTATCTTCTTGGATAATGACATCGCCCTATCAGGTCATTCTGATGTCAAGAAGGCATCATATTGGATCTTCGAAAGATGATGTTACCATATTGAGTCAATTTGCAAAAGAGACCGCCATCTTAGGTCTTGTGATTCTGTCAATCCACCATCTTGAATTCATTTGAGTCATAATTGCATTGACTTAACTTTGGTTTAGTTAAGCAATTCGGATCAAATGAATTGATTAACGGTAGATCCTCCCGATATTTAACCCCTTGACAACAACTTTCCAATTTGAATCGCTTAATTGAGCACTACAGGGAGGCTCGCTCCGTGACACATATACCTGATGGGTGATTGCTTCGTTTCGCAGATATGGAAAGTGGGCAAGCTGTCGCAGTTTCAGTCGTGTTGTCTTTAATCTTTGATCCAAAACGATCCCAAGTTACTCCATCCGTGCCTGATATAGGCTTCCAAAGTCAGATAGTTCGGTAGGCACATAACCTTCATCCACGCGCGCTTCCTCCATGTACATTACTAGCTGAGCAAATACAATTCCTGATACTGTGCGTTCAATTTCTGTTTGCTATTGTATAGTAACCATGACCTGGTCTTGCCTATTATAAAGTGATATTAAACACCTAGTACGATATTTGCATTCAAGTGTAACCATGTCACCCATAATGAGTTTAGCGAAGAGCTTATTGTCCTTGACAAGTGCTGCACTTTCATCAGCATTGCTTTATTGTGAATACTCTCTGCAGCATTGCTTTAGTGTGAATACTCTCTGCAGCATTACTTTATTGTGATTACTCTCTGCAGAATTGCTTTATTGTGAATACTCTCTGCAACATTACTTTATTGTGAATATTCTCTGCAGCATAGCTTTATTGTGAATACTCTCTGCAGCATTGCTTTATTATGAATACGCTCTGCAGCATTGCTTTATTGTGAATACTCTCTGCAGCATTGCTTTATTGTGAATACTCTCTGCAGCATTGCTTTATTGTAAATACTCTCTGCAGCAGTGCTTTATTGTGAATACTCTCTGCAGCATTGCTTTATTGTGAATACTCTCTGCAGCAGTGCTTTATTGTGAATACTCTCTGCAGCATTGCTTTATTGTGAATACTCTCTGCAACATTGCTTTATTGTGAATACTTTCCGCAGCATTGCTTTATTGTGAATACTCTCTGCAACATTGCTTTATTGTGAATACTTTCCGCAGCGTTGCTTTATTGTGAATACTCTCTGCAGCATTGCTTTATTGTGAATACTCCCGGCAGCATTGCTTTATTGTGAATACTCTCTGCAGCATTGCTTTAATGTGAATACTCTCTGCAGCATTGCTTTATTGTGAATACTCTCTGCAGCATTGTTTTATTGTGAATACTCCTGGCAGCATTGCTTTATTGTGAATACTCTCTGCAACATTGCTTTATTGTGAATATTCTCTGCAGCATTGCTTTATTGTGAATACTCTCTGCAGCATTGCTTTATTGTGGATATTCTCTGCAGCATTGCTTTATTGTGAATACTCTCTGCAGCATTGCTTTATTGTGAATACTCTCTGCAGCATTGCTTTATTGTGAGAACTCTCTGCTGCATTGCTTTATTGTGAATACTCTCTGCAGCATTGCTTTATTGGGAATACTCTCTGCAGCATTGCTTTATTGTGAATACTCTCTGCAGCATTGCTTTATTGTGATTACTCTCTGCAGAATTGCTTTATTGTGAATACTCTCTGCAACATTGCTTTATTGGGAATACTCTCTGCAGCATTGCTTTATTGTGAATACTCTCTGCAGCATTGCTTTATTGGGAATACTCTCTGCAGCATTGCTTTATTGTGAATACTCTCTGCAGCATTGCTTTATTGTGAATACTCTCTGCAGCATTACTTTATTGTGAATACTCCCGGCAGCATTGCTTTATTGTGAATACTCTCTGCAGCATTGCTTTAATGTGAATACTCTCTGCAGCATTGCTTTATTGTGAATACTCTCTGCAGCATTGTTTTATTGTGAATACTCCTGGCAGCATTGCTTTATTGTGAATACTCTCTGCAACATTGCTTTATTGTGAATATTCTCTGCAGCATTGCTTTATTGTGAATACTCTCTGCAGCATTGCTTTATTGTGGATATTCTCTGCAGCATTGCTTTATTGTGAATACTCTCTGCAGCATTGCTTTATTGTGAATACTCTCTGCAGCATTGCTTTATTGTGAGAACTCTCTGCTGCATTGCTTTATTGTGAATACTCTCTGCAGCATTGCTTTATTGGGAATACTCTCTGCAGCATTGCTTTATTGTGAATACTCTCTGCAGCATTGCTTTATTGTGATTACTCTCTGCAGAATTGCTTTATTGTGAATACTCTCTGCAACATTGCTTTATTGGGAATACTCTCTGCAGCATTGCTTTATTGTGAATACTCTCTGCAGCATTGCTTTATTGGGAATACTCTCTGCAGCATTGCTTTATTGTGAATACTCTCTGCAGCATTGCTTTATTGTGAATACTCTCTGCAGCATTACTTTATTGTGATTACTCTCTGCAGAATTGCTTTATTGTGAATACTCTCTGCAACATTACTTTATTGTGAATATTCTCTGCGGCATAGCTTTATTGTGAATACTCTCTGCAGCATTGCTTTATTATGAATACGCTCTGCAGCATTGCTTTATTGTCAATACTCTCTGCAGCATTGCTTTATTGTGAATACTCTCTGCAGCATTGCTTTATTGTGAATACTCTCTGCAGCAGTGCTTTATTGTGAATACTCTCTGCAGCATTGCTTTATTGTGAATACTCTCTGCAGCAGTGCTTTATTGTGAATACTCTCTGCAGCATTGCTTTATTGTGAATACTCTCTGCAACATTGCTTTATTGTGAATACTTTCCGCAGCATTGCTTTATTGTGAATACTCTCTGCAACATTGCTTTATTGTGAATACTTTCCGCAGCGTTGCTTTATTGTGAATACTCTCTGCAGCATTGCTTTATTGTGAATACTCCCGGCAGCATTGCTTTATTGTGAATACTCTCTGCAGCATTGCTTTAATGTGAATACTCTCTGCAGCATTGCTTTATTGTGGATATTCTCTGCAGCATTGCTTTATTGTGAATACTCTCTGCAGCACTGCGTTATTGTGAATACTCTCTGCAGCATTGCTATATTGTGAATACTCTCTGCAGCATTGCTTTATTGTGAATACTCTCCGCAGCATTGCTTTATTGTGAATACTCTCTGCAGCATTGCTTTATTGTGAATACTCTCTGCAGCATTGCTTTATTGTAAATACTCTATGCAGCATTGCTTTATTGTGAATACTCTCGGCAGAATTGCTTTATTGTGAATACTCTCTGCAGCAGTGCTTTATTGTGAATACTCTCTGCAGCATTGCTTTATTGTGAATACTCTCTGCAACATTGCTTTATTGTGAATACTTTCCGCAGCATTGCTTTATTGTGAATACTCTCTGCAACATTGCTTTATTGTGAATACTTTCCGCAGCGTTGCTTTATTGTGAATACTCTCTGCAGCATTGCTTTATTGTGAATACTCCCGGCAGCATTGCTTTATTGTGAATACTCTCTGCAGCATTGCTTTAATGTGAATACTCTCTGCAGCATTGCTTTATTGTGGATATTCTCTGCAGCATTGCTTTATTGTGAATACTCTCTGCAGCACTGCGTTATTGTGAATACTCTCTGCAGCATTGCTATATTGTGAATACTCTCTGCAGCATTGCTTTATTGTGAATACTCTCCGCAGCATTGCTTTATTGTGAATACTCTCTGCAGCATTGCTTTATTGTGAATACTCTCTGCAGCATTGCCTTATTGTAAATACTCTATGCAGCATTGCTTTATTGTGAATACTCTCGGCAGAATTGCGTTAATGTAAATACTCTCTGCAGCATTGCTTTATTGTGAATACTCTCTGCAGCATTGCTTTATTGTGAATACTCTCTGCAACATTGCTTTATTGTGAATACTCTCTGCAGCATTGCTTTATTGTGAATACTCTCTGCAGCATTTCATTATTGTGAATACTCTCTGCATCATTGCCTTATTGTAAATACTCTCTGCAGCATTGCTTTATTGTGAATACTCTCTGCAGCATTGCTTTATTGTGAATACTCTCTGCAGCATTGCTTTATTGTGAATACTCTCTGCAGCATTGCTTTATTGTGAATACTCTCTGCAGCATTGCTTTATTGTGAATACTCTCTGCAGCATTGCTTTATTGTAAATACTCTATGCAGCATTGCTTTATTGTGAATACTCTCGGCAGAATTGCGTTAATGTAAATACTCTCTGCAGCATTGCTTTATTGTGAATACTCTCTGCAGCATTGCTTTATTGTGAATACTCTCTGCAACATTGCTTTATTGTGAATACTCTCTGCCGCATTGCTTTATTGTGAATACTCTCTGCAGCATTGCTTTATTGTAAATACTCTCTGCAGCATTGCTTTATTGTGAATATTCTCTGCAGCATTGCTTTATTGTGAATACTCTCTGCAGCATTGCTTTATTGTGAATACTCTCGGCAGAATTGCGTTATTGTGAATATTCTCTGCAGCATTGCGTTATTGTGAATACTCTCTGCAGCATTGCTTTATTGTGAATACTCTCTGCAACATTGCTTTATTGTGAATACTCTCTGCGGCATTGCTTTATTGTGAATACTCTCTGCAGCATTGCTTTATTGTGAATACTCTCTGCAGCATTGCTTTCTTGTGAATACTCTCTGCAGCATTGCTTTATTGTGAATACTCTCTGCAGCATTACTTTATTGTGAATACTCTCTGCAACATTGCTTTATTGTGAATACTCTCTGCAGCATTGCTTTATTGCAGCGGAGTATACATGTTTTGTGCTATTTAGCCTTGTTGTCAACCATAGTGGTTTCAATAACCTGACCATCATCAAGTTTGTCCAACTGTAAGACTTTTGCTAGCTTGCCAAGTTCATTAAATCTAACAAGGTTTTCAGCCATAATCATGTACCCGCTTCCAAAGTCAGATCTAGTTGATTGTTTTCGACACATGAAGAGGCTTAATTTTGGCTCTTGGCATATAATGCATAGTTCCCATTTCACGGGGTCTGGAAGTGGCACAGGCATGGGGTTGTGGGGTCTGCAATGGTAAACATTTGTGACATGATTTGTTAGTTTTCTCTTTACTGGTCTTATATGGAATGCGATATTGATCACTGTGTATGTTAATAGGTAAAATATCATGATAACTGTGGATCCTGAGGAGGTGCATGATGGTTCTCCTACTAGTGATGAAGAAACGAATTCATTTCGTAAACTACGAAAAGACCATTGGATTATAACACTCCAAACAAAAGCACCATTTGGGATACATGTAGATTCATAATATCGCAAAAGAAGAAAATCTCATATACAATAAACGTAATGTTGAATTAGCAAAAATCATGAAAGCTGAGTATTGAGAGTTGCGATCTAAATTAAAAGAACCGATCAAAGCGCGACCAGTAATCGCTTACAATAGAAATCCAAACCTGAAAGATTTGCGTCTAAGACCAAGTAAATTAATTCCGGGCCACACCAATATGATGATGCCGGATCAGACACAACTCAACGATCATGTGACCTCGTACACTGCCGTATTTGGTTGTTCATTTCCGTCTTCACCCGGGTACACCGTCATGACTTGACGCGACATTTGTTGGAAAAGCAATGCTTGAAAATATTTTGCTGAATAAATATCACATAACGTGTTTCGTCTTTGTGTGGAGGGGACCTTTCCATTTTTAGCTATGTCCCGCCCATCACTATCTAGGCGCCACCCACACCCCGCTGTGTTGGGATTGATCGATCCCAAATCCCCTAACTATCAATTTCCTGAAAACTATGCAGGGAAGCTGTTGCATATTTTGTACCTATTTTGACTGGGTGCTGTTGCTGCCTATGGCAGCAACAGTGCCCAGTCAAATTAGTTTCAAAATATTCAACAGAATATTTAATAAATAGTAAAAACATACAATTTGTGCAACAACGCATAGGGCGTCTTCAAATATCCGTTCGTGACGTACTTATCGACGTCATTCATGACGTCATTCATTCTGATGCCATTCTACACATTACGTAGTTGATCATGACGTCATATGATGGGTGAATACTATGGAAAGGTGAAATATATGACTATATTATAAAATGCTGGTGAACCATGCTAAACATTTTGATATTCATTTGAGTTAAAGTTGTTAAAGGCATTTCAGCACCAACATTCGCTGTAGCCTAATTGTTTATTTTTTCAAGTGCGTTTTACCAAATATTTTGAGAACATTGACTGGAATGTGTTGCTGCTTAAAAAGGACGCACGTGACACATGCGAGTGTAGTTCGCCAGGCAGTGTCAGGCCGTTCTGGTGTATAACGTCGCGCGTGCGACGAGTGACGACGCTGGTTAGCATCCAGTCTCGGGGTGACGGACCTCGTACGAGACTGACCTGCGGGAAACAAAAACCGGCTCCTAAGGCCGGTGAAACTCACTCGTTCCGGTGGGGTCGTGCGACCATCGTCGCGAACGTTAAACACAACTGTCTCATCCCAAGAGTTTGTGTCACCAGTATGCCTGTCCATAGCAATTTCGTGATCTATGGACTTACAAGATTTGATTTGGTGGCCTAAAAATATAAGTCTATACAATGAGTTTACCTAAACAATTATAAATATGCTAGATAATACTCCAGTACGAGCATACGAAAATACGAGACATAGAGACAGGTAGATGAACTTTTAAACATGGGGCTCCCGGGGGTACCACACAAACTCGTAGGTCCACAGATGTATCCCAGCAAAGGAGGCTCCCGTACACGAGACTTAGCTATTTAACTTAATATAAGTTATTATAGCTCTAAGCTGAAAGGAAGAAGGTTATCTCGGATGAAGAAGTTGTGTGCCTCACGCGGGCACTACTCTTAGTGCTAGTTTGTGTGAGGAGTAGTATCCTGACCGTCGTTGGTGAATCCTTGCGAGAGGCAAGTGCCTCGTGCGGGCCTACGTCTCGGGAAGGTGTCACCACTGCTTAAAGCTGGAGAAGAATAGCAGGCAAAAATGGGCCCACTCTAATATTTCAACCAAAAATGCTTTAGAAAGAAAATACCATACCTAGTGAGACTATGACTATAGGGGTGCGTACTGTTTTATGTGAAGACGGGATGGGGGATTCCCAATGGATTCCCTCGTTACCGTCTTATGTGATTCTTGGTATGCTAAATTAGTAGTTGCCACTTTATTTATGCAGGCCTTCTGCTTTGCTTAATTAGCTTTTAGTTGTTTTCAGAACAAGAATTATTTTAGGCCGCAACTGGCTGATATCTACCTAGCTATTAGACATGGCTGCCACTGAGAACAGATGCCATAAGACATCAATTCTGAAGACAGCGCTCATACATGTTATGTAGCAAGATATCCAAACTGGATAAGAATCCGGGCATCCCGCCCCGTAACCACATAACACATTACAAGACATGGGCTACTTTTCACGAAAGCATTATTAGACCATTGTACTATCGTTATGGTGGGGGTAAGAGGGACGAATACCCAGCCTAAATGTCCTTCCCGTAAGGGCGTTGCAGATCTAAATATCATGCCCAGACATTCTAACAGCATTCGGTGGGGGTACGTATCTCGCCCGTCACCGGGTCTTATGGAACTAACCGTTTAACCTGTCGTTAGGTTTATATACAAGTTGCCCAGTTTTGCACTGCAGTGAGGAAGGATTGTTCAGTAAATAAAATAATAATTAATACATGTGTTCGCAGTGCTTTCCTACATTGGCTTAAAGTGCTAACTACTAAGTATCCAGAGATACATGGGAATGTGTGTGATACCGCACCCTGGCCATCACCGCTCGAAACCTCAATAGTTTCCCAGAGTCGGATCAGGCCATGGTGTAGATGGGGACAACCACACAATTAAGAAGCCACAAGGCTGAGTGGAACATGAAGAGAGACACAATCTTGGAGTTATGAGTCTTACCGGAGTGCGGGGCTAGATTATCGCACTACCGGAAGAGAAGAGTATATTACAGAGCATGTAATGAAGAAAGTGTCTCTAATCATTTTGAACCTATCCTATTGAGCTGAATAGAAAAGGTTTAGTCGGTAGCATGCCGGGATAAACAGAGTTATAGCACGGACAGCGACCGCATGAAAAAATGTTGGTGGCGGCAGAAAGTGCTGTATATTATATATAAGTGTTGCTGTATTGTGTTTCCTACGTACACTGCAGTCCTATGTTTTCTATGAATAAGCAAAACATATGATCGGATGACCACTGGCCACATATATACATAATCTAACCAGAACAATCAAAACGGTATCAAATGATCAAGATATATATATCAGTACAGGTTAACGAACCTCCTATAGTGTGGTTAGCAACCCATGGAGAAAAATGAGAATATCTATAAACAGATACAGACATTATAACTAGCGGTCCTAAGACCGTTACGGTTCCTTTTAGTCATCGGGACCATTCTTACGGATTCAATATAATTAACAAAACCTATATAGAGAAATAATTAAACCATGAAGTATAGCTACTTGAATACTTGGTAGTCGTTCTTTACATTGAAAAAACCCGCATTGGCACAGGAATTTAATTAAAAATTTCTTTACCTAAATTTGTCCTATCGAGACGAAGTTTAGATTTACTTAGAGTGGTCCCCCCTTGAGATTAGTTGGGGTAAAGTGAACTTATCAGTAGGTCGCTTTAACAGGTAAAGGCTGGGAATCGATAACTGTGGTTGCAGTCACGGTTGGAATAGTCAAACGATGGACAAGGCGAGCGGCAATGCACTTTATAATATAATAAAACAGACTCTCAAAGACCAATTTCTTCAAACCTGTGCCCATGTTCTCGAAGCTATCGTTAGCTAGCGATATCATTACACCCATTGCTTTGGCATTGTGTAACGATATCGCTAACAAAACGAGAGCTTCGGGAGCATGGGCCTTGGACTGCGTCACTTAACATGTCAGTAAAGTGCCAAACGTATATGAAATATAAAGATTCATTTAAACTCGAAAAATACGCTGCCAGAAGCTTTACGAGTTAGTGTTTGTCGTCTGGGCACGAGTACCCATAAATTAGAAATAGAACAAGGACGATTTTAAATACAGACAGAGGGGAAAGGCTCTGCAACATAGACGATATGGCGAGAGTGGGAGATGAATTCCACTTTCTCTTAGAATGTCCAGCTCTGAATAAATCTCGAAATAAATTCATACCAAATTATTACAGAACAAGGCAAACCGAAAATACATTTAATTGCCCATGAGCACAGAATATACAAGACTTTGCATAAATGTAGCGAAATTTGTAAAGGTAGGCTTAAAATGTGTAGACCAAGCGCGAAAGTAAGAATGGACACATATAATAATAATAATAATAATAATAATAATAATAAATTAAATATATATTACGTATCTAAATTGAACAAAGAACTGGCACTGCCATCAAGATGCCCCACACGTACAGTAAAACTAAATAACGAGATTTTAATGTATGTTATTATCCCCACGTTTACAAACAAGAGCCATCAGAAGACGGTATATTCTCTGCCACCCACCCACCGCCCCCCCCCCCCCAAGACATACATACATTCCATACAGATGCATGAATGTACAGGCATGCGGACAGCACGTGTACATCTACAAGTGGTAATGTGAACCATGACCAAGTTTCAAAAGAATTACAGCTAAATAGCAGGAGTTGTGTTGACAAGAAATGATTGGTACTGCAGTTCGTGTATCGGCTTAAAGGTATTTAAAGGGGGTAGCTCAGTAATTACAAATGTTTTGACCACGAAAAAAGCACATGCACATCTTCAGATGACACTGACAAGATTTAGCACGTTTGAAAAGAATTGTAACTAAACTGTAGGAGGAGTTGCGGTGACAAGGATGCTCCCACAGACGAACGTATACGAATAGCACATGCACATCTTCATGTCGTAGTGATAACCCTTACCAAGGTTCAAAAGAATCGCAGCTAAACTGTAGCAGGAGTTGGGTTGACAAGACATGATTGGTAATGCAGCTTATGTATCGGCTTTAAGATATTTAAAGGGTGATAACTCTGTAATGAATAATTTTTTGGCCGCGAAAATAGCACATGCACATACTGATAATGTGGACGACATTTTAAGTTAATCCATTAAGACCTCTAGGAGGAGTTGCGTTGAGAAGATGGGGATAAACGGACGGACGGACGGACGGACATGTTGATCGCTATATCACCCCGTCTTCCAGCCCTGGGAGGGGGTTTGGGGGGGGGGGGGCAGGGGAGGTGGTAGGCTGGATAAAAAAACGTCCGGTATATTGTAATCTCCGTCTGTCCATCTGTCTGTCCGCCCGACCGTCATGCTATCTCCTCCCAAACCAGTGGGTTACCCATATGATTTCGCTTTGCACGATGATATTTAGATTTGACTTCGCCCACAGGGGTGTGAGTGACGTGGCAGGGGTCAAAAGGTCAACTCACTCGTAACACAACTCCACTGAAATCTTTAGATAGAACTCAATCAAATTTGATATCTGAGCTACCCATAAGATTGCGGAGTACAAGAGGCCATTTAGATTTGGCTCCGCCCCTAGGTGGCAGGAGAGGGGTTAGCGGGTCAAATTTTAACCTGTGGAAATTGATTGTAACGTATCTCCTCCGAAACCGTTGGACAGAATTCAACCAAATTTGCTAGGTGTGTTACCCATCAACGCGGAATAGATTTGGCCCTGACCCCGGGGATGAGGTGTGTCAAAAGGTCACGAAATTGATTGTAAAACAACTCCTTTGACACTTGGATGGAATTCAACCAAATTTAGTATGCCAGTTTCCCATATCAATGTTGAGTGGATGCGCACATTTACATTTGTCCCCGCCTCATGGTGTGGGATGGGGTCAAAATATCATGAAATTGATTGCAATGCAACTCCTCTGACACTGGTGGACGAATTCAACCAAATTTGGTATGTGAGTTACCCATCTGTTTGCGGAGGGCAAAAGAACATTTACATTTGGCTCCGCACCCCCCCCCCCCCGGGGGATGGGTTGTGTGGGTGGGGTTGTTAAAGATTTAGAGGGTGAACGTGGGGATTTGCGATGACTTGTCATCGACCGATCAATCTAATTATCTATTTGTTATCAAGTATTTTTAAATTCTAATCTTTATGACCCCCAGAGAAGGGAAGAATGAAAAGTGACGGCGATAGTGACAACAACAACAACAACAACAACAACAACAACAACAACAACAACAACAACAACAACAACAATAACAACAACAACTGGAATCTGCAGTCGATGGCATGTCATGGCAAATCCCCACGCATTTCACCACTTCGAGCTTTACGATCACTTTGACCAAAAATAAATTCCTTGACATGTGGTTTCAATGGGTAATGGGTTTCAAAATGAAATGCAATGATCCCCATTTGAAGTAGCAAGTTTTTATCTATGTGCGCGTAGTTCCACTACAATTGGCTGATGCCCAATTTTGCCATTTGGCACCTGACTACTGCCCACAGATCGACTCAAGAACAAAATAATGTGTTGTACTATAGTCTACTAACTACAAGCTTCAAATTTATATGTGACATGACCACATTTGATTACATTTATTTTTAACCTACCATTTCCCCTCCCCTGCCCCTGGGAATGACATAAAAATTCCAATGTATTATGCACATCCTTGCCCATAGGTGTAAATATCCCATTATTATATATAGGTGAATGGTCTGACAACTTACGTACCCTCTCTCACTTGAACTCATTTCACTGTACAGTGTATACTATATACACTGTACAGTAAAATGAGTTCTAGGAAGAGAGGGTACGTAAGTTGTTAGAACTTTCACCTCAATCTCACTGCATTATATGCAATAAAATACGTTTAAGCTAACATGAAGAATTACCAATTCTGAACTCAATGCTTCAATACCAAGAGAAGAGATTAGGAATGCAATTAAAAATCTAGGTAGGAGGGAGTGATAATATCTTAAATGAATTCATCATATTAACATCTTTCTCCCTACATATAGAATATTGTTCAATATGATCCTTAACCATGCATGTGTCACTGAATCATGGGTAGTAGGAAAACTAACTCTGATATTAAAAAAGCAAACGTAATGCTACAAATCCAGCAAATTATTGACCCATTATATTGCTTAGTTGCCCGGGGAAACCTTTGGCGTCCGTTATAAATAACAGAGTTAAAACATAATACCTGAATTACAACCAGGTTTTAGAAAAGTAAGATGAATAGTGGCCAATATGTTCTCCCTGCAGCTAATAAATGAGCTGTTACATATATAATGGCATAAATATTAGATACGCTGGATGGAATATAACATATCCTAATGACAACAGGCAACGTACATATTTTGGATGCAGAAGTTATTAACAAAAGGTAGGTAACGAAGTCAAAAAAGTAATCCTTACAAATTCAATTTGAAAACATTTGACGCATGGCATAAATGCATCAACTAGGTTATGTGTTTATGCAAAAAATAAAGAACACTCTGATAGGTTAGTCATATCTAACAGCACTGCCATATAACAAAGCCGTTACACTATGTCATTGTATAACTTTAAATGAATAACTAGGTAATGGACCTCAAAGAAGGCTTGGAATAGATAAAGATGAGAGACTATACGATTTAGGCATTGCTATTGAAGATGAGAATCACGTTTTATTGTAATGCCAAATGTTTAACATATAACGGGAAAATACATATTAAATTATTATATGGTAAAGAGGAATGATGAAAAAACAAAAGCGATGTTAGCCAAATCAAATCAAGCTGTTTCAATCAACTTATTCTTATGTAAATACATATGATTAGCAAAGAAAATGAATGCGCAACAGAACCTTCATAACATAGATTCTAGAAAAATACCGGGAACATCAGGTCCTAGGGCTCTTCCAATGGCACCGCGGTTGATGTGTCTGTTAAAGTGGATGAGGATAACTTCCCGGTTGATCCCTAGCCTCGCATGATGTAAGGATGCTGGTGGGCTGTCCTGCTAACCTATCATCTAGCTAACCCCACCCCCACCTCCACCCAACAACTCCCCCACCCCCGCACCTACTCCGCTTTGGTGTAGATGGTGCTGGTAAGGGTGGGCATCCTTTCATCGCTTCTCCAGTGATGGCTGTAGTTCAATCGTATAGTTTCTGACATGGGACGAGTTTCAGGACAGCTACTCTGTCAAATGGCATCAAACAAGGTCCTTTGAATGCTGATGTTGAGGCAATTGACAATAGTCAAGTTAGTAGCGAAGTTACCTCGTGGTGATGAAGTCACACAGTTTTATGACAGTTTATACGAAAGGTAATTGTAGTAGTAGTAGTAGTAGTAGTAGTAGTAGTAGTAGTAGTAGTAGTAGTAGTAGTAGTAGTAGTAGTAGTAGTAGTAGTAGTAGTAGTAGTAGTAGTAGTAGCAGCAGTAGCAGTAGTAGTAGTAGTATTAGTAGTAGTAGTAGTAGTCGCGGTAGTCGCGGTAGTAGCAGTAGTAGCAGCAGTAGTAGTAGTAGTAGTAGTAGTAGTAGTAGTAGTAGTCGTAGTAGTAGTAGTAGTAGTAGTAGTAGTAGTAGTAGTAGTAGTAGTAGTAGTAGTAGTAGTAGTAGTAGTAGTAGTAGTAGTAGTAGTAGTAGTAGTACTAGTAATAGTAGTAGTAGTAGAGTAGTAGTAGTAGTAGTAGTAGTAGTAGTAGTAGTAGTAGTAGTAGTAGTAGTAGTAGCAGTAGCAGTAGTAGTAGTAGTAGAAGTAGCAGAAATAGTTGTTGTTGTTGTTGTTGTTGTTGTTGTTGTTCTTCCTCTTCCTCTTCTTCTTCTTCTTCTTGTTGTTCTTGTTGTTGTTGTTGCTGTTATCCCCGCGCTTTTCGAAGAAAAGCTGGGGATTATGTGATGCGACCTGTGTGTCCGGCCGTCTGTGCACTTATGGATTATAACGCATCTCCTTCTAGACCATTTACTTGAAACTTGAGATCTTGGGGATGATTATACCTATGGGCAAGGATGTGCATGACAGTTTTGGGCTGGGCCCAGGGGGTCAAAAGATCAAAATTGGCCAGGAATTATCGATTGTAATGCATATCCTCCTAGACCATTTCAGATAGAAACTTGAAACTTTGGGAATGATTGCACATATGGACACGGATATGTATGACACTTTTGGAAAGTTGGCATGAGCCCCAGGTGTGAGGCCCTGGGGGTGGGGAATGTGGGGTCAAAAATTAAAATTTTCCAAAGGTTGTCATGTCGCATATTATTTTCAAGCCAATGATTAGTTGTTTGCAGTACAAGGAATTATTTTGATCTTGGATCAAAACAGAGGGTAGGGCGGGGTCAAAAGGTCAAAAGAGGGAACCAATCAAGTTTTGATTGTAATGCAACTCCTCCTAGGCAATTTCAGATAGAAACTTGAAACTTTGGGGAGCATTGCACATATGGCCAGGGATGTGGATGGCATATGTAGAATTTTGGTATGACTCCAGGGGTACGGCCCTGAGGTGGGAAATGTGGGGTAAAAATTAAATTTTTCCAAAGGTTGTTGTGTCGCATATCATTTTCAAGCCAATGATGACTATAGTACAAGGAATTATTTTGATCTTGTATCAAACCGAGAGTAGGGGGCGTGGTCAACATTGGGCACCAATCTATTGTAACGCAACTCCTCATAGACCATTTCACATAGGAACTTGAAACCTTAGGTATGAGGCGATGGGCACTGTGGGTCAAAAGTTTATTTTATCCAAAGGTGGCCATGTCACATATCATTTTGAAGCCCATGAGTGGTAGACTACAGTAAAAGGAATTACTGTGATCCTGGGTCAAGCTGAGTGAATGGGCGGGTCAAAAGGTCAAAATTGGGCACCAATCCATTGTAACGCAACTCTTCACCCACCATTTCAGATAGAAATTTGAAACTTTAATAACAATAATAATAATAATAATAATAATAATAATAATAATACCATATATTCTTCATGTTCATGTTAGTCCTAAGCTTTGGTTTGATCTATGCAATTGTGAACCATGCATACAATTATTTTACGTCAACTTTATTATCGCTATCTGCATGTCTTCTTGTTCGGTTTAAAATTTTCAAGTAAGATTTTGTATCTATTGTTCAATGTTTCTCAGTTTAATGCACATTTTATTTGAATAGTTTGCCACAGTTTTATTGTAGGTCGTGCGTGCTCTTTTCAAGTTTTGTCTGTTTTTTGTAGTTTTTATTTATATTATATAGTTTTCTTAATGTGTCAAATCCCTTGCGCTTCCGTTTGTATTCCTGCTGGAAACACGATTTGGTATTTATTTTTTATCATTGTTTTATAAGCTTTGTGGTAGATTTTGTTTTAACGCTTTTGATAAATAGATGGCCAATTGAAGATGTCAGTTTTAGCTTTGCCTCGTCCATCTCTAGCTAAGATCCGCCCACGCTCTGTCCGTGCGTTCGGGATCAATCGATACATGCATTCTCTGAATTTCAAACTGCTAAACGTCATAATTAGCCACGTGACGTCTATGATGACGTCATGCTGATTTACGACATGCACGGCATAGCTAGGTTCGTCGCGAACGTTTAATTGATGATGGACCAATCGTTATTGTACGAACTGTATGTCTTTACTGTTTAAAAAACATTCTGTTGAATATTTTGAAACTAATCTGACCGGGTGCCGTTGCTCCCTATGTAATTCTAAAAAGAGTGCTTAACGCCTAGCAGCAACACAGTGATATCAATTACATTTCCCTTTCCGTACCTTTATTTTGAGTCTAGTTATTGTTGTTTTAATACCTAGCATTCCTCGTGCATCATAAAATGATTCGCCCTCACATCCACATCACAAATGTAGTCGTTTGGTTTGAGTAGAGAGGCCCATGGGATTGTCGGTTTTTTTGTTCGTTTATTTGTGTGCTTATTTGTGTTGTTTGGTTGTAACAATAAACCAGACACAGGAAGAGATAGTACAATAGTCTCGTGTGTCATTATGGCGAGAATAATGGATAACTCCAGCGTTAGCTATGTCCCGCCCATCTCTAGCCAAGCTCCACCCACGCTTTGCCCGTGTTGGGATCAATCGAACCCTGCAGTCTCTGAATCTCAATTTCCAGACGGCTATACAGGTACGCTGTTGAATATTTTGAGTCATTTGACTGGGTGATATTGATAAGCAGCAACAGCGCTCAGTTAAATTAGTTTCAAAACATTAAACAAAATTTTTGCTAAATAGTAATGCCATACAATGTGTACGACTTGACGGACTATTAAGCGTTTATGACGGACTAAATCGCGTCTATCATGACATAATTGATTATGGCTTCAGCCTGCGCGCGACGAATTTAATTATAGCCTCATATTACTGACTGAGAAACTGGATTAATCAATTACTCAGACATCGTAAATGAAATACATTTTCCTTTGACGAATTATAATATACAGTTGACTGCAACTATGTTTCACCCTTTAGTCTTCACATAAGAGAAAATACAAATTCATTAAGACGTGAGAAATAATCGGTTGAATAATGTGGTATTAATTTGACTGGAAGCTACTACTGCCTATCAGCTTCCAGTCGAATTAGTATTTAAGGTATCCAACGAATCTGCTGAAGAGTGTCTTGAAATGGACCGTTCCGGAGTAATGACGTCATATAACGTCATAATCAGCTAAGTGGTGTGTAGGATAGCGTCATAATCGTTACGTCATAAATGATTCTATTAGGCATTTCATTAACTTTTTACGACACGTTGTACAAATTGTATGTCTCTACTATTTAATAAACATGCTGTTGACTATTTTGAAACTAATTTGACTGGGCGCTGTTGCTGCCATAGCAACAGCACCCAGTCAGCTTAGTTTCAAAATAATCAACAGCTTACCTGTACAGTTTTCTGGAAATTGATAGTCAGGATGCTTAGAGATCGATCGATCCCAACAGGAGCGAGGTATCGGTGGAGCTTAGCTAGAGATGGGCGGGGCATGGCTAAAATGGTAAGGTCCATTGAGACGATAGCGTTTCAAATGTCAAACAAAATAGTTACCTTGATCCAAATATTAGGTTACAAATAACGTTAGATGTAACATGTTGAAAAGTGGTTTGGATTGCTTCCAGGTCTTTCCAGAGAACTTATCGATTTCTGCGAACAACGAATCCAACCTCTTCTATGATCATGTCCTCTGTTCCTTCTTGCCAAATCCAAGATCTCGGAGAGCCGTTAAAGTAAACCGTCTCATTTGTTTCCATGGCTCACCTTCTTGGGAGAGCATTCCTGGGAAAATAAATAAATAAATAAATACATAAATAAATAAATGGACGGACTGATGGACTGACGGATTGGCGGACAGGTGGGTGGGCGGGCGGGCGGGGCGGGTGGGCGGGCGGGCGGGCTGGCGGGGGGGGGGCGGATGGACGGATGGATGGATTGGTGCAGGGAGATCAACGGATGGATGGATGGATTAAGACTAAGCCCGCTCAATCCTTCCTTCATGGACGTTCCCCACCCCGCCTCGCCATTCTTCCATAGATGGATGGATGGGTGCGTGGGATGGATGTGACGGTGGGTGGGTGGGTGGTTTGGTGGGTGGGTGGATGGATGGATGGATGGGTGGGTGGGTGGGTGGGTGGGTGGGTGGGTGGGTGGGTGGGTGGGTGGGTGGGTGGATGGATGGATGGATGGATGGATGGATGGATGGATGGATGGATGGATGGATGGATGAATGGATGGATGGATGGATGGATCCTGCCCATCCCTCATCTCTTCTTCCCTTCTTTCCATGGATGGATGGATGGATTGGTGTATGGGTGGGTGGATGGGGTGGGGGAGGGATGGATGGATGGATGGATCCTGCCCATCCATCATCCCTCCTTCCCTTCCTTCCATGGATGGGTGTGTGGGATGGATGGATGGATGGTTGGATGGGTAAGTGGCATGTATGTGTGAGATGGATGGGATGAATGGATGGGTGGATGGACGGACGGACGGGTTAGAATGAGGGGGGAGGGTGGGAGGGAGGGAGGGAGGGAGGGAGGGAGGAAGGAAGGAAGGAAGGAAGGATGTAAGGAAGGAAGGAAGGAAAGAGGGAAAGACGGAAGGGAGGGAGGGAGGGAGGGAGGGGGTAGGGAGGAAGGACGGACGGATAGATGAACGCACGGACGACCAGACAAAATGGACGGGCGGCTGGCGGGCGGGCGGGCGGGCGGGCGAACGGACGGACGGACGGACGGACGGACGGACGGACGGACGGACGGATGGATGGCCGGACGGATGGATGGGCGGACGGGCGGACGGATGGGCGATCGGACAAGGAACGAACGAACGAACGAACGAACGAACGAACGAACGAATAAATAAATACATAAATAAATAAATAAAATGGGTGGGTGAGTGGGTGGGTTGGTGTGTGGAGAAGGAGGGGAGAGGTAGAGGGAAGTGGAGAGAAGGATGGATGGATGGACTGACCAATGAATGAATGAATGAATGAATGGATGGATGGATGGATGGATGGATGGATGGATGGATGGATGGATGGATGAAAGAATGAAAGAATGAATGAATGAATACTAGCGTCAAATATCTTTAGGCCAGCTTTGTCATACAGACCTAGAAAACATTGCATGTGTGGTCTTTATTTTTACCTGGTATTTTAAAAGATGAAAAGTATGTTTTAGACGAAACAAATTCCCCATCAATATTTGTACATATAATCTATTGGTAAGAAACTAACGCTAAATGGTGTCAGCTAAACATAGCTATCCTATCTATTAATCAAGTATCTGACGTCATAATCAATGTATGTATCCGGTCTGTCACTCAAATATGAGGTCATTATCAATGGTTGCATTTGTTAGCTCACGTCACAATCAACATCGAAAATTTCATCATTGAATTGTACAGAGATGTATGTTGTTGATGAATTTACAATTAAGTAAATATTCTGGTGACAATTTTGAAAGCACTTTCATTGATAGTTGTTGCTATCATCAGCAGCAAGATACATCCACCCCACGTCAAATTAATTTCAAAATAGTCAACAACGGCTTATAGTTATATTGAAATCTAGATTCTGGGAATTCTTGTTTCAAAGTGTGACCAGATAGCTATAAATAGGCGTGGCATAGCTAAAGATTAATCCCTATATTAGTTATCTAAATAGGTCAATTGGTGAATCCATTTTTAGCCATGCTCCGCTCAAAAGCTACGCTTTTTTATTTTCTATGATTATTTGTACATTAAGTTTTAGCGGCCTCGATGACAAATTATTGTTGGAGAAATTACTACAGCTTAGGGTTGATTTTGCTCTGCTTCAAGAAACAAAGCCTCGAAGCACTGAACCCATCGAAACTATTAAGCAACTTGCCCAAGGTGAAGCGTTTACATCCGATGCCACTGAGGCATTTGCAGGAGTGGCTAATTTATTCTTACCTAAATGTCTCGGGTCCGTAAAAATCATTTCATCAGACACTAACACCGCAGGTCTGTGGTTTAAGGTCACATTTGACGTCTCTGATACCAGAGTAAATAATATGTCGATTTATGCCCCATCATCTCAGCATCTCATAAGCCACGGGCTGCATTCTTAGCCAACATTACATCTGTGATCCATGATAGATTTCAACTGTATTTTAGACAAAAAAGATATACTTCATTATGTAATTATAATGATGCTACTCGTTATCGCTTAAAATAGGTTTGCGATGCTGAACATTTATTGGATAGCTATCCGCTTTAAGAACCTAATGGGCGTGATTCTACTCTGGTGAGAGCTAATGGCCAAACAGCATCTCACTTAGACAGAATATATGTGCACAGCTCACTTAAAGGCAATGTTTCACAGACAAATATGTGTCCAGTAACTTTCTCGGATCATAGTGTAGTTTGTATAAGCATTGCTATTGCAGACTGGATAAACCGCGCTCTTGGGTTCTGGGAATTTAATTGTTTCTTATTAAATGATACAGTATACCATCGCCATGTATAACGTTTTTAAGATTTAAAGATGCGCAACAAAGGTGATACAGAAGATTTGGTTTCATGCTGGGAAGAAGTAGAATTAGGTTTTGCTCACATATCCAAGCAACTTTCTATTAAAAAGCAAAGAATATGCCGAAAGATGTGAAAGCATGTGAGCGCTTATTACTCCTAATGTCCAACAAGGTTGCAAATGGCGCAGCTCATTTAGTTGATTATATGAAGGAAATAAAATGTTATTATGCGCAATTGATGAGCAAAAGCCTGAAAGCGCCAAAATAAGATCTACGGCTCAAATGTATGTAGAAAAAACACAAAATATTTCTGCAACCTCGAATGGTTTAGAAGTGTAGAAACTTGATTAGGCGCTTTCAGGTAGATCATCAACTGTTTCGCTCTAACACAAATATGGTTGATGTTGTACATAATTTCTATCAATCTCTGTACAGATCATAACCTATTGATGAGAGACTAGCTCAAGATGTGCTTAATAATATTCAATAGATGCTACCTACTTCATCAGGTGATATATGTGCGTCGAACTTAAGTTTTGATGAAATGACAAAATCTCATAATTAAATGAAAGCTGGCAAATTGTGAGGAGGGGATGGCTCTGTGTAGCATTTTATCAAAAATTCTAGCATCTTATTGGCTTCTTATTGGTAAAACATTCCCCGATGTTATCAGAGAATTCTGTACATCGATACCAGTTTTTGAGACAATATCACAGGTAAATGTATATATATAAAATTATATATATATATATATATATAAAAGGGTAATCGTGGTGATCCGAAGGCCCATTTCACTACCTAGAGTCGATTATAAAATTATATCCCGAGCGCTGTTATTAAAGCTTGGCGGTGTGCTGGTAGATGTGAAAATCTGGTCCAGACTTGTTCCATTCCAGAAAGATCTATTTTAACTAATGCAATAATGATTCGCAACGTAATTCAGCTAATGGAAGCTGATAATATTCATGGAGCATTTGTCGTGTTCACAATAAAAATGTATTTGATCGAGTGGAATGGGAACTTTTATTTATGTCCTTGAACCACTTAGGATTTGGCCCGAATTTTATCAAATGGGTCCCAACATTATATAGAAATATTACCTGTAGATATACTGTAAATAATTACGTTGGTCAACCCGTAACTTTAGAGTGTGATGTTAGCCAGGGTTGTTCTCTGATACCACTCTTATTTGTGATAACAATGGAATAACTAGATGCAGCATTAAGACAAGATATTAACTTTCAGGGTCTGTGCATCTGAGTCACAGATAAGTCTCTTAAGGTGTCTCAATATAGTAATGATGCCACTGTCTATTAGTAGTATTACAAGATCAGGATTCTCAAGTATTGAATGGCGTCTTACAAAACTACCAAAGCGTATCTGGTCTTAAAATAAACAAAGACAAATCTGTTGGCTTATTTTTGGGTCTTTGAAAAGCAAGAACTGATCAGCCAATGGATATTACTTGGACAAGCAACTCACTCAAAATCCTAGGAATCCACTTTAGTGAAAAAGATTTTGGTTCTCGAAATTGGGAAGAGGTCGTTGTCAAATTGAAGAAGACAATTCCAATGTGGTGTCGTGGACAACTGACAATTTTTTGACAGGATTTCATTCCATATGCCAAACCATGTTGAAAATGAGATTAATAAAACCGTGTTTGACTTTTTGTGGGAAGGAAATACACATCTTGTCTCACAAAGAATATCTACAAAAGATCAACTTCAAGGAGGTCTAGCTATTTCAGACATCAGAATTAAAAGTATTTCATTGCGATTGAATTTTCTTAATGATATGATCAATGGTGACACGCAATGGGCGCTGATAATTCGATGCCTCATTGAAAGATATGCGGAATAGCTTCTAAGCTGCCTCCAAATTATACGCATATACTTAGTCCATATCTGGAGGTTAAAAAGCATTTAGATGGCTTTGTGAAAATGGAAGACTCGCCATTATACAGAAAATATGCGCTAAATCAGTAAATTTGTGGAAATGATAGAATACTACATAATGGCTGGGTTCTATACTATTTCACCTAAACTCGACATTGAATAAACCACCATACCTGGATCTATGTAGGTTGAATGATGGATCTGGAATTGCGGAGACGCTCATAGAAAGCTGTGCTAGGTGGCAAAAATCTTGTTGGTATCTCTGTAGCCGGACTCCGGTTGATCGCGCCGTGAAAAGAAATGCGAAATTAGAACCCAGTGAGGATCTCAGGTCACAAGTCAAATCTAGATTGAGGTCTAATTTCACTATGCCAAGTATAAATGACCCCACTCAACAACTGTACTTTTTCTGTGACCAACCGATAGAGTATGACATTCATAGAGCCGCAACAGCAAAAAACATACGCAAAATGGTGACAGAACTGAGAGATACTAAACTTCTTGCTAAAATGTCGTCTGGGGACATGACGGCATTGGATGCTATTCACCACAAGACTTGTTTGACAAAACTATACACACGACATAGAACTCTTTCGAGAAGTGAATCTGATATTGCTGACGATATGAAACCTGACTCTGTTGCCCTTGCAGAGCTAATATCATACATGGAAGATCGTCAATACTCTGAGCATCCTATTGGCAGCATATTTAAGCTTTCTGATTTAACACGATTATACACTCGCCGTCTTGAACAACCTGCTGGTGCTATGCCAAGTAGGATTAACTCTACCAGGTTGAAGGAAAAGATCTTGTCGAAAATGCCAAAAGTGGAGTCAAACAAGAGTAACTATGAAGTGATTCTCACATTCAAGAAAGACATAGGCGATGCTCTATTACTAGCCACCTAAAATGATTCTGATAGTGTCGCAATTGCGTTGATGAGGGCAGCTCAAATAGTCCGCAAAGAGAGTTTTCAGATTAAGTATGATTGCAAAGGTTCACTTGATGCTGACCAGTATGACAACTTACCTCAATCACTTGTTACTTTAGTTCAGATGATAATTGGCGGTACCAACATTCATAATCAAAATGAGAATTCCCAAACTATCAAGGGGGAAGTGTCGTCATTGACCCAGCTACTCACCTTTAATGCCTTTAAAAGAGCGCGTAAAAGCAGTATGGAAACTCGCCATTATCCTGATCGTGAAACAGCATTGCCACTCTACCTAGGCCTACCAATTCATGCCAAAACGCGAAAGCGGGAGCTTGTGGATGAACTCTTCAGACATGGGCTTTCAGTATCCTACGATCGCGTCATGCAGCTCTCGACTGATGTAGGAAAAAAGGCTATAGACATGTTTAAAAAGAATGGGGTTGTGTGTCCGACTAACTTGCATGGTAATCTGTTCACAACTGGGAACCTTGATAACATAGACCATAATCCTACATCCACATCAGCACGAACTGCATTCCGTGGGACAGCAATCTCATTAACACAACATTGTTCAGTCACAAATACTGGGGTCATTCGAACTCTTGAACAATTGACACCAAAAGTTGTACAAAAATCTACCACCATCCAGCCATTACGCGAGACGTACACAGTTGTGAATCCAGCTACTTTCCCAAGTGATAATCCCCTGCCTTGTCGAGCTGTTGATCCTTTGAGTCCCAGTGATACCATATTAATCTTAGATAAGACTCAAATTGCGTGGCTGGACAAGATAAACGAACACTCGATCGAGGGCGATATGTATGGGACAGATGACATATCGTGGGCAGCTCACTTTGCTAGTTTGCAAGATGTCCCACCTCCGCCAGCAATTACTGGACTTTTGCGCTCTTTCGTGACAACGTTCATGGTTGTGATCTCTGGGTCGCATTTGGCCATCGGAAGACCATCCGCTATGTATCAGCTCATAGCATTGCAACAGTTTTGGGTGCAGAAGCGTCACAAGGACGGCTATTTATGCATGCTTTCTCTGGGTGTGACACTGTGTCTGCATTTTGTGGGATAGGAAAGAAGACAGCATGGGAAGTTTGCAGGACTTCAGATCTATTCAAGTCACTATTTAGGAGACTGTCTGATGCCCCGGCGTCTCTGTTTGACAATGACGTGGAAACGCTGGAGAGGTTTGTCGTACTACTGAACAAACGCACATCACCATTGTCAAAGGTTAATGAGGCACGAAAACGGCTTTTCGCTTTTGGCAACAGGCAGCTAGAAAACATTCCTCCGACCAGTGCAGCTCTTTTGCAACACACCAAACGTGCTACCTTCCAGGTAGGTCATTTTTGGGGCCATCACTCCACGCAAATGCAAAAACGCCTTCGCCAGCTGACTGGGGTTGGGTCAGAGATGGAGACACTTGGTCACCGCAATGGAGCTTGCTTGCAGACGCATCTAAGGCATGCCGGGAACTCGTGAAATGTGCTTGCTAAAGTAATTGCACTGGCACATGCAAATGCTATAAATCCAACTTACCTTGTACACAGTTGTGCTCATGCGGTGCACAGTGTGTGTGTGTGACGTCTGTGAATCATGATTCAACAATCAACAGCATCATGTATAGCCTTGCATACTCTAATAGGATAACTGAAAGTATCCATAACGACCATTACTTGGTTCGATATTAAGAAATCAAGTAATTTAAACTATTTCTAGATGCTATATTGCTTTTGTTCTCAAGAGATGGATCCTTTAGATAACACATCTTAAAGAGGCCCCGTCTTTTGACACCAAACACAGGTGGTCGCTATCGAACATATTTAGAGTATTGTAGTGAGTAGAATTACCCTATTAATCCCATCTCTCTACTCCGTCTAGAACTTGAGTAATGCGAATTTTCTGCTGGGAATGCGGCCATTTTGAATCCGCCATTTTGAATGGGTTCCCTTGGTAGAATCACGTGGCACCGCATCTAAGTATGATCAGGATACCTTAAACCACCTATATGCCAAATTTCATGGAACATCTTTTTCACATATCTGCCCTACTAATTTATCTGGACACTGTTTCTCCAAAACCAATAAATATTTGAAGCAATGTATTCGACAACTGCCATACATGAATACATGTATGTTTGGCGTGCTGTTGATAAATATACAGTTTTCCCTGTTTTTAGTATATTAAGTTAACATTGTGAGGACTCGGCTAAGAATTTAAGTCTACAAACTATTTAAAGTATATAGCTATAAAATGTCGTTGAACTACTAGAGCTGGTCAGGATAAATGGCGTTGTTTCTTGGTGTGCTTATAGTATTTGTTGGTCTCGATCGAGGGGATCAATCAGGTAAGTCTAGGATTAAATGTAGATTGTTATTCTGCTATATGTCGACAACTGATTATTTCTTTTTAAGAGAATTTGGTATTTTAATTCAAATTAATCAGTTAGTTATTCCGATCCCTTGTTCATTTAGAATGCATTGTGTTGGTATATTTGCTAAGTAGGCGATACCGCATAAGCAGGCTTATGATCTATTGTATAACATGCACAATAGCAATCAGAGGCTGCGGACCATCACCCTCCCGTCGTTGTCACACTCTAAAAGGTGTTTTTTTTTAATTTCCTGCATCAAACCCAACGATGAGCATTCGTATGTATGGTTACACCCTTTCCTGTGATAAAATTGTAGCCAAATCAGACAAATTCTTTCCGAGATATTCATTGCTCCAGAATATGATCCGACCCTGATACGATTTAACTTTTGTGGATCCCGGCCAGCGTCTGGAAATCCTCTTCCACCACAAAGTGCGTGGTTGTGTTAAGATTTGAGCCAAATCGCACCAGTCCTTTACGAGAGACCGGCCCGGAGATATACCCACACACGAGTACACATGCGCGCACGCACACATACACACACGTACGCACACACGCACGCACGCACAGACAATAATGCAATACCCTCTTTCCCTCTTGAGACGAGGGTAATTAAACCATTACATATAATTGTTTATGGAATTGTGGGGGAAAAGAGGATACGCCGACGGCGTTCTCCTCCGTCAATACCAACTTTGTTTGGAAACTAAAAGATCAAGGATTGCGGGCTGACATCCGCATACAGAGACAATGCAGATTATATCTAACCTTCTTCAAACAAGAAAATTAATGTGCTCGACATCACAGGACGACGCGATCATCCCAGGAGTTTACCATAGCGACGTGGAATGTAATGGTCTGAGGGCAACATCAAAGAGGTACCCCTTAGGTGCAGACTGTGAACACGATACCATCGATATTACGTGCATTCAACAGACTAAAGTAGCTAAACACTCAGAGCAGCAACTACAGACAGGCCATACGCTAGTACTCGTAGAGCGAAAACAGGCCACATACTGGGATTTAGGCTTCATAATCGGACCAAGAATCTTGGACCATGTAATTAGTTTTGGGTACGTTAGTGATCGCGTTGCATTCATCGACCTGGCTATAGCTACGCGTAAGCGCCACCAACACAAAGTGTCACATAGTCAACGCATATGGCTCAAATGTACGGAGGAGAAATAAAACCCACAAGATAGATCTGCAACCTCGAACGAGGTAGAGGTATAGAGAAATTGATTAGAATCTTGCAAGTAGATCCCCAAGTGTTTAGCTCCAACACAAATATGTTACATGCTGTGCATACTTTCCATCAATCTCTGTACAGAACAGAACCTATTGATGAGAAACTAGCTCAAGATCTGCTTAATAACATTCAAGACAAGCTACCTCCTTCATCAGTTGACATATTGTAGATATCGGACTGTACGTAGGGAGTCATGACCCTGCGCACATCTTATATTTGCGAGTATAAGACCTCAGTGAAATTACATGTTTGAACACCAGATAAGCTAAACGACTATGTCACCGTGTATGATTGAATGCATGAGCATCAACTATAGCATCTTATTATTGAAATATATATTATCAGCATGGGGTGACTGACAATGGATACGTCGGTTAATGCACGGGTACAATCCGCAGAAACTGAATCGAGTACGACCTTTGATGAGTAGCACCAGTTTGGAATGTTGGAGTCAATTAAGGAAATAAATATGACAAATGGACTTTGTTAATTACGTAGCAGTCTGTGGTTCCCACGAATTCTCGTGGCCAGATAAGCGAAGGCAGCTGTGAATCGAGTATGACTTTTGATGATTAGTACCAGTTTGGAATGTTGGAGTCAATTAAGGAATTAGATATGACATCATAATGAACTGCGTGATGTGTACAATTACATCATAATGAATGACGTCATGAATGACGTCGATAAGTACGTCACGAACGCATATTTGAAGACGGTCTATGCGTTGTTGTATAAATTGTTTGCTTTTACTATTTAATAAATATTCTGTTGAATATTTTGAAACTAATTTGACTATGGCAGCAACAGCACCCAGTCAAATTAGTTACAAAATATTCAACAGCTTCCCTGTATAGTTTTCAGGAAATTGATAGCTAGGGCATTTGGGGATTGATCAATCCCAACACGGCGAGGTGTGGGTGGAACTTAGCTAGTGATGGGCGGGGCATAGCTAAAAATGGAAAGGGCCATTATATGGGTCCGTATGACGTTTTTTACAAAGCATAAAAATCACAAGTTGAATTATGAGCTAAGAATCACTGGACACACGCCACGTTCACACTCATGTCTGTATTAAGAACTATCACAAATATATCTTCCTGTTTTCATTCAATTCAGATGAGCAAAGAACTGTTACGTAACTGCCTTATGTGAGCCTACAGTCGTGCAACAAAATATCCTCAATAAGTCATCACGAATCGATTTCACAGCCACACAGTGGATAATAGGGTTCATTAGGCTATTACTAAGCAACACGTAGAGTAAAACTAGAAAGAGATTGTCGTCCATATTTTCATAATTAGCATTTCCTGTATGTTGAACTACAATATATGTTAAAGCTGGATATCCAAGCAATGAAGAAAATTACGATAACAATTGTTACGGCTCTGGCGCCAGTGGTCTTACGTTCTTGTTGGACGTCCATGACAACTTTAGAAGCAGAAGTTACACAGTGCTTACTTAGATGTAGTACCAAGATGGCGATGCATGGTATCACAGTACCAATGGCTAAAAATGCTGTGACTTTCTTGGCACTATCACAAAAGAATGTACATACAATAACGTTCTCACTATGATAAACAGTCGGCGCTGCTCTGAAATGAAGCCGTATGCTGTCATGAAAATAGACACGACAACCACAATTAGAATACACCACTTTACCATCAGGCCTGTGGTTACTCGTGCCCGAGCTGATAATGGTGATGCCATCTGATATAGCCTGAGTGCTGCAAAGAACAAGAGATGGTACTAGCTACCAATGACCCCCAGGTCCAACATGAATACCAACAATGGGCAAATGAATGCAGCGTGCGTCACCATAACAGAAAACAGTAACCCTGCGTGCCCGGCTCCAGAAAGGCATGTTATCAAATCCATAAACGCCGAGCTCGTCAATATTGTAAACATAGGTGATTTGTATTTTTTTGTTTTAATGAAATAAATTATTAATATCGCGTTCAGAACAACACCTATCAGGTTATACACAATCGGTATTTCTTTTATCATAACTCGGGGAATATTCGCAAACAATCGCGCGTATTCATCGCTCGTAGCGTTGGTCATGTTATTTACTGAACTCCCTACACCGTATTCAGTCGACATATCTGAAATCTTACTCTTTGTCGAATCTTGTTTTAAAACCTTTAAAATAAAATTGGAAAATTGCTTAACGTTAGACAATATCGTTTTAAAATGAACAA
Source organism: Chaetoderma sp. LZ-2023a (assembly GCA_034401795.1). Lineage (NCBI taxonomy): Eukaryota > Metazoa > Mollusca > Caudofoveata > Chaetodermatida > Chaetodermatidae > Chaetoderma > Chaetoderma sp. LZ-2023a. Next base: position 10,995,947 of record CM067359.1, read on the forward strand.
GACGAAGAGCCTCTATCGCCTCATGGACCATAGTAGTATCACTAGCAGCCGCAGCAGCGGCAGCGGTAGCGGTAGTAGTAGTAGTAGTAGTAGTAGTAGTAGTAGTAGTAGTAGTAGTAGTAGTAGTAGTAGTAGTAGTAGTAGTAGCAGCAGTAGTAGTAGTAGTAGTAGTAGTAGTAGTAGTAGTAGTAGTTAGTAGTAATAATAGTAGTAGTAGTAGTAGTAGTAGTAGTAGTAGTAGTAGTAGTAGTAGTAGTAGTAGTAGTAATAGTAGTAGTAGTAGTAGTAGTAGTAGCAGCAGTTGTAGTAGTAGTAGTAGTAGTAGTAGTAGTAGTAGTCATTGAAGTCGTACTGATTTGGCTCTGCTATTAACGTCGATTTAAGACGCATTCTACTACGCCTATATGCTTTATTTTTGTCTTGGTTCTTTATAAGTGTATATACGTTGATTTTGTTGTATTTATTTGGGGAGATTTTGATGTTGAAGGTCGTATTTTGCAGCGAAGTATTTCAAGCTTGTTGCTCGCTTGTTTTAAAGCGCTAGCCATTGCTGGCTGTCGCTGCTGTTTCGGCCTTGTTTGTCCAGCTGTATGTTGTCCTCCTTTAGTTGCGCTTGTCCGTCTCCTTTCACGCCGTTAAAAGCGCCTTTTATGTTGGTTGCCTTTGAGAACTGCATTAGCCTGGCCTGTTTGTATATGCGGCTTTTCGTTCACCTGTGTTAGCGTGACCTACATGCAAACGCGCGGTTTTAAAGGTGGTCTGGCGCACTGCTGTTATAACGTCATTAGAAATGTCATCTAAATATAAACGGACGTTAAGTTTGAAAATAACCACAAGAGGGTGGGACGTATCAGCCATAGACGTTTATCATGGCTTAAAGGATATCGTCGGCGCTGGACTTATGGTGTTAAAGGGCCTTATTAATATTACTCGTAATATATGGAACATCACTTTGGCCAATGAACAGGCAAAGGAGAAGCTATTAGCAAATGATTTGACTGTTAAGGGAGAGGTTTGTGGAGTTGAAGAAATTGAAAGCGATAAACTGGTGGTGAAGATTAAAGCGCCTTTGGAGATCCCTAATGAGCGGCTAACATCTGAGCTCAGCCAGTATGGGAAGATTCGGAAGGTGGAGAGAGAGAGACGTATCGATTTGACAGGACGCTAGAGACTGGAGTTAGGCTAGTTTATTTCGATAAGGTGGATAAACCGTTACCTAATAAATTGCCCATTGATGGAATTTTCATCCTTCCCTTATGGTACAGGGGACAAGTTAAGGCATGCCGCATTTGTTCAAGTACTACCCATCTAGCAGGAGATTGTCCACAGAAAAACAAGTGCCTTATATGCGGTTCTACTGAGCATTTTAAATGGCGATGCCCTAATAAGATGGCCAATTCCACTGCACCAAAGCAACCTCAAAGCGGTGGATCAGTTGAAAGGCCCTCTGTGCTGATAAGGGATAAGGAAATTTCACCACCAGTTACAGCGCCAATTCCAGTTGTAGCTGATGTGCATTTGCCATTAACGTCGTGTGCAGCGGTAGCAAGAACTGAGCCTAATGATGAAATAGAAATTTTAGAAGAAGGGATTGGTTTAACTCCAGTTGATGCTAGCGAAAGTCAACCAGTTGATGGCGAGAATCTGAGTGACATTGAGTTTACTCAGTCAGAGAGTTTGGGATGTGGGAAAAATAAATTTAGGTCACAATTGACAGAAGACAAAGATTTCCCCCCACTTCCTTTAAGTCAAATCTCGGGCATAAGTAGCATTAACCACAGCTCTGAGAAAGGCGCAATAGGAGGAGGTATTTCAATGATGGATGCTATGGATAATGGCGTTGGGGGAATTAAGCGTCATCAAATTGATTCTGGATCTGAGAGTGAGGTGGAGGAAGAGGATATTGAGGATGACAATATGTCATTGGCTGAGTCAGAATACTCAGTCACTTCACATACGACCAATGAAATGGTCATGTATCGTTCAGATGATGGTGAAACGCTCGTGCCCTATATAACAGCGAAAGGGGTACGCTATAGACATTTAAGGTGTGATTCTGATGCTTCCAAGTACGGACATTTGGAAATTGTTCAGCTGAATAATCATGATTTTAACAGTAAGCTGGGTAAATGGACTAAAAAACGAAATAATGGAAGTAAAAAACCAAAATCCAATTAGATTTGCCATTGTGGCGGTGTTGTATATTACTCTACTTATTATGATTATTAGCACCTTAAATTGTAGGGGTTTGAATACAGAATTAAAGCAAAGGTCTTTGTTGGAAGAACTTGAAAAGCAAAAGATAGACATAGCATTACTTCAGGAAACTAAAATTCACAATTCTGAAGTATATAATTCATTTAAACAGTTCTTCAAAGGCGAATTGTACTTTTCGTTATCAACAGACAATAGTGCAGGAGTTGCTATTCTTATTCTCCCTAGGTGCCTTAGATATGCTAATGTCGTATCACCATCAACTGATACAAATGGGCGTTGGGTGAAAATATCAGTAAATATTTCTGATTCAGTTTTAAATATTATGTGTATTTATGCACCAACTTTACATGGTCCTCGGCATGCTTTTCTAAAAGAATTATCGACAATTATACATGAAGGGACGGAAAATTTAGTACTAGGAGGAGATTTTAACTGTATTTTAGATGCAAATAAAGATAGATGGTCTTCAGCTATTTATGCTGACACATCCCATAAGGAGTTGAACCAGCTATGTGATCGAGAATGCTTATTCGACAGTTATCGGCTGTTGAATCCTGATGGAAAACAATTCACTTGGTATCCACGTGATGGGCATGTTGCATCAAGAATAGACAGGATTTATTTGCAGGAGTCGTTTAAAGGTAAACTAACTCAGACACAAACTGTACCTGTAGCATTCTCAGATCACAATATGATGTGTATTACCTTAGATAATGCTGACTGGATTAAGCAAGGGAATGGATATTGGAAATTTAATAACTCACTCCTTCACGATGCTAAATATTATCAGCTTATCCAACACTTTTGGCATTATTGGCTCGGGAAAAAGGACTCATATGAAAATTTGATTCAATGGTGGGAGGAGGGTAAAAACAATCTGGCTCACATTTCACGGCAGTATGATAATAAATTAGCACGAGATAGAAGGCGGCGTCATTTGTCAATTTTTGGAAGAACCTTTGTCATTAATAACTGGGCAATGTCCGGGCTGTGGTATACAGCCTCAGTTGTACATATGCCAAAATATGTAGAAACTGAAATTAGTCAATTAATTCTTGCATATTTATGGAAAGATAAAACTAACCTTGTATCACAGGCTGTGTGTGTGAACAAAAAACAAAATGGCGGGTTAGATTTAGTTCACATACCAACAAAATGTGCGTCTTTAAAACTGAAATTTCTTTATGAATTACTTTATGAAGATTCGCCTTGGACAACCGTTTCACGCAAATTACTCCAAAGTTACATTTCCAGTTGCAAGTATCTTCTTTTCAAATACGCCACCCCCAAATATTTGGAGGATTCCTGGGATATATCAGGACTTACACAAGGCATTAAGTATGTTTTCTAAAACCACTCAATCGCCATTGACATGGGGAGATGCTTTAAACCAACAACTGTGGGGGAAATGATAACATTACCCTGTCCAATAGAGCTCTTTATTTCCCATCATTAATGGGATCCAGCACTTAGGAGATGTGATTACGCTTGATTCCCGAGCGTGGGTTTCCAGGCAGACCCTATCAGAGAAATGTAAGCTGAGAACCATCGACGCTCAGAGATTATTAATTCATATTAGGAAGGCAGTTCCTCCGAATTGGTTTAAATTACAAAATTCCACTAGCAAACAGGAAATAGCTCCACCCATCTTGCTTTACGATGAAAATGTATTCAAATGTCATATGAGTTCCCATGACTGGTATACAGTTTTGATACAAAAACACGCTAAAACACCAAAAGCTGTTGCTGTTTGGAATGACACATGTTATAAACCCTTTGAATGGAAAACTATCTCGAGAAATTTACACCTACCCTCTATACCATATAAAGCAAAGGATGTAGCTTGGCGACTTCTCCATCGCAGACTTTGGGTTGGTCATCCATTACAAAAATGTCACGTCACAACCAATAATCGATGCCCTCTTTGTGAATTGCAGGAGGAAACAATCGAGCACTTATTCCTTAAATGCTCAGTCATTCTTGAGTTCTGGAAGCACATAGAGACAGTTTTAAAGGATTTCGGGATCAGTCACATGAAATTGACAGCTAATATTATTTTATTTAGAGATTTTAAACATGTACAAATGGATCTTACAAACAGCCTGCAAGATGTCCTAATTTGTCTTGTTACAATGGCGGTTTGGACAATTTGGAAATATAGATGTGCTAAGGTACTGGGCCATGATAACATGAACAGCTTAGTTTCATTGAAAGCGATTTTTCGCGCCAGTATGCTAATTTTCCTCCAAGGAGAACTTTTTCGGTTGATGAAGAAAGGGAAAATTGAAAAGTTTAAATATACATGGTGTGTAACCAACTTAGTAGGATTATCACCTATGAACTGGATAATTTTAAATTTATGAACACCACAGATCCTGTATTGAAGTACCAGAGGAGTTTAAATTAATATTAGTTGAAAAAGAAAATCTGACTATTAGCCATTTAATGGCAGCATTTGTTAAGGAATGTCAAAATATTTGCTGATTGAGTTACCATTTGCGGGCCGAGAGAAGAATATTTTGGAAATTTAGCACTGGAGTGGCTGGCTCGGTTGTCGATGCAGTCATTCAACTGGTAAGTTTTCAAAAATGGTCTTCTCTTGGCCTCCAAATCGAAATTAACATTCCTAAATACCACTGAAGAGACAGGGTTTTGGTCTACTTCGCCATAGAATGGATTTAAAGCGTCACCATGATGATTAAAAATGTCCTTAGTTTGCCGAGTATGGAAATAATGTAATGTTGTAATGGCAGCGGTAGCGGTAGTAGTAGTAGTAGTAGTAGTAGTAGTAGCAGTAGTAGCAGTAGTAGTAGTGGTAGTAGTAGTAGTAGTAGTAGTAGTAGTAGTAGTAGTAGTGGTAGTAGTAGTAGTAGTAGTAGTAGTAGTAGTAGTAGTAGTAGTAGTAGTAGTTGTAGTATTAGTATTAGTAGTAGCAGTAGTAGTAGTAGTAGTAGTAGTAGTAGTAGTAGTAGTAGTAGTAGTAGTAGTAGTAGTAGTAGCAGTAGCAGTAGTAATAGTAGTAGTAGTAGTAGTAGTAGTAGTAGTAGTAGTAGTAGTAGTAGTAGTAGTAGTAGTAGTGGTAGTAGTAGTAGTAGTAGTAGTAGTAGTAGTTGTAGTATTAGTAGTAGTAGTAGCAGTAGTAGTAGTAGTAGTAGTAGTAGTAGTAGTAGTAGTAGTAGTAGTAGTAGTAGTAGTAGTAGTAGTTGTAGTAGTAGTAGTAGTAGTAGTAGTGGTGTAGTTGTAGTAGTAGCGCCGGCAGCAGCAGCAGCAGCAGACGCATTAATAGTAGTAGTAGAGATAAATATTGGCTGCGACATACATACCTGATGCAATAACACAATCATGACATTTTTTATCTTCCTGTGCTTATTCACTCACGTATGTACATGCTAGATGGCTCAGATAATAGTGATTATACCGTCTCTTGGAAACGGAGACGGAATTATGTTTATTTATAACGGTGTATAGATTGTCATAGACACATCTCTTTCTGTTAGGAAAAGATAACAATAGCAATGAGTGGTCTCGGGTAGTATGCATCAAGACAATATCTATGATGGCTTCTTCATCATTACCAGGCCGTAGGATCTGTATAGTTCTTAATATCTTGATTGATTGCAGCTGAACGTGAGGTATGAGAAGTACTTTCTCAGTCTAACAGACATCAGTTTCTACATTATGAAGCATAAACTGCGCAGTACATTGCTCAAATATGTGTATAAAGAAAGCGTGTTATTGAGCAGGACATCACCTTTGCGCGTTAGAATACCTGCCTGGGGAGGATCAGGCCGACGTCAGGGACATTATGGCTAAGAGTGGTTAATAGACTTGCCAAGTTTGTTTACTACAGGTTGTGGTAAAACAGATCACAAATAATTTCCGGATTTCTCACTGGCATATATAGCATATTAACTCTAGAATTAGGAAAGATGAACAGTTCTCACGTAATTTTTGTATATATATATGCCGCCAGAAAGGCATGAAGCCCATGAACACAATGTCTCTCTAAGCTCCGTTCACTTAGGTACGTGTTCTTGGAATCGATTTATATACTTTGAACACACTACATTACCAGAATCCTAATTTCATTGTAACTATACAGGTAAACTGTTGGATATTTTCAAACTAAATTGACTTGGTGCGGTAGCACGTCGACTCAAATTAGTTTCAAAATAATAAAGAAAATTTTTTATCAAAATGTTAATCCATCAAATACTTACCGCCCTTTTCAAGCTTCATGACGGAGTTATAATACGTCATTATGATTATGACGTCAGCCTAAATGTGGTGTAATTGATTATGACGTAATATACCTGAGTGCCATATTGGGGTCTCGTGTCAAACAAGATGATCTTGCAGTATACGGCGTTGCAGCTTTTCTAATATATTCGATTCTGTTCCAAAAATGTCCATGACAATAAGGTAGTTTTTATTGTTGCGGTGAATGGGTAACAAAATTACAATAAATGTGATGTGATGAGTTTGAAATATGTTAGGTAATTATGGTATATAATGATGTTGATATACATTTTTCAAATGTTCTTTCGAATACCATTTTGATATAAAGCATGTCTCTCAGAACATCAACTTCTTGGGATTCTCGCACTTCTTTATTCCCAACAATGGGAGGGCAAATTTGCCAGACGAGTTATCTTACTCTAGTTCATATTTTCGCCGGGCTCACTTATAAACCTAAGTGGCACTGTCATTTTCCCCGTAGCGGCCCATTTGATCGTGAACAACACAGACACCGCGACTCTTCGCACTTTCAGCGGCACCCTTTGTATCCTGCCATACTGTCAAAGCGTCCCGATATTTGGTGTCTATCAGTTCTACCCATTGGAATAAAGCATACATTGCTACCATGACTGGGCCAACTTGTATTGCTACCTTAGCGTGTTAAAACGCTGTTTTGTCATCTCAGCTCTGTCGATTTGGCATTTCCTATAATATATCGTCTTTTCCGAAAACTGGAAGGCGGGAGTATATCCTGAAATCTAAATTTCAAAATAAATGCTAGAAAACGGTTGAATATTTTAAAAGTAATTTGACCGGAATTTGACAGGAAACCGCTCCAGGCTGCGAAAGCAACAGCTTCCGGTGTTAAATATCCAACATATTAAATGTACATGAAATTATATTAAATAGGTTAAGAATATTTTAACCTACACATTTTAGCATTTAAAGGACTTTATATACTTTTATACAATGTAAGAAAGAGTACGTTGACTTTCTTGAAACTAATTTGGCTGGAAGCTGTTGCTGACTTCATGTTCAAATATACATTTTTTTTTAAGTATGACCACCCAATCACCGGCATGTAGAATGCAAGAGATTGATCAGGTTGGAAGGGATTTCACAAACAATTAAAGTGTCCATTCTAATTAACCCTTAAGGCTGGGCCGACCTAAAGCTGTTTTAGTTATAGTGCGCCTGCACGCGAATCTCGCGCTAAATGTAATGTCTACATGTGTTTACATTACGAATTTATATGATGCTGATTGATGATTATGATGATGATTAATGATAATGATCGATGATGATAATTGATGATGTTGATTGATGATGACTGATAACGCGAATGTTATGTTACAACATTAGGCCTACATGATGACGGTGTTGCTAATGCATTCCCAACATATGAACTATACCAGCTCTACCCAGTGTACCGTAACGACATACATTATTTTCACACCTTTCCAGTTTGGGGCGATTTCCTGCGTCGCTATTGCTAGCTATGCAGTGACATCCACGTATTAGTAGGCTTACGATCTGAGCTAGGACGATAAAAGTCTAACCATTTTCAACCTTGATATCTCAGTGTCTCATATTGGGGCAACAAGTTAAATATTTTAAATTCGATTCTACTATAATTTCTTGCTTTCACCGTAATCGACACCTTTACACCACATTAGAATCAGAATATTCAGTAGCTAAATTCCTACATCGTAAATAACTTAAAGTACACTATTTGCGGGATATAAGGGTTAGTTCTGTTATTTTCTTTTCAATTCAAGCATGCCTACTAAGAATCATTCGTGTTCTAAACTTAATTTACGAAATCACTGGTCAGGTCAAATGTAAAGGTAATAATGGTTACCCTATTCACGCCCTCACCACCTCTTAATGGTGTAGATAACGGGCCCCTTGTAGTACGTATACGATATAAACTATTTATAATGGGCCCACTTTAGAGGGCGACACGGTGGTAGCTCTTTAAGATAGGTGGTCATAAGACGACGTATCTCAATAAATACGTGATCTTGTGAACACTAAAACATTCACTGCGAAAATCAAGTTTTTTTAAGCCACACGGTGTTCTTAATGAACTCGCTTTTATGTTCCATAACGTGTCCGTTACAGACACGCAAAATGAGGCATTGATATTCGCCACGTCCAAACTCATTGATAAATGGTTTTGTTTCATCAGCAAATTTGTACGGTCAGACACTAAACTATAATATTACGTCAACATGAATTACCCGTTTATCAACCCACCCATCGACCCACACACCCACCTATCCACCCACGCACCAATCCACCCACCCACACACCGACTTGGTAGGTCGGAGTGTCGTAAGGCATGTGGATCAGTAGCGACTTTAATTGTCGGTGTGGTAAAGAAATCACTGCAGCGTTACGCAATTTCGCATCTGCCTACCAAATTGATGTTTTCAACAAATAGCTTTGATTTGAATATGATTTCAAACATTCAAATGCAAAGGGAAGTAACAAAGAATTATCACAAAAATATAATCTTTAAAGATTTGTAATCTTGGCTATCCATACTTTCTGACACAGTGTTATTAATTTTAGGGCTTTTGTTAAAGGATATAAATTCATGTTCAAAGTAGAAAGATTCTCACATTTTCCTAAAATATTAGTGGATTTCCCATATATTCCTATGGGATGGAATATCATCTACATGTAATATAAAAAGGAAGTAACTTCTAACTTATGTCGATTATTATAATGTACATCAATAGATAGCTAATAAAATTTCCGTTCCGGGCATATGGGTTATTTTACAAACAAGATATAAATAACATAGGGAAGTAAGGATTCTATGAACATCTCCTCTGTGTTATGTAGTAAAATTCTGACAAAGATAACCGCGGAATCCTGTGCATGCGTATTTGACTTCAGCCGTCATGGTTGGGCATACATCACTAATGCCACATTCGTATGATTCCTGGCACATACCCTTTGACAAATGAATCTGCGGTTGCTCCTTTCCCCACATTCGCCTATTTTTCTGCTTTTTAGGATATGAATGTCATTAGGAAAAGGAATAAATGTAACATCGCGTGAGCGTGGCTGCCCGCGTGGGTGCGTACGTAGGCGTGCGTACGTGCGTGTGTGCGTACGTGCGTGCATGAGTAGGAAGAGTTGCTGCCGTAGGCTAGGAATTATCAACGATCGGTTTTTAGCGTGGATTGCACCATTAGATCCGCCATGGGCCACGGAATTTTATGATGCAACAAAAAATCCAGTTATGTATTGATGTGTTGCTAGACACGGTTTCAAAGCAGAAGTGTGTTCCCAAGTCATATCGCCAGTACCTCTTGATTGTTACTTAATAACGAGTTCATGGAAGATGAGCAGCTGCCAGCGCAGCTGGTACTACAGTAACCACCAGAGCTATCTGTAGAGGATTCGCCGTCGAATTATCCACAAAATCCAAGACTTCTATTAATATGGCAGTGTTCCGTGGCTGTAGTGTCTCAAATTAGCTTTTATTTCGATGTGCTTTTCTTCTGATCACCTGCTATTCTCATAGTGCTGTTGAGGAGACCGCTTCCCGGTGTCTATCCATGTTGTGTAAACTGCGTCTCCCGTCTTTTCCCAGCCAGCTACATTGCCAACGTCTTAATAAAATGTACCTTCTTCAGTGTATTTTGGGGAAATCGGCTAATCTGGGCTAGGGTAGACATATCTGACAAGCTATGAACGAGGATGGTGTTCTTCTCCAGACTCTGTCAGCTGGTGTACCGGGCTCTGATTTTCCACTGGACTCTTTGCTATAGTATTTTCAAGACCTATACTCTTCCCAGTGACTAACATATGATATTGCAACTTCTACCACCTCCACTTAGTCAAATTCCCATGCGACCACGTCCAATCTCGTGACGAGCACCTGCTCTGGAGTGGATGATTTTTCTGTCAACTTGACCAAAATGTCACCTTTTAGTAGATCGTTAACCTATTACGATCAAAAGGATGCAGTGCAAGGGCTCTGACAAAGGCTCAATATATATATATATATATATATATATATATATATATATATATATATATATATATATATATATATATATATATATATATATATATATATATATATATATATATATATATATATATATATATATATATATATAACATAATATTTAACACTTAACATTTAACATTTAAAGTGGTTCACAGTTTCAACACATTTAACATTTAAAGTGGTTCACGGTGTCAATACATTTAATATTTAATAGCAGTTTTCAGTCTATTCAATGAAGCGGATTGTAGACGGCGCAGTCCATTAGATGAGCCAGCAAAGATGGTCAAATACGAACGAAATATTACACAGTTTATAGCCCAGCCACAATGAAGCAGCGGAATACGGGAGCGGCCTGAGATGTTGCATCACTGTATCTTTAGCATGGCCTGCTCCGCCTGATTGTCTGATTTGTAATAAGCTGTTAGCGATTAGTTGCCTTCTTTCAGCTTAGTTGGTAGTCAGACTGAAAAGCTGCCCATCACAGTTGATCTTAGTGCAAGTGGTAGTCAGAGGCGATGTCAACAGGCTCTTTCGTGGTCTGAGGTCTTTCTATTTTCAGTTGTTATTAATAACAACTAGTGGATACAACTGGGTAACCATGCCTTAGATATATAAATGGCATAGCTCGGCAGCCTAGATTTGATTGCCATAACGCGGTCTGATCAATAAGCAGCGTACCGGTGTTGTTGATCTAAATACAAAAAGGTTCACCCCCTTGGCTGTACACACGGCACAGAATGCGCGTCTCTCTCGAACCTTTGCGCGAACTGCTTAGATACTCCGTTTGCGCGCGTCCGTGACTCACACTTCAGGGTCAAGCGCTGAAAAGAGGGATTCATTATTTAATATATCCTCCGTAATTACATAAGACAGGTAGCTTCGGAATCCTGAGTACACTACAATTCGAACGGTATAATAAAATTTACATCGCCTAGACATATACTATGCTAGTTAATATCTTTCGCGGTTGTTCTAAGAAGTGTATACCATCTAAAGGTGGCAGCATAGTCAGCTCGGATACGTTCAACATGCCACTCTTTAATATGATGCTAGCTAGAGAGCACCACCTCTTGCCTTAGAATTCTGACAAACCTGGTAATAGTGCTCTATATTGTTGTATCATACGTTGGCGCACGTGTATGAGGATGGCAACTACCCGAATGAGGACAGCACACATGTCCTTTGCCATCTGGCGGGACTCCGTGAGCTCGCGTGGGTCAGCGTTGTATCCGTAGCAGGCATCATGCCCTCACAATCTAATTACAATATATATGCGACCATAGATTAAGTTATGCTTTATAGACTTATGCCATTCACAAATTCCTCCCACATAAAGTGGTTCAAGGATGGAGAATGGAATGCATTGCGCATATTGCTACAAATCTTGGCTAAAGACCAGGGAAGCAGTATCAAGAATATAACGTGAACACCCCACAGACGCTCTTGCGAATCATAAAGATGTATGAGAAAATGTGACAGTCAACACAGGATTCAAATGTTTTATTTTTACGAACTTTCCCAGATACATGCTCTTCATCTGTTCTGATGGTACTGCCTTTGAATCCTGTTTCCACTGTATCCATAGACGAATGCGACTACCAAAATTTCTTTAGAGAAAATTTGAGAATACCCCTGCATTCTTGTGAGTCACTGATTAAAGGTCCAAAGGGGTGGTCTTTTTATACTGTAATGCTTTCCAGGTCTTGTAACAATGTGACAAATTATGCACCCGATATGCTCCACTAGAGTGCGTCACATTAGTAAACGCTTACAATATCTTGCAATTCAACAAGCCGCCTCCCTAGCAGATGAAATCACTGCCATGGATGACTGTCACAAAAGCTTCGGGGAGCCCGACCCCTGAGATGTACTGCCCACACACCAACACTCACTGTAGATATCTCTGAAGGACATTTTCTCAGAACTGACCATGGAAAAGCAGACACAATTGAAGAATGGTTCAATGAACAGTTAGTTCACTGACCGCGATGAAGAGCTCTTGCCGCCGTTCTCCCACGACCACAGGCCATTACTAACACCAATTAAAACAGCAGAAGTTGAGAACGCACTGAGAGCCCTGAAGAATGGACGTGCATCCGGAACTGATAATGGAGTGGTTATATATATATACGTATTATAGGTAGTGCCTACAAAACGGAAAGCTCTCTCATGACAGTAAACATTCTAAGGTAAATAAATGCTCAAGAAAGGCTTTAAAATATCTTAACCCTTTTAATTTTTTCACTTTTCTCAGGGGAGATAACTCTAGCAGATATGGATGCATTTTGTTATAAGGCATAACCAAAATGTGGTCTTACCGACGATAATGCAGGCTGTTGTTATACCCCAGAAACAAATCCAGGCGCACACAGTGATGTATAGGCCTAATCCTTATTTTAAAACGTCAATGGCTAAATTTGTTTTAAAAAATAACAATATGCAGGCTTTTAAAAAGAAGATCATTTTGGAAAATATATCGCTGAAATCACTGGCTAGGTTATCGATCCAGTCATTTAAGTGGTAAATAAGAAAAATGGTATTCGCTTGGCCTGCAAATGGACACTCTTCAACACCACAGCAGAGGTCGGTTTTGACCGGCGCTACCAAGACACACACACACACACACACGCACGCACGCACGCACGCACGCACGCACGCACGCACGCACGCACGCACGCACGCACGCACGCACGCACGCACGCACGCACGCACGCACGCACGCACGCACGCACGCACGCACGTACGCACGCACACACACACACACATGTATATATATATATATATATATAAATATATATATATATATATATATATATATATATATATATATATATATATATATATATATATATATATATATATATATATACATATATATTTGTACGCACAATCAAACCATTACTTACTGGCCAGTGTCTATGGCATAGCGTTGAGGTAAGGGCGGGTGGTATTATTAAATTGAATAATAAACAGTACAAGAGGACAGCATTCGGTCCGCTGATATATGACAATGACTATCAGCTCCTTTTCATCTCGTATATCTTACCTCCGCTACGAAGTAAATTATTTGATGTTTTCTATCAATAACCACGTACATTATTTTTGATATCAAAGTAATAACACTAAGCATAGGGTCTAATGCATAAAATGCATCAACTGCCATGAAAGAGCTTTAGGGACTATAGACCCTCGATAGAGGTCTGTGTATTTAAACGCTTGATAGACCCTATGGACAACTAACAGTGGTGGTTCTGCAGCGTATACTTTAGCGAATTCACGTACTCTGGTGCCAAACTAGAAATAGTTTTACCTCACTTAGCAATTGGCTAAAATACTAGATCGAACAAATGCATTATGCTTACAAGATATTCTGTTGAATATTTTGTAAACAATTTGACTGGAGGTCGTTGTCAATTACTTTCAATATAGTCAACATGTTATCTGTGTGGCTTTAAGTTTGATAGGGATCTTCGGAGTTTTGACGTGTAGGATGATGTCATAATCAATTACGTCGTGAATGCCGTTGCTAGGTTCGTCACCAACTCTTAACTGATGACGGAATACTCGTTGCTTTGCGAATTTTATGTCTTCACTGTTTAATAAACATGCTGTTGAATTTTTTGAAAGTAATTTGACTGGGCGCTGTTGCTGCAACAGCATCTAATCAAAATTAATTTCAAAATAGTGAACAACACGCTTGTATAGTTTTCTGGAAATTAATACTTAGGGAGCTCAGGGATCGAGTGAAACCCAACACGGGCGAAGTGTGCCGGAGCTTAGCTAAAGATGGGCAGGGCATAGTTAAAGCTGGATTCTTCCATTGACTGCATCCCGATATAGGACGTACAGTGAGACTCTCTTTACGTACAGGTTGTACATTTTGCGACCGCGTTAACCTAGGATATGCTTTTATCTTTCAGCATCGTGAGGATCATCAGCTGTTTCAGCACCACGTATGCTCTGTGTGGGCAATGCTCTATGATACGAATATGAATCAAACGCTGATTACCTTGAATCAGACAAATATATTTGCGACACGCGAACTCCTTCGTCCACATTATAGCTCACTAGATACCAGACTCATTAGCTTCTCGGAAGCCTATAAAGAAATCCCCGAATGGTTCACCAGGACAATTATCGTTCTCTCATTTGCACTCGGTGTCATTGCAAATACCTTTATCCTTGTCTATTTTTTCAAGTCTGGAAAATACCGAGTGCCGATATTTACGCTATTCACTAGCTTGGCGGTAACGGATTGGGTGACCTGCCTGATGTATTGTGTTATTATAGGAAACATGTTTCCAGAAGTACTCTTCCCTGTATCCGCTGCAATGATCAGTACAATGGTGAATTATATTTCGGCATCGTCTTATGGAGCAAGCGTTTTACATTTGGTATTTCTGGCAGCATTACGCTATTACCAACTTTGTCACCCGTTGAAGGCTAAGTTCCATGTCACAGTGGCGCTGGTTATAAAAGTGTGTCTGGCACTGTGGCTATTCGCATTCATGATCTACATACCACTACCCTTTTACAGAGACGTTCACGAAATATCATACAAAAATCAGACAAAGCAATTCTTCATTTTCTTGGGTAACAGCGAACTGAAGGAGCAACTTGATACCGCATTCTCACAGGTGATTCCGTTATGCGTCATTCTGCTTCTGCACATAATAAAACTGTACACATTATCACGTGTTACAGATGTGACAAAAGCGAGCAAGCACAGTGCTAGTTCCAGAGCGGTAGCTATGATTATAATTGTCTTCATATTATCATTAGTAGTGCGACTCGCTCATAACTTTTACCACGGCATTCTAGGATTCCCCTACCACAGCTTTCATAAACTATTGGCAATTTCATCTGCAAATCTTTTGTTTGCGAACAGCATCATAGACCCTTTCCTCTACGTTCTGGGAGCAGCAGATATAAGAAAGGATATCCTAAAAACATTCCTTAGATGCAGGTATGACGTTAAGAAGTAACTGGTTTATGTAGAAACATTCTAGAGAGCATTTGGAATCCTAACAATTTGACCGATCAACCCTATATCCTAGGCTCTTTTAATGATATAAATCTTACGATTACTATGATTATGGAATAATAGTTAACAACATAGCAGATGCACAAAATTGTAATATCAGTTGGCAATGCACGTTGTCTTTCCACGTTTGGCCATGCCCAGCCCATATCTAGCTAAGCTCCACCCACACTTCACCGGTGTTGGGATCGATCGAGCCCTGAAATCGTTAACTATCAATTTCCTGAAAACTACAGATAAGCTGTTGAATATTTTGAAACTAATTTGTAAAGTTATTTTCAAAATATTCGACAGAATGTTTATTAAATAGTAAAGAAATACAATTCGTACGTGTCGGTTTATTAAATGTTTCAGACGGACTAAATCGAGTCATTCATGCTGTAATTGATTATAACGTCATCCCACACGCCATGTAGTAGAATATGACGTCATATGACGTCATTTGATGAATGGATAAATTGGAAAGGTCTAATCCCCAGATATTGCAAGTTGCTGGACCGCTACTTGGCCAGTACTGGGCCGTATTGGCCCGGTATTGTTCAAGTACCGGTCCAGCACCTGTGCTATCAGAGCACACTTTAAAATTCCCGTGCAGGTGATATATATATATATTGTTAACTCTAGATGTAGAAATTTTGTGAGTGACCATCTCGGTCACTTCTACAGCACTATCTGACGGTCGCTGCCTCACTCAACTCATGTCAGTTCTCGCTGAGTGGCATGATAGCATTTATTGGTAGACCGCTAGTCTACGGTAGCCCTCGTCTCGGTTCATTTTCTATTGGTGGTTATATATTTAAAAAACGCCATGAAATTCGTCTCGATGACAGATGCATTGCTGGCAGGGATGAGATGCCCATTGTTTTATGTGAGCTTTGCGTCAGTCTACGCTTCTCCTGTGTTGGGATCAATCGAGTATTGCATGCTCTGAATCTCGATTTCCAGAAAAATATAATAATAATAATAATAATAATAATAAGTACATTTATAAAGCGCTGAATCCATGACAATGCGTGCTCTAAGCGCTAGTGCGTAATAGCTATATCTACTGAGAATATGCTCGTTTGAAAAGGGTGGTTTTCAGTTGTGATTTGAAAATATCTAATGATGCTGAGTTTTTTAGACTAAGTGGTAGATTGTTCCACTCGGTGGGAGCTGCATAAGCGAAAGTTTTGTGGCCATATGTAGTAGAATTTACTTTTGGGACGTTTAGCAGCATCTGATTGACAGATCTGAGTGATCGACCAGGCGAATAGGGTTGTACTAGTTCAGTTAAGTATGCAGGGGCAGTACCGGAAACACATTGGTAAGTCAAGCATAAAATTTTGAAAGTGATTCTCTGCTCGATCGGGAGCCAATGCAAATTCTGTAAGACAGGGGTTATGTGATCATACTTTCGGCGGAGTGATATGATTCTAGCAGCGGTATTTTGTACAATCAGTAGCTTATGAATAAGTTGTTTTGGTGCACCAATAAGCAAGCTGTTACAATAATCAAGTCTTGACGATATTAACGCCAGTATAAGCATGATTGTAGCCTCCTTCGTAATATACCGTCTGATGCAACCAATATTACGTAGCTGGTACGAGCACACTTTGCAGAGATGATTAACATGCTTTTCCATGGTCAGTTCATTATCAAGCATTACCCCTAGATCTTTCACCACAGGTGACAGATTTATTTGGCTTGTTCCAACAGTGATGCATGTCAAGTCTGATTTAGCGCGCCTAATCACCGGACCAACTAGCATGGCCTCCGTTTTGTCATCATTTAGCTTCAACATATTCAATGTCATCCAGGATTTAATGTCCGAACAGCAGTCATTTAGTTGATCTGTTGCCATACTTGCGGCTGATACTGATGGTATAAAACTGTTGATGAGCTGCGTGTCATCGGCGTAGAAATGGCGTTGGATGTTGTGGTTCTCGATTTTCTGTCCAAGTTGCCGTGTGTATAGCGTAAATAATACTGGACCCAAAATTGATCCTTGCGGCACACCACACGTGAGCTTGATCGGTTCGGAGAATGATCCGTTTACGCAGACTGACTGATATCTCTCGGATAGATACGATTCAAACCAGTTCCATACTGGGCCATCTAATCCAAATGTATGACGCAATTGTGATAAAAGTATCTGATGGTCAATAGTGTCGAATGCGGCACTCAAATCTAACAATAGCAGCAGGGAAACATTACCTTTGTCAACAGCACTGCGAATATCATTTACAACCCTTAGAAGGGCTGTTTCGGTGCTATGGTATTGTCGGTATGCGGACTGAAATGGCTCATATAAATCACATTTTCGTAAATGGACTGACAGTCTTTTAAGTACCGCCTTTTCGACAAGTTTTGACATGAAAGGTAAGTTCGAAACCGGTCTATAGTTATTCAAGATATCGTGGTCCAGGCCATTCTTTTTCAGTAGTGGTTTGACAATAGCCCGTTTGAATGACGCTGGCATAGTCCCGCTATAAAATATACAGGTAAGCTGTTTAATATTTTGAAACTAATTTGCATGCGTGCTGTTGCTTCCTGTCAAATGGTTAAGACATACAATTTGTGCAACAACGCTTAGTCCGTGAGCAAGCATGCGCTCGCTACGAACTTATCTACGCCATTCATGGCGTCATTGATTATGTCGCCATCATGAACGTTACGCACTTGATTGTGACGTCATAGGATTGATGGATAAACTTGAATCATCCATCGACTTTAAGCTTTTGTATCAACTTACCCCTTTAGTGCTCTTGTGGAATGCCCATTTGCAGCCCAAGGGAAAATTATTTTTGAAAAACGAGCCAATCATTTTCGTGAGGAATTTTCAAAATAGTATTTTCCTGGCCCGCAAACGGACACTGATTAACAAAAGATGTGGACTGTCTTGACCATTACACATTTAGTGTTGTGGTTTAAAGAATTCTATCAAGTTCAAAGATATTTCCTTGAATTGTGTCAACATTTTTTAGTATGCTGATCATTATCTCGTGCGTTATTTGCTAATCCAGCGAGGAAAGAACATAATCATCTACTCATCCCACGTCCGTACATGCTGACGTACCACTGTGTGCCAATTACGATGCTTACCTAGCCATGCATGGCGTAACGTTTGTGCATGTCTGGACATTCTCGCAAATATCATTTTCATAAGGAAATTGTCTTTATTTCGATTAAAGAATAATTATAAAAGGCAAAACTATTATTTACTTACGCTGTTAGTAGCCGTCCATATGATCAGCATGATGTCGAAATGACCTTACATTTCCTTTATAAACTACTAGTGGGATTAACGCTTTATCATATTAATTGTTTAACATAATGTGCTGCAGATAAACACGCAGCTGTAACAATGTGGCCTTCATAGACGGGCCAATTTCTAACTATGCCACGCCCATTTCTAGCCAAACTTCGTCCACGATTTGTAACAGCGGCCAGTCAAATCATAAAAGGCAAAACTAGTATTTACTTATGTAGTTAGTAGCCGCCAATATGATCAGAATGATGTCAAGGTGACCTTACCTTTCCTTCATAAACTACTAATGGGATGAACGCTTTATCATATTTATTGTTCAATATTCTGTGTAGCCGACAAACACGCACATGTATGTGGCCTTCATAGACGGGTCCATTTATAACCACGCTACGCCATTTCTAGCTAAACTCCGTCCACGATTTGTAACAGCGGCCGGTCAAATCAGTTTCAAAATATGCAATATAATATTTTTTTCTTGACGGACTTAGATACGTCATTCATTATGCAGCTTGATTGTGACGTCATCATTCATGTGATGTAATTGATTACAATATAATATGCTTGAGTGACAGATCGTATATCTCTTTTTCACTTGCCATCGTTTCATCTAGATAGCTTTCCAATGAGATAAATGCCCTTAAAAACGATTTAACAGTCACGTGATCATGGATTTAAATTCAGTTGTGCTCGTGTACGCTGTTTGTCGAGTACGTGCTTGGTCACGTAAGATGGATGGTGGGGGAGGGGTATCAAACAACCGTGCAATGGAGCTTTCCAGTTTTAGCTATGTCCCGCCCATCTCTAGCTAAGCTCCACCCACACCTGGCTCATGTTGGGATCGATCGATTCCTGAATGCCCTGGCTATCAATTTCCAGAAATCTATACAGGTAAGTTGTTAAATATTTTGAAATTAATTTAACTAGGTGCTGTTGCTGTCTATGGTAGCAAAAGAGCCCCATTAAATTAGTTTCAAAATATTCAACAGAATGTTTATTAAGTGTTAAAGACATACAATTCGTACAACGTGTCGGACTAGAGACGCACTAAATCGAGTCATTCATGCCATGATTAATTATCCTGCCCGTCACTTAGTTGATTATGGCATCATATAACGTCAGATGATGGATGAATAAAAGGGAAAGGGCCATTTATCTTGTATATGGTTAAATTGCAACTGTCTCGTTTGCAACAGATATACATACTGCAAGCTCGGTCCCCAGAAACTGGTTACAATATACATTTGTGAAGTGGACTGACACGTGATTCAAACATACATTAGCATAGGGGATTAGATTTCAGCACAGACGCCATCTTAACGACAAGAATGTGACACTTAGGCTGGGAGCCAGACGAACCCCCATCTACCGCCTCAGGACACGCCGCCATCATGATTTTCTAAAACGTATTAGCTTCTAAGTAAATGATCTGGTCATGTTCCCCCAAAAAAATGCGTCAGGAACCTTGTTTTCTAGGCATACATCAAAACCACAGCAAGGTAGACAAAATCAATTATTTTAAGGGAGTGGGGGATGGGGTGGGGGTGGGGGTGTTTGGGGAGACACAAATTTGGAAAACTGTCATTTTACTATTTATTATTCATAAACGGCCACTCAAAATACTGTTTGTTGCATCCAATTCCATTTCATGTATATTTTATGCAAATCAGTTGAATAATTATGTCAGCTGAGATCAAAAGGTCGCCAATATTGGTCGTTGTTAAAAATTTAATGAATCCGCATATCTGTAACTCGCAACACACATACAAACCAATATTTTGGTGTTATTATATTAAAGCTCTCGTGTTCCATTAAATATAGACACCTTTGCACGAGATATGAGATGCCTGTTCAATTTCCCCAGCATGCAATACTACCAGGCGTACAATTCTACCCGGCATGCAATGCCCTGCCTCCATAATCATTGTAACTATTGAACGCCATATTCATTTAGTCTATTGTCTGCGCAAGCGAAGATTTCTCAAATAAAACCAGCCTGCCTACACGTGAAAATAGTCATTTGTCCTCCAGCTCTGGAAGCGTAAGCACGCACGTAGGACGTATTCACGGCAGTATATTCGACAGTCTGTATTTCAATACTGTTCTCAGAAAGTGTGACAATGTCCAGGAGAAAATAGAAGGCTTTAATATACATTGACAGTAATTTGCGTGACAGTTGTTGCTATCAATGACAGCACCAACATTCAGTCAAATTGTTGTCAAAATAATTAGTATGTAATGCAATTACTACCTGCTATATATTTTGATACACATTTTATTGAAAAGTGTTGCTGGAACAGTTTTCAGTCTATGTATTCTAAAATAATCATCAAACATTTCAGTCAACACTTTCTACGGATTTGAAGAGCAATTTAACTAAGTTAAAGACTAAGACACCAACAACGTTATCAAATTGCTGTCCATAGAATCACACGGCGCTCAGTATTACTATCTAAGTATATGACCAAAATATGCTTTGCCTGCTACTGTGTGTGTGTACGTTTCAGTTCGACAAATGCATTTCAAACAAATGCACACATCTGTCAACGAAACATGCACGCTGTTTGCTAAGCATTCATTCTTGGTGAAAAAGCGTGTATAGGCCTGCGCTCACTTTACCTAAATAAAATAGTAATATATTGATTACGCGTGTGTGGATAATAATTTGACAATGTTGTTCGTGCCTTAGAAACTAACAACTTACAGTCAAATTGCTATTCAAATCCGTAGCGAGAGTCGACTAAAAACTATGATAATTATTTTAGAATATAGCGACTGAATCAAAAAAGCATCCGCTTTTGTTTCTACGAGAATTCTTAATACTTACCAGATGTACTATTATGATAATGTCTATTATCTAGTCTAGCTCAAAATAAACAATTAAAACTCCGCACTCTCCTGGTCCTGCCCATACTGTGTCCGGGAATTACCGTAGCCGCAGGTACCGAGTCAATTCCCAATCACAGACAGATTCGTCTTATATTTGCCTTGACAAACAGAGAAATCAGCTCAGCCTCACCTCAGCGGGGCGGCTGAGGCAGGGCCATAGTGCATCTGGTAAGTATTAAGAATTCTCGTAGAAACAAAAGTGGATGCTTTTTTTATTCTACTTCGAATAATACTTACCATATGTACTATTATGATAAACTCCGGATTTCGACAGCCATGAAATACCGGTGGGAGGAGGTGAGGCTCGAACCAGCACTCATCTATCATCCAACAGAGAAGGTTGTGAAGAGACTAGAAAGCTGGCATACGCTTGGGTTCCGCCATCTGACTCATAGAGTGCTAAACTTCCATGGTCTAGACCGCGCTCCCCCCCCCCTCTTTTGTCCGCACAAAATTCATAGGGCTGTCAATGGGGATGCAACACCCACCAGACCCGTGTCAGCCCCAAGTCTCAGCTAGGGCAGTCCAGTAGAGTGCAAAGAAGCTACTACAACTTCTAATTTTGAGAAAATATCAGTATATCGATTAGATTTTCAAATTGGAATGAGTCTAATGTCTATTTGAGAGGATGAGTATACTATTGTACCAGACTATTTACCTAAGCAGTCTGGTATTTCGACTGTAAGTAAATATATTTATAGTCACTTAATTAATGTAAACACTCACCATTTTGAGTGCTTGATCTTTTCTTGTTCATCACAGTAGCTCGGCCCAATCCACGGTCGTACTCAAGTCATGTGCATAGCCATTGTTCAGTGTAAGTGGAAGACTTTGTGATGTGTGTGAAGTAGTGGTCGGATGTGGCTTAGTTTAGATTCGATAAATTGGCGACGGCTACCGGATTAAGTGCGCTGGAGATGTCGCGAAGGTAGAAATCAGTGAATGATGACTCGGCATGCCATTGTGCTACAGACATCACCTCCTCTAATGAGACACCCTTATAAAGGGCCGATGATGCTGCTAGTGCTTGGACCTGATGGGCATTCGCACGATCAATCTGCTCTCCTGTAGCGATTTTGTGCGACATCTGAATAGCGTCAACTATCCAACGAGAAATAGTATCTTTCGAGGCGCGTTAATGAGGAGCTTTGAGACATAACCACAGAGATTTCGGGTCATCTCTCCGTTTCTTATACATTTTCAGACATCTGACAGGACACCAAGCAGAAGAGTTTGGGTCATGTCTAGTTAAACTTGGCAAATTGATCGGCTGTCCTGGATATTTAAGTGACTGATTCTTTGCCAGGAAACACAGACGTGGAAGTAGTCTTAAACCTTCACCCATGACGACAAAACGGTCTTGTTCGGCAGAAAGCGCCTGTATTTCGCTTCTCCTTCTCGCTGACGCTGCTGCAACGAAGAAAACTGATTTAATAGTTAACAGTTTAATGTCTATAGATCTAATTGGTTCAAAGGGAGCATGCCATAGAACCTGTAGAACAAGAGATAGATTCCATGCTGGGATATGAATTGGCTGTCTAGGTCGCAGATTGCTCATTCCTTTAATAACTTCATTCAAGGTGTCATTCTCCACTCCTTCAATGGCCAGACTGGGAATGACTGAAGCTAATGCAGACTTATATGCTGCTAGGGTTGAAGGTACAAGTTTGTCAACCTCGTATAAATGACAGATAAAATCTGCTACGTGTTGAACAGATGCAGAAAATGGATTGATATCTCTTCCCTTACACCACTCTGCAAATTTGTTGATTCTATAATTATATGTTTTCGTGGTTGAACCTCTTCTGACTGAAGCAACACACTTCGCTACCTGCTGAGAAAATCCCCCCTCAATTGCACGCTGCTTGATAACATCCATGCAATCAATTTGAACATTTCTGGTCTGTCGTGAAGGTACAGACCCTTGTTCTGAGAAATTAGATCTCTTCTGTCTGGAAGAGGGATTGGATTGCAGACCAGAAGGTTCAGCAGATCCGTAAATCATGATTGGCCTGGTCAATAAGGGCCGATCAGTAGCACGTGGCACATTCCCTCTCTTATCTTTGCCAGAACTTTTGGGATGATAATTGTTGGAGGATACGCATACACGTACATTCCCTTCCAACTTATCGCCAGTGCATCCACTGCTAGAGCTAGCGGGTCCAGGATCGGTGACACGTAAGTGACCATCTTTGCATTTTGTTTCATCGCAAACAGGTCGACAATTGGCTTGCCCCAATGTTTGAATAGAACCTCCGCTACCGACTGGTTGAGCTGCCATTCCGTCGGACGACAAACCGTCCTTCGACTGAGAGCATCCGCTAGGATGTTCAATCTTGCTGGAATGTGTGCTGCCTGAAGAATAACATTCCTCTCTTGGCACCACAGCAGAAATTTTCCAAATCATCAAACACAACTCTGGTGATCCCGTCCTGCCTTGGCGGTTCAAATAAGACACCACTGTTGAGTTGTCTTTCCTTATTAGGACGACATTAGATACACCTGGATTGGCCTGCGCCTGAGTGCCGCATATGGAACCACCTTCTCCAGAGATACTAGTAAACCCATTATTCTGAGAAATTGGTGGGCCATCAGATAGGCTCCTAGAGAAACTGACTCCAAAACTGCAATCAGGCTCTTGACTCTGCTCTCCGCCGGAAAAGCTACGCCATCCCTGAGATTGACAAAGATTCCCCAGATAAACAAACTCCTGGGATGGAGTCAATTCTGATTTCTCTAGATTCACAATCCATCCTAGATCCTTTAATAAGGCTAGGACTACCTGCATATTGTTGCGCAGAGTGACTGGATTCCCCGCCTTTAGCAGCCAGTCATCTAAGTAAGTATGAACAGCTATGTTTCTCCTGCGAAGGAAAGGAGTCATGGGAAGAACCACTTTGGTGAAGACCCTCGGTGCTGTGGTCAGGCCGAACGGAAGCGCATTGAATTCCCAAACATTGTCTTGGAAAGCAAAGCGAAGGTGTTTCTGAAAAGGAATTGACATTGGAATATGAAAATAAGCATCATTCAGATTTATCGACACTGCCATGTAAATATCCATGATGCCGATTTTCAAATACAAATGTTGAAAATAATATTTATATGCGTGTTCACATAAGGGTACAAAGGATCCACAGATAGTAACATCTAGTACTAACTTGGATTATCGTGACACGCTTTCGCACATAAATATGCTTCACCAGGACAGACCTCAGTCAACACATTTATGTATGAAAACTTGTCAATTATAAACAAAGTAACTCTTAAAAGGCACTACCTTTGAATTCTGTCTTTATGATCTGCAATGCGAAGGTGATGTTATGGGCAATTTTTTTCGGTTCTGTAATTACCAAATGCTAGTTGACCAAATGGCTGATGCAATGCATATAGCTACAACGCCAGATGCAACACATTATGATATGCAAATAATTTAAATCGATCTCTCAGTCGATTCATGAAATGGATTATTCTTCTGCTGAAAGGAAGCGAATAAAGGAACCAATTCCGTGTATGATTTATCCTGTTTGGTTTTGACTCGCCGGCGCAATATAAGGCCAACAATTAATTTTTTAATCGTTAATATATAATTGTTCCATTTCTCGATATTTCACGTATGCTGTGTAGGCCTGCATCAGTTGATGGGCACGCCAATATAAATATACTTATGTGCTAGAGAGCTAGAGTAGGCATGCCATTACGTAAAGATTCAGAGTCTGTGTTATCTTCAAGACGAATTAATTAGACACAAGTGATAATGGAGTGATCCGATTGTTACTCAAGTATCTGACATCATAATCACATACGTCACTTGTTAACTGACGACACAATAAAGATGATGGAAGTCCGTCAGGAAAGTGGCAATGATCCGTCACGAAAATAGCAATGGTTCGCCCGTCACGAATGCGGGAATGGTTTGCTCGTCCCGAAAGTGGGAATGGTTCGCCCGTCACGAAAGCGGGAATGGTCTGTTACGAAAGTGTCTAAATTACAAATATGTCTTTGATGAATGTATAATTTAATAAATATTTGCAGACTATTTTGAAACTAATTTGACATGCAAATGTTGCAAATTAGCTTCAAAATAGTCAATAGCTTGCCTGTGTAATTACTTTGAAATTTGTATTCTGGGAATTTCTGGTTCATGTCGATACAAACACGTGTACAAAGTGGGTGGGGCTAGCTAGAAGCGGGCGTGGTCTACCTAGAAATGGAACAATCTACGGTTCATCCTGTGACTTGAGCACCAGTGCCAATGATGATTTGTTACATGTGGAATATACAATACATTGATTAAATGATTGGGGTCATTTTGAAATTCACAAATGCATGTTATATCTTGTAAACTCCTTGCCTAGTGAATTGTGCACAAGCCTCTTAGCAAATGGGGGCCAAATTGCCTTTTGTTGCCAGAGATGTTTTAGCTGCGGGTTGCAGCTCAATAAACCGCCATGCCCCTTAGTCAGTTAGTTAGTTAGTTAGTTATTTAGTTAGTTAGTTAGTTAGTTAGTTAGTTAGTTAGTTAGTTATTTAGTTATTTATTTAGTTAGTTAGTTAGTTAGTTAGTTAGTTAGTTAGTTAGTTAGTTAGTTAGTTAGTTAGTTAGTTAGTTAGTTAGTTAGTTAGTTAGTTAGTTAGTTAGTTAGTTAGTTAGTTAGTTAGTGAATCAGTCAGGCACACATGCATATTCCCGGCTGTTGGTTCAACATTTATTTTATACGCGGTAATCAAATCTGTGGAAAAGTTGCTCGTTGGGTTTTGAAGATGAGTGATAAATTTGGTGTCAAACGGTTAACAGATAAGGCCACGCCGACCAGACGAATGAAAATGATTATTCTGAAAACAATTCAGACAGGAGTCCTCAGAATAACTCTGATTTGACGTCAGCGATCGTGACCAGACTTGTGCGGACAGTTGGTCATAGGGTCTCGAGGATGTGTGACACATTTGGGATCAAATGTCAAAGGTCAAGGCCACAGCGCCGAGATTAGAAACGAATACTCTGACGAATATTTTGAAAACTGTGTCTGAAAGACACACTTTCTCAAAATAACTCTGGTTCAACTGAAGAGCCTGGAGCGTACGTGAATGAAAGGTAGGCCGTGTGCTCCTGACAGTTTTGATAAATTGGGGGTCAAAGGCTCAAATATCAAGGTCACGGTGACAACTAAATGTTCTTCCAAACAGAACAACGCTAGTATTGCCTATATTTTTGCAGGTTTACATACAAGCTAATACGAACAGCTGGGCCGGTAGCAGGCCAATAAGCCGTGATGCTTCTTTGTTAGTTAGTTAATTAGTTCCCCAGTCAGTGACAAAAACTTATTCCGGGCTGTCTTTTCAAGAGTTTTCGTACACAGCAATCAAACTTGGTGTATGCATGTATTGTAGGCTTACGGTATGGAGCGTAAGAACTGTAGGTCTGTGTGACCTCAAAGTGACCTACATTTCGCGCTTCACCCGAAGCTACCGTGATTCGTCTTTTATATAGTGCATAGTTAATAAAACAGGATCCAAAGATAGTAACATCTAGTACTAACTTGGATCATCGTGACACGCTTTCGCACATAAATATGCTTCACCAGGACAGACCTCAGCCAACACATTTATGTATGAAAACTTGTCAATTATAAACAAAGTAATTCTTAAAAGGCACTACATTTGAATTCTGTCTTTATGATCTATATAGACTACCAAGCTATAAAACATTTCACTCATAGTTCATGGCTGTATACGAATTAACATTTTAATCACGCCCATGCAAATACCACGATGCTGAAGATAATGATTGTTTCGAATTTATCAGAATATCAGAATATTTTATTGGTAAGAAATCTAAACACAGATGTTGATATGAATAAACATACAATGTAGTATCTATGCCAGTGACAAAACAAGATAAAGAATATTATATAAGCAATCCAGAGTTTGTAAATATTAAACCTAAATTTTTTTATCACATTTAAACAGAATATCGAATTTTCCAGATTTTTCTTCGATATTTTGTTTTTCTCTGCTGATCATGCCCGTTTGGGCAATCCTAAAGCACGGTGAGAACCTTTCCTGTGCGGAAAATGTTGCCTCTACTACTACTACTACTACTACTACTACTACTACTACTACTACTACTACTACTACTACTACTACTACTACTACTACTACTACTAATACTACTAATACTACTACTACTACAAAAGTATATATATATACAGTAGTAGTAGTAGTAGTAGTAGTAGTAGTAGTAGTAGTAGTAGTAGTAGTAGTAGTAGTAGTAGTAGTAGAAGTCGAAGTGAACGCACGCGTTTATTTAGCTCTGCAATTGCTGCCCGAATTTGCTAGTTTCTAGCGCGATTTTGTAGATAAATTTTATACATATATTTCGTATTAGTATTTCCTTTCAAACTTTATGTTTAATTTGTAAATTCTTGTCTTGGTTGGAGCGCATTTTGTGTCTCCATTTTCTAAAGGCATTCCCCTCAGCTGGCGGTGTCCGCCATTTAATAGGGCTCCTCTTACTGTGGTCAATGCAATACATTTCTCCCCGCGCCAGTCTACTATTTCTACAGTTCGTAGGCTAGCGCATTATATTTGGCAAGATCGCTTGAGTGATTGGATTTAATTCCTTTGTCATTTGTAAGCACACGCCTAGTTCTTTAACTATATAAATACTTATAGTCAGTTGGCTGTCCCCGGTCAACTCGAACAGACTAACAACTATATGGCTGTACTATCTATTCATATATTTGTTAGTATACTTTAATCGGCTAGGTGTTAGTGAACCACTTAGAAAGTGGTTCAAACTAACAAATATACGACTGTACTCTCTATTCGTATATTTGTTAGTAGACTCAGTGTTTCAAAAGGGGACACTATTTATTTAGTGTTTAGCTCTTTCCCTGACGTCCTGGTGTTATATAAGTATATATTTATTATATATTGTAGCAGTATGGGGTTCCTCCTTTGATACACCACCATGGCAACCTACAAGCGCACCCTAAGCCTTAAAATAACAACTAAGGGGCGGGGTGTCACGGCTATCGACGTGTATCATGGGTTAAAAGACGCCGTTGGTACGGGACCTGCTACTTTGTAGGGGCTTATAAATGTTACTAAAACTGTATGGAATGTAACAGTGTCAAATGAGGGGCTCAAGGAAAAGCTTCTGGAAGATGTTCTTATTGTAAATGGTGAAGTTTGTAACGTAGAGGAAATGGAGTCAGATAGGTTGCTAGTGAAGATGAAAGTTCCACTAGAAATTCCAGATGACAGAATCATGAGTGAACTCAAGAAGTATGGCAAAGTGCAAAAGATTGAACGGGAAACGTATCCCTTTGACAGAACGCTAGAAAACGGTGTAAGACGTATTTGGTTTGATAAAGTGGATAGCCCTTTACCAAGCAGATTGACGCTTGATGGCAGCTTTGTCCTGCCCTTATGGTATAGAGGGCACATTAAAGAATGCCGGATCTGCCTAAGTACTGACCATTTGGCAACAGATTGTCCCAATCGAAACAAATGTTTGCTCTGTGGTTCAGTTGACCATTTTAAATGGCGCTGTCCAAAAAATCAAAACAAGGCCTCAGTATCAGGAGATAATCGCCCTTGGGTGCCCAAAATAGAGAACCGTTTATAATAAATGAGTAAACTGTTAATAAATAGCATATTATTATTTTATCTATACAATATGGAAACCGAGTAGCTATAGCATGTTTGTTATCTAATGCAGTCCTTTCCAGGGAATGTGGTGCCCTATGCCACACACACCAGGCCGCCCCCTCACCCACACACACACCCATACACCCGCGGAAATTTTTTGAAAATTAGATGGTCTGCAAAACCATCTCTGCTATAATGAATGATACGCATCACAGTTAATTTTCAATCCTAAATTGCCTATAATTTACACATCAGCGTATGTAAATATAAGTTTGGGAGCAATGAATCACGATATTCTTAGGCCAATTTAACCCACTCTCAATTAACAACATAGTAATTTCTTCCTCTAATCATTTGAAAGATGAACGTTATGACTAAGTGACTTCTATCGGTGCACATGCGCAAGTCTGCGTCAGTGTTTCACCTGCTATGACATGACTTAAAAATATTCCTTAATTTAGGCTTTAATGTTCAATTTCCAAGTACCAACGACGACGCTGGGGATGATAGGCATGATAATGTTATGTTTAATGATACATGTAATCATTAACCCGTTAAGGGCTTAATGTGGTCAATGAAAGTCAACTATTTGCTCATTGAGTGCCCGTTTGCGGGCCGGACAGGACTGTTTTTAGAAACTACCACTGGAATGACTAGCTACAGCGGTGTGGTTTCGGGGATCGTGTTCTCTTGGCTTTGTCATGAAAGGGTTAATTAGTAACAACGATAGTGCGGAGGAATGTGATGATAATGGTAATATAAACGGCAATGATGCTAATGATCAATTATAATTACGATGATGTTAATGATGGTAATGTTTAGCAGCCAAATGGCCCTGCAAATTTTGTAAACACATTGTTCCCCATATGCCACTTTGTAACCTATGTGTAAATAAATTGAATTGAATTAAATGGTTGTTCATGATGGTTCAAAGGCAGGTCGGAGTTCAAGCCCCCACACCACCCTCCGATAGCGTCCATTCAAATTAGTTTTAAAGTATTCAACAGCTGGTTTATTAAATGGTAACTACATACAATTCGTATAACTTGACGGGCTATTAAGCATGCATGGCGTAATAGATCCTGATGTCTGCCTACATGTAACGTTGTTGATTTTGACGTAATATGATTGATCGATAACCTGGATTCCTCCATTATAATCAATCCACGATGTACATGAAATTTCTTCAAATAAGAATATCTGAATTAATAGACCGAATGTGATGAAATATTATGTCTGCCTTGGCAAGCCAGAGACTGACTGTCTCATCAAAACACTTTAAACATTTCTCAAAGTGTATGGACCAATGCGGGCTGCAGGAAATGCTTGAGGTCGGGTGGGGGCAAGTGCCCCATGGGGCAAGCTTGACTGAGGTAGTGGCGCCCTTCCAAGCGATAAACAGGATCCTTATTTGGTGTCTACCTAAATAGCTATATGAAATATCTTCATGGACATTTTATGGGGTTGGGGTGGCGCAGGTGTGGCGGGGTTAAAGCATTCTTGGACTCCCCCTGGATCCCGTTGCGCCGCTAATGGTATCAGCACGTATAACTTTGCTGGCAGTAAATTGCATGGGGAATGCTGATTGATTATTTATGAATTGCATGACATTCGCATGCCGTGTTATCAGTTATAAACAGATTACTTGTCCGAGGCCATAAGACTACTTCAAAGCTTAAACTAAATGGTACTGTATGACAAGTACCTGCCAAGACACTGCCAGTCATAAGTATATACCATATTATTACTGACTAGACATCATTTTCTTATCAATATTCTAAATGTGTACATACATTTTACCGGCGCTACCAACTCCCCTCCGGCCACCACCCACCCACATACCTACTGCCCTAAGCGACCGCCTAATTCGCATAGTGCTTGCTCCGGACCTGAGCCGTTTGCTATGTTCTTTCACATTTAGTCTACAATTATACAAACTCTCTGATTTTGGAATTATGCCATTTATGGCAAATCGCTAAAACATGTGGCCAAAATAAATTCCTGTATTACTCGCTGCCAGATGAGTTCGGCTTACAAGGCGATATTTACATTAGACTCTCTAGTTCTTACAGCAACATGATATATTTCCAGTTCAAAACAGGACCCTTCGTTTGCATACGCTAGATCTTCGGTTTCATTTCCCCGTATCCTGTTTATTTAATGACACACCTTTTGCCATATTATTCCCCTACCGATTAAAACCAGGGTGGGTGGGCTGGACTAAATGTTTGCTCTCTGTCTGTCTGTCCATCCGTCTCTCCGGCTGTCCATGCATCTGTCACAGTTGGTTTTCCACACTTGTTTTCGCAGTCCTTCAGGATAGTCAACTGGAATTTGTAGATTGCTTTATTAAGAGGAGTTACAGAGAAAGTCTGAGTTTTAGAATTTTCATTAATTTTTATCTCGCCTTTCACAAAGTGAAAAAAGAGATTTTGGGAGAGTGGGAAAATATGTCGTCGGCGTCGTAGAGGCGAAAAATGTTGGCATCGGCGTTGGCGTCCGGTCAGGTTAATCTTTTTTATGATGACATTTGTGGTTATCCGATTTAAAACAATTACACAGATGTGTTCTATGGGATGCTTAGGACTAGTTTGCATCAACATTATATTGATTTAATAATTCTTTTCCATACTTTTATCATGTTTGCTCATAGGGTATTTTATGGGCCCAGAGTTAATTATCCTTCTTGGCTGCGTTAAGCTTTTTTATCTCGCCTTTCACAAAGTGAAAAGAGATTTTGGGAGAGTGGAAAAAATTGTTGGAGTTGGCATCAGCGTTGGCGTCCAGTCAGGTTAATCTTTTTAAAATAGCATTTGTGTTCATCTGATTTTTTTTTTAATTACACTGATGTGTTCTATGGGATGCTTCGGAATTTTATAATTTTTTCCATACTTTTATCATGTTTGAACACAGAATCTTGTATGCGTCAAGAGTTATCTTTCTTGACTGTGTTAAGTTTTTTTAAAACTACATCTGCACCCTCAAGGTGATATACGATTAAAAAAAGCGTCACAGATTTGTTTGAACGATGCTTAGGAACAGTTCACGTAAAAAAGAAATCGACTTTCAAATCTTTCCCTGATTTGTTCGGCCTTTGAACATTGACTATTTTAGTGCTGGCATGCATGCATGTTATATCCTGGTTATAGTTCTTGGCCGTGTTAAGCTTTTTACAAATGTCATTTACACCAACAAGAGATTGGGCGATTTGAATAAAACTTCACAGATTTGTTCTGTACGATGCTTAGGTCTAGTCCACATAAAAAGGAAATGAACGTTCTAATTATCGGATTTTTTCGCCGCATCAACTCTGATTATTTTATGGCTGACTTGTATGCAGGTTATGTGGCCAGGTCTAGGTTTTAGCTGCGTTATACTTTTTTCATCTCATCTTTCACAAAGTGAAAGAAGAGATTTTGGGAGAGTGGGAAAAATGTCGACATCGGTGCTGGCGTCGGCGTCCGGTCAGGTGAATCTTTTTTTTAATGACATTTGTGGTGATCTGATTTAAAAAAGAAAATCAGCTTTCTGGACTTTTTTTCTGTTCTTCAACAAATTCAAATGAAACTTGATACATTGCTTTGCTGAGATAAGTTACATATCAAGTCCGTGTTGCGGGCGTTTCCGTGAACTTTTCGTTGAGTTATATCCATTTTTGGTTAGCCAATCTCTGAAAATGTATGACACGGTAGGGGGAATGTTTTGCGCAAAAACAATACTCACAGAATGCGTGTTAGCTCACCTGGCCCGAAGGGCCAAGTGAGCTTATGCCATGGCAGCCATCCGTTGGCTGTCCGTCAAATCGCATCTCCTTAATTATTTGACTAATTGCAACCAAATTTGGTTTGGAAGGATCCAATGGTTGTAGGCTCCAGAATGGCTACTCAACATTTTGATTGGTCAATTTTTTAGCTGGCCATGTTGGATTTTCCAAAGATTATCTGGAACTCCTTTAAACGCTTGACTCCTCCAGCATCAACAACTCAATTTCGAGATAAATGTCATCATACAATTCACATTTGTATGGGTAACATACATACCAAATTTGTTTGAATTCCACACACTGGTGTTGGAGGAGATAGCGTGCTGGACAGTTTCTAGGGCATTTGAATGTTAGGCCCCACCCCCTTGACCCAGTGGGGACGGAGCTAAACTTAAATGCTGTCATGCAATTTATAATTTTATGGGCAATCCACAAAACAATTTAGTTGAATTCGACACAATGGCTTGGAAGGAGATAGCGTCGCGGACGATTTTAGGATATTTGACACTTTGACCACACCCTTATCATCCATGGCGGGTGGTGTGTGTGTGGGTGGGGGAGGGGGAGTCGGAGCCAAACTGCAATTATATCGGTAACTCACATACCATACAAC
Organism: Chaetoderma sp. LZ-2023a; assembly: GCA_034401795.1. Taxonomy (NCBI): domain Eukaryota; kingdom Metazoa; phylum Mollusca; class Caudofoveata; order Chaetodermatida; family Chaetodermatidae; genus Chaetoderma; species Chaetoderma sp. LZ-2023a. The sequence continues at coordinate 11,029,642 of CM067359.1, forward strand.
GGGTTGGGAGGAGTGGTGGACAGTTTTTAGGGTCTTTGACCTTTTGAACCTGCCCCTGACACAGATATGGCAAATCTAAATGTACTTTTCCATTTGTGGAATAACATTTATAAACCACATACCAAGTTTGGTTGAATTCCACGTAATGGTTTAGGAGACTATAGCGTGACAGATAGACAGACAGACGGACGGCCAGACGGGTGGAATCGATTGTTCAGACATTTTTCAAGCATAGGGATAACAAGGAATTGGTGGATTATATAAATAATACATGTTCACATGTCTTGATGCAGCCATATAGAACACGTCCACACATGTAGACGATGTATAATAACTATATTGCTCGGTCGATGGTGCATCATGGTAAATCGCCACGTCCCCTCTTTGGCCTCTTAACCTTCCCACTCAACCGCTGATGGCGGTTCAAATGGAAATGTCCTCGTGCACTCCACAATCATATAGGTAACGCACCTACAAAATGTGTTTGAATTCTGTCCACTGGTTTCGAAGGAATTACATAGCAATCCATCTCTTGACCTTTTGACTCCTACCCACCCCGTGAAGTGGGTGGAGCCAAGCAAATGTTGTCTCACAATCTGCAATTATTTGGTTAACCCACATCCCAAATCTGGTTGGATTACACACAATGATATAGGGTGTATGGTGGTCGGCGGTGCAGGTGAAATTCTAGGAGTACTGAAGGTGTGTGGATGGGCGGTATCTGATGAGGTACATACATTTTGGTTGTATGATAGTGGCGGAATTTGTGACTGCCTGGGAGCGGTTGGGAGAGGGGGGATATGTGGGGTGGGGTTTGGGGGGGGGGGGTTCTGTGGTTTTGGTGGTATGACGTGAACTATTGAAGCGTTATACCGTTTCGTCCAATTGCAGGACTCTTCAGAGGTAAAACTCAATGAGGGTACACAAATTCACTATTTTTTCTATGGGCTGGTGTGTCTTCCTGCAATTGTAAGTCTCAAGTGGTAGAGGGGCATCTGCAGTTGGGTGAGATGAACAAGTCGGTGATATTTATGTGAGGTCGATGGTTTTGTTGTACTTGGAACGAATTGTGAGCATACTGTTGCCTCGTTGTCATTAAATAGAAGTATAACAAAATAAATTAAGATTAAGAATAAAGAACTGGTATGTATACAAATGAGTGAGGGGCATCTGCAGTTGGGCGAGATGAACAAGTCGCTGATGTTTATGTGAAGTCAATAAAGAACAGGAAAGAGGTGGTGTCAAAGGCAGATAATTTGTGTCTACGATTGTTCGTTTCTATCACGAAATACATGCAGAAGGAGGTGAACAGGTGCATACATTTATACAGTTGGCGGTATAGCATAAATCGTAAGTATATTTTTGCTGGATGTGCTGTGGAGCACATTCATGAAAATGTTGTGTTGTAAGTGTCTCAATCAATCACATTCTATTTCCTGTGAGAAGGCTACGGGGGCCTGTAATGTAATGTATCCGATTCTGATAAGGATCACAGTGCCATTGTGGTAATTCATGCTATGCTGTGTATTGTTGACGAAGTCACTTTCCCGGAAACTTGATGCGTTGCTTGTGTCTGTCCTGACGCGAACTAAAGTATCAGTTGATTCTGGATGCCGATGTGATGTGTGCATGATCCTTTTATACCTTTTAGCTTATACCGAATGTACCCGGTGGTACCCGGTGGTACCCGGTGGTACCCGTTTGTACCCAGTTGATTGTGTACTTGTACCCGGTTGGACGTGTTCTTATACCCGGTTGTTGGGGGTGGTTTTGATTGTTATTGTCCTTATTTACGTGGTTGGCTGTGCATACGTGTTTCCCATGTACCTGGTTGTACCCGTTTGTACCCAGTTGGCTGTGGTTTTGTACTCAGATATTGGAGTGATTACACATATTGTTGTACCCGGTTGGTTGTATATATGGCTAGATGTAGTGGTTGTACATTTTAGTGTTATATACATTTCGGGTAGTTGAGCATAGACCCATGTGGTGGGGGTTGACAATAGCTTGTGTGACTCTGCGGGTTTGCAGTTTTTTATTTTTTGGGTAATAAAGAGTATGTCAGTCATTGTTTCCCATGTGTGCATAAACAGTCCGTTTGTTGATCCAGACTGCTAGCGTTGTGTGCCTATGTTATGGCTGTACTCATTAGAGGACTGATATATTCTAATGTTTAAATAGATAAATTAGATGTTCATATGAACAAGCCACATCCAACCATCAAGTTTAAAGCAGAAAACACCTTTTTGGACACACGTGTCTACATCAAAGTGGACAAAACACTAAGGTTTGACCTACACACCATCACCCATGGATATCTACACTACTCGTCAGCCCATCATAATTCCACCAAAAATGCAAACCCACACTGTCAGCTTCTAAGATTGAAATGCATTTACAGTAATAAGAACGATTATCTCAAAAACACCCATAACTCTGTTCACCATTATATGAACAGAGCTTATCCAGCAAACGAGCTAGATGCAAGCCTGACCAAGGTATCTGAAACAACACGCACATGTCTCCTGAAGCCTAAATAGAACCACCACCCCCACCAAAAAAACCCAAAAAAACAACATGATTTATGTATCTTTGACTTTCACTCACAAAGTGAACCAGGTAATAAAGTTATCCTACGCCACTGGTACCAACTTCAAATCAGTCCTAAGTGTAGAGACCCTTTTACAGAGAAGTCTTTGTTTGGTTACAGATGTAACCCATCCCTTAAAGACACACTAGTCAATGCCAAATACATAGAACCAAAAAGGGCGAGAAAACAGGGTCTAACCATGTCATTTATTTATTAACATGCAACAAGTGTTACAAACAGTATGTTGGAGAAACAAAACGTGAGATCCAAACACGTATTAAGGAACATTTTAGGGATATTAAGAATATGAAAGACACACCTGTCGTCATTCATTTCAATCTTACATGTACCAACCACCATTCCCTAAACTATAGGATCATAGTACTCCGCCATGATCCTGACAGCACGGAAGCAACGTCTCCCCGCAAGGGTCGTGGGAAATTCTGGATCAGCCAACTATATCGTATGGATCTCATCGGTATCAATTACGCTGATTGGTAACCCCTTAAACTACCAAGGTAGTAAACCCAATCATTGTTAACGAAGTCTTTACTTGTCAGAGAGTGACGTCATGCCTTTATGAAGTCAGTGACATCTGTGTACTCATGTATGACGTCTGGTGGTGTCATGGATGTGTGCGTAGGCTCAGTTACAAGATTAAAGCTGGGGGATGGGTTTGAGTGGAGCGCATGCATTTGATTCACAGCTTTATGTTTAGTCAGTCCTTTTACAATGTATTCTCTCCATATTTATAAAAAAAAGAGTATTTATTTATATTACAATCGCCTCCATCCATCTGCCCATCCATCTGTCTGTCAGGCTATCTCCTCCGAATCTATTTTGTGGAATTCAATGAAATGTGTGTTACCCATGTGATTGTGGATTGTGAGACGATGTTTACGATGGGGTGGGGGTGTAGTCTTAACATGTTATTTATAACACACCAAAACAATTGGCGGGGTATTACGTGATGGTGCTTAGGGGTGGGAAGGTTGCAGAGTGGTTTCCACATGATAACTCCGCTACCGTCTATCAGAGTGCTTGGATGGATTACGTCTGGGAAAGAAACATATCGAATGTGGCGATGATCCGACATCTAGGATGGTTACCAGCTATCACCAACAATCTTGAAAATGGGTTTCCAGATAATAACTCTGTTACCGTTCCACAGATCGCTTTGAAATGTCATCGGGTGGTTGGACTATGCCTGAAGAAGCAACCTATCGAAAGCAAAGATAATCCGAAATCCACGATGGCAGGCCAATTTGTTTCTGGATGATAACTACATTACCGTTTATTGGATTGCTTTGAAACTTCATAGAGTGGCTGGACTAGGTCTCGAGAAACCTACCAAAATTGGCAATGATAAAAGATGCATGGGTGCCACTGGTGACGATGTCCAAATTTGGTTTCCGAACAATAACTCCATTTCCGCTTTGTGGATCGCTTTAAATCTTCATAACATGACTGGATTAGGCCAGAGGAAGAAACCTATCAATATTGATAATGATCTAACATTAAAGACCGCCCCCGGCGGCCATCTTGCAAATAGGTTTCCGAATGATGACTCCATTTTCACCTTGAAACTTCATAGGATGACAATCCAGACTCGGTCTGAAGAAGAAATCTATTCGAAATTAACCATGATCTGAAATCCGTGATGGTGAAACATACCGCTGTGATGGATCTAGTCAGTTCCCAGTAGGCCTACACCTTGTCTCATAGATCTACTGACATCTTGGCCGCGAAGACATTACCCTGTTTTCAAACAGAAGTAAACATTACACTGCAATTCAGATATATACGTGTGCTTTCAACCTACAGGAGTAATACCATCGAACGTTTCCCTATGAAAGAGGAAACTAGCATGCTGCTTCAGCAGTTCTCCGGACAGTGTAGGATTATACATCATCATCATCCATGGCTGCCAGCCACAGGACACCATCTTGAAAATTGGTTTCCGCATGATAGCTCCATTGCTGTTTATTTGATCGCTTTGCAACGCCATAGAGTAGTTGGACTAGGTCTACGGAAGAAACCTATCGAAATTGACGATGATCTGAAATCCACGATGGCCGGCAGCCACAGGTGGCCTTCTTAAAAATAGTTTTTCGAATGATAAATAATCCTGTTTCTGTTTATCTGATCGTTTTGAAACTTGAAATGGTAGTTAGACTAGGTCTGTGCAAGAAAAATAGATGATGATATGAAATCCAGTATGGCCATCTTGCAAAATGGTTTATATATGGTAGCTCAGTTGCCATTTATCGGATTGCTTCAGAACTTCATCTAGCTAGGTCTGCAGAAGTCACATACTGAAATCAACAATAATCCGAAATCCAAAATGGCCACCAGTCAAAGGCAGCCATATTGAAAATTGGCAAATTAATATATGACACCTAATATTTATAGTCATCTACAAATATATAACTAGATTGCTCGGTCGGTGACACATCATGGCAAATCACCACGTTCCCCACTTTGATCTCTTAACCTGCCACACCCGCCCTCGGCCCTTGAGGGCGAAGCCAAACGGACATACCATCTTGCACTCCACAATCATATGGGTAACTCACCTACCAAATTTGGTTGAATTTTGTCCTCTGGTTTCGGACGAATTGCATTACAATCAATTTCTTGACCTTTCAATCCCACCCCCACCCCCTGGAGGTGGAGTCAAACCAATGTCATCAAATAATCCGCAATTGTATGGGTAACCCACATACCAAATTTGTTTGGATTACACACAGCAGTTTGGGAGGAGATATTGTGATGGACAAGTTCTAGGATATTTGACCTTTGGACCCTGTCCTCTTGACACCAGGGGGCAGAGCCAAACGTAAATGTTGCACGCAAACTACAATAATATGGGTAGCCATCCTAACAAATTTGGTCGAATTCCACACATTGGTTTGGGAGGAAATAGCATGATGGAAGTTTTTAGGATATTTGATCCGTTGATCCGCTGCCATATGACCCATGGTTGCGGAGCCAAAAATAAATGTGGAACTATATGAGTAACCCACAGACCAAATATGATTGAATCCCACAGAACCGTTTGGTAGGGGATAGAGTGACGGACAGTCATAGGATATTTGACCTTTTGACCACGTCCCCTGTACTCGAGGGGTGGAGCCAAATCTAAATGTCCTCTTGCACTGGCGCATTCATATGGATACCCCACACATCGACTTTGGTTGAATTCCAACCAATGTTTTGGGAGGAGATAGCGTGACAGATGGACAGACAGACGGAGGCGGTTTTAATATCCTCGACATTTTTAAAAACGTAGGGTTAACAAGTAATGGGTGAATTATTTAAGTTACCTAACGAGAAGACAGGAGGATACACAATGGCCTAACTCAGGCTTTCTGACCAGGTGTCCGTCAATAATGTAATAAATATAATATAGATGTCAGTATTCTATTACAGTATATCGTAAACTGTAGTAGGATACTGATAATACCGGTCAGCATTTCCAAGTTAAACTCTCATTCTCACAAAAAGCCTTGAACAATTCAATCTTGTGAATGCTTTGTTATGGAATACCTGCAAGTGAATGGTTCAGCGCATTTGTAGAAATGTAAAGATGCATTAAGCAGATGCTAATTGTGTATTGAATGAAATGGTCATAAGAAAACAGCAGGAGGTTAAATATTATCTCCCTGTCTAACAATCGCTGTCAATCTGTGATGGGTGTTTTTCAAGTGGTTCTCTGCTTAGAGGTGAATAATAAATTCCAGGAGATATGAATATTTGTTTTCACCAAATATTTATTCTGAACTCCTATACACATTCCTTGAAGACAATACTAAGCTAAATATGCTTCATATTTTGAAAACATATTACATACTTGATAACTCATGCCGATTATTTTGACATTAAGTTGAGTGAATGTTGTTAATACATGTACCTAAGAAAGCGGGAACTTTCAGTCAAAATGCATTAAACTAGTCATCAGCCCATTGAGCTCTCTTGAAACCAAGTCATTGATCACTGCTAAGACATTGGTGTAGAGTGCCAATATCTAATTTGGACTGTTGACCGATGACAGTGGGACCAATGTCATACTTGATATCGGCAGGTCTATTGGTCAACGCCACAGGGGACCAATATTAAATTCGATATAGGAGTGGTCACAGTTTGGTTAATGGCGCAGTGAACGGATATACGGTTACTTCAATCTGAACAAAGACATTCAGATTTTAGAGGCCACGGTCATCGTGATCTTGATACAGGTCTAAATTTGCATTTGGAAATACAAAATACCAAAATGTCCTAGTCAACGTAACACAGATGCCTTGTTTTAAATTAATGTTTCTGAAATATTTCTTTTGAGGACTAATGTGCACGTCTTTCAAGCGCCGGACTGAGATTGATGTAGAGATAGACTTGAGCGCTACCACCATTCTATGTCAATGCACTACTGACACGTGTCGGTTTAAATGATATATAATACCTGCTAACCATTCATGAATCGTGTATGACCATGCTGTTTGTACCGACACGGATGGCTATAGCGCACTGAGCGCCTCCTTCATCTCTCGACCCTTCTTTTCTTCAAATCATACTTTCTCGCTTCTCCCGAAGATTTCATTCTGTCATCCTTAAGTTACCTACCAAACTATGTTTATCAGTGATGTCAACGCCGATGATAATAATATTATTATTATATTGTTGTTGTTATTGTTATTGTTATTGCTCCTCTTCTTCTTCTTCTTCTTTTTCTTTTTCTTCTTCTTCTTCTTCTTCTTCTTATTATTATTATTATTATTATTGTTATTATTATGACTGTTATTTTTATGGTTATTCAGTGTCTTGATTTATTTGTTGTATCATATTTGTACACAAGTTGTAGACTCGGTCATAAGACATGTCTTATTGTGCTCCTCCCCCATAGACTAAATAATCGTTATTTAAACCAATAGTTAGTTCTTGTGATGGTTAGTAAGGCACACACTCGACACGCAGACACATGTACTGCTGGTGCCTATGTGAGGACCTGGACTATGGGTAACACTCTTTAGGACAATGCTTGAAATGTGATATTAAAACCATCCTTACATGCAGATTACTGTAATACAGCAATAAGGCACCATGACAATAAAATATTACCTTTTTCAAAATAATGATTCTGAATACTTTTACTTGAAGGCTTTGTCAGGGGTGGTGTGCGGTCAATAGCTGGTAATAAACACATTCACACGCATGTACTGGCGCCTATGCGAGGACCTGGAACCATTAGGACCATACTTTTAATAAAACTACAGAACTTAAAATATATATTAAAACTGATTCTTCAGCCACTATAGTATAAAATATAGTAGTAATGAAATTATAAAAATATTACCTTATAAAGTAATGATTCTGTCATTTTTGTGTAATAATGGGTAGTTAATCGTTATTTATATTTGTACCGATGTGAGGACCTGGCCATTATGCCATACTCTCCAGAACCAATTAAACGACAGAGCTTCTTTTAATACCACTCTCACAGCACTGTTACATTTAAAATTGGCATATTTGACAAATCTGCCCTAGTCACATCGCACTTGCTTAATGTCAAATTCAATCATAGCCCATTCATTCCCAGTCTTGCCACACCCTACAATCACTATCGCAGAAAAGAATACTCGGGTAGCGATTATCACAGAAAATGATAACCACAGGAATAACACAAACTACGGCCTCCACAAGTCAACATGTAAATAAATATAACCAAGCACTAGTAGGCGGCTAGGTGAAGCTGACGCGGGAAACGCTCATCTGCACCACAGCCTTCCACAAAGCAGACATAATGTCTTAAATCAAATGTAAATAAAATATTGATGGTGTCAATGCAAGAAGAAACTATATATATATATATATATATATATATATATATATATATATATATATATATATATATATATTTATGCAATGACGCATACTGGCATCGTCTTATTCAAAGCTGGCCGATTATCCTGTTTACACCTTTAGCTTTTTGCCGCTGAGCGTTCACCTATATATGTGTCCTTTGTTGTCGGAGATGCGTTGACTGACCTACAGATACTCTCCTTTGCTGTCGCCTACGATATTAATTACCTTTGATATATTGAGGCATAATGGTAATGGTGGCAAAACAGTGGTACAGACAGCTTCCATGTATATGTCGTCTTTGTCATAGGAGATCGTTAGATCCCTGAAACGAGTAGATACACCATTTGATCGTTTATCGCCAGCGTTTGTGAGGATGTCCAGAGAGTAAATGGCCTGCTTCTTCACTATGCGTCGCATGGCATGTGAGTAAATGGCCTGTGTGTCTATATTAGCATATGGATTTAGAGTTTATACTAGATGTACGTGGTGGTGTAGTTTACTAACCTAATGCTGTAGCGTATTCTTGGTTGTAATGTTTAGAGTTTTCTTGAATGCATTACACACGTGTTAATAGAGTCTACTGAGTGTAAATAAACTGACTCCTAATTGTGGATCTTGTTACTTATTAACCCGAGATATTTCAGTGTCTGAATTTAAACCTTTTAATGACTAAATTGGTTCACAAAATTAAAATATTTACCTATTGACTGTCCATTTTCAGGCCAAGAGAAGTCTATTTTGAAAATTTACCGCTGGAATGACTGGCTCGGGTATCGACCCAGTCATTCCAGTGGTAAAGATTGTCAAAAAATAGTCTTCTTTTGGCCTGCAAATAAGGATTCCCCAAGACTACTAGAGAGGCCGGTTTTGGCAGGCTTCGTCATGAAACGGTTAATCCTCGAATTTGTTCAAGAAATTTTTTCATGGAAAATGTCCATGCACAGACCAAGAGAAGACTATTTTCTAAGAATGTATCACTAGAATGACTGGCTCGGTTATCGAGTCAGTCATTCCAGTGATATATTTTTTAAAGTAGTTTTCTTGGTCTGCAAATGGACATTTCCAAAGACCACAACGGAAGCCGTTTTTGGAAGATATGAGTTTTAAACGGTTAAATACATTTAAATTTGTTGACTATTTTCACGCTAATTTGACTGGGATATGATTGCTGTCAGGCATTACAGCTTTCATGACAGAAGTTCGTCATCTTGATTGTGATGACAGCTACTTGAGTGACATATCGCATTCCTCCATTACCTTTAAGGTATGCAGCAGCTTATCTGTACACGTGCCATATGAATGGTTACATATTTAGTTTGATAGCTTGACATTGAAAACATAAGTGGATCAAGAAGTGATATAAACTGCCGCCAGACAATGCCAGTCTAACATCCTGCACTGATACAAATTAATGACAACTATAATTGACGCTTTTGTAAATTTTCTTGCTTCGGAATTATTTGCAATACAGCCATTTGTACATGTAACATAGTTAGATAATATAGTTGCAGCTGTCATGGATTCCCAGATGTTTTCAAGACAAAACGAGTCTTTTAGGAACGCTACAATACGCAGTGGTTCTAATTATTTTATGCTATTTGAAAACATGCCAGCATATTTACTCAAAGAATTACCCATAGCATACAGTCTTGTAGGTGTTGTGCTCAATGTTCTTCTGATAATTTATTTTCTTAAGTCTGATAAATATAGAGTTCCGACCTTTACACTGTTGACTAGCTTGGCATTCTTGGACGTTCTATCATGCATTACCTGTGCAGCGTTCGCTACCTGGGTCTTCCCAACCATGGCTGGACCGGAGTTTGGATTCGCATGTCCTCTGTTCGTCACGACGGCGGGTTTCTCAGTAGTGGCTAGTGGCTCTCATCTCGTTTTCTTTGCCGCGCTCAGATTTTACCAGCTCGCGTTCCCACTTCTCGCAAGATCGAGAATCACGTGTGCTTTCGTTATGAAGGGGTGTCTGATAATCCACTTGTTCTCAATGGTCCTTGGTCTAGGAATCGGTGTGTATTATGTTCCTGTTGAGGTTATATACCGTGGTAGTGAGGCTATTGCGTGTGTCTTATTGGGGAACAACAAACCTAAGGATATCATCTGGACCATCTTTTCATTCTCAGCTGCTGCGGCACTACTGATTCTACATGTGGCTAAATACATAGCTCTGGCCAAAACCAAAAGCAGTATTTCCACGAGCGCTCAACAGGGGAGGAGAAATGCGGATGCAAAAGCTGTCACCATAGTCATTGTGTTGTTTTTCCTGACGTTCTTCACTCCTACTATATACATGGCAATCCAGAATCGTTTGATAGACACGTATTATAGCATGAGGGATAACTTGTATATCTTCATAAATTCGCTGATATTCAGTAACTCTACACTAAATCCACTCGTATATTGCTTTGCAGCTAAATCTGTACGGGACGATATTAAACTACTCTGCTGTAAGCCGGCAAAATCTGATCGAAAAAAACACAGGATTTGAAATAGATTATAATAACGAATAGAGAGATCCGATCTGTTATTCAAGCATACGAATTCCTAACCAATTACGTCACATATAGGCTGACGTCGCAATTACAATGCGTCAAGCTCCGTCATGAATATTGAATAGTTCGTCAAGTGTACGAATTGTATGGCTTTTTCATATTTTGAAACTAATATGCCTAGGAGCTGTTGCTGCATATGGCAACAACAGCTCCGCATCAACGTAATATCAAAATATTCACGATAATCTTTATTAAATTGCAAATTGTAAATTTACCACGTACATAAAATTCTGAAATTTCTGTGACTAACTATTGCCAGTTTTTTAATTTTTACTTTGACGTTAACGGTGCTTGAGTGACAGATCGGATCCCCCATTCATATATCTGAACATTACATTAACCCTTTAATGACTAAATTTGGTCAAGGAAATTACAATATTTGCTTATTGAATGCCAATGTACAGGCCAAGAGAAGAATGTTAAAAAAAATTACCACTGTAATGGCTGGCTCGGTCATCGAGCCTGTCTTTCCAGTGATACATTTACAAAAATCATCTTATTTTGGCCTGCAAATGGACATTCATTAAGACCACTGTATAGGCAGGTTTTGGTCGCCTTCGCCTTGAACGGGTTAATACTGTCTTGCGGACGCCAAGGTGTGTTATCTTATAGCGATGTATGTGGTGTTATATGGATTCAGATAAAATACATTTATTAAGACGTATTTCAAATAGCTACTCACATTAAATACTTAGAAACTAACAGTCATCAATAACACTGCAATCATCGTCAATGTGCTACGGTCAATGCAACATTATGATATCGGATTTGTTAATGGGGGATTCAAGTTTCTCCGTCTATCATATGACGTTTCAATCAATTACGCGACGTGTAGGATGACGTCATAATTAATTTCGTCACAAATGCCGTAGCTAAGTTCGTCACGAATGCTTGGCTTAGTTTATGACGGATTAAGCGTTATTGTACGAATTGTATCTCTACTTAAAAAACCTATTTTAAATCTAATTTGACTGTGCGCTGTTCCTGTCATAGGCAGCAACAGCACTCAGTCAAATCAGTTTCAATATACTGAACAACTTACCTGTGTGGTTTTTATGAAAATTGGTGGTCGGGGAGTTCTGGGATCGATCGATCCCAACACGGGCGAAGTCTAAGTGTCGCATAGCTAATGATGGGCGCTGCATAGCTATAACAGATTACTGAAATCTATGGAATCATCAGCTACCAGCACCATAGGTGTTCTTAAAAACAACAGAACTAGGCAGAGCAGAAAGCGTTACGGGTACGCATCTATCAAAGTTGCCAAAGTAAAGACCCCACCAAACCACGTCAGGAACTACGCGGCTGACTCCCTAGCAGATGAAATCACTGCCCCGGCTGACTGTCGTAAAATGTTTCGGGCACCCCGAGCCCTGCGAGTTACTGACCACACAGCACGACTCACTGTACACAACTCTGAAAGACACTTTATCGGGACTGAACAGGCCAAAGCCGAGGTGATTCGAGAATGGTTCAAGGAACAGTTCACTGACCACGATGATGAGCCATTGCACCCGTTCTCAGGAAACCCCAGGCCATTGCCAATACCAATTAAAACACCATAAGTTGGGAAGGCACTTAAAGCCATGAAAAATAATCGAGCATCTGGACTTGATGGCATTAACAAACTATTCACATATGATAGCGACATTATCTCAAAACCGATCACACATCTAAACAATGCAGCTTTTCACCGACGCTGTAGGCCAAGGAACCCTTATTGCACTACCCACGCCCAAGAAGCTACCTGGCCCCCAGCCAAACCGCGGCCCATTGTGCTTCTCAGCAACATACGGAATATCCTATCCAATGTTATTCTATGTCGCATCCGAGACAAGATCGATGACTACACCGGATCATGTCAACCTGGCTTTAAACGTGGACGCAGCTGCACAGACATTGTATGGGCTCCACGCATCCTTATATCGGTAGTCATGTCCAAACACTGGCAATTCTACAAAATGGGCATTGACATGTCACGAGCCTTCGAAACAATTAAACGCTCAAAGATCCTAGATGTACTACGCCAGGCCCGTTGCATTTAACATGAGCTACGGCTAGTAAGACTATTGCTTGCAGACACCAAGCTGAGAGTGCGAGTCAATTCAGTGAAGTCTTTAGAGTTTGAGACAGCAATCGGCCCCCACAGGGAGATGCTCTATCTCCAGTGCTGTTCACCTGTTATCTTACTGCTGCATTGAAATCCGTGTGGGAAGGTTCCACAAGACCAACGCCCCAGTGTCAATACAGGATAAGCCACTAGAGATGGAATATGCCGATGATGTGGACCGCATACACGAGGAACAGAAACCCCTTGACGAACTTCTCCTAATAGCTGCAAGCAAACTAAAATTTTAGAATCTCTATGAATGAAACCGAAACAGAGGTCAATCACATATACCTATCTACAAAGCATGAAACAAAAGAAAACGATGATCGACTTCGTGGCGGCGAACCATGGAGGAAAATTAAAATCCTGGGCTCACTGCTTTGCAGTACTGCTGACATTACTATACGCTACGTCATGACTAAAAGGCTACGTATATACAATGCAACCTGCGTATCCTTGATGCTGTATAACTGTAACAGATGGGTAGCTCCAAAGGCAGCTCTAGACAAACGCGATGCCTGCCACCGCAAACACCTACACACTGGACACCGATGGCCAGACAGCATAATTTCCAACGATGCACTATACAAGATGTGCAACACGTCGCCGCTGTCTGTAAATGTCGGCCGGCAAAGATGGCCCATGTTTGATCATGGGCTAAGGATGCCGGAAGAGACACCAGCACAGCGAGCCTTGGAATTCGCCCTACTCGGAGCCAGCAAAGACAAAACCAGGAGAGGAGGTCATTGCATCAATCTGCCAAGCGTGCTACGAGGTGACCTCAAGAAAGCAGGACACGGTACGCTCAAGTCAAGAATGGACCCGAGGAAGCTAAAGATTTTGGCTGAGGACAAGAAAAATTGGGCAAAAGCAAAGAAGAACTGATTGCAGCTGTAGGATGTTTCTACTATTAGAGCCGCAGAATACAGTAATCTTAAATCATATATGTATATATATAAAAAAAAAAATATATATATATATATATATATATATATATATATATATATATATATATATATATATATATATATATATATATATATATATATATAGTGAATGCCAGAAATCATGTTAACAATAGTTTCCATTAAAATCGGGTAATTACGTCTGACCTCATGTACATATAATGGATCAGGAATAACTGTGCGTTGGCCAATAACATTCTGTTTTCTATTTAGCAATCGTTTAGCTCCCATCCAAACTGAGATCGATAAAGCTCATTCAAGCTGAGCTCATTGAAGCTCGTTCAAACTGAACTCATTAAAACTCATTCAAACTGAAATCGCTAAAGCTTGTTCAGGCAGAGATCATTAAAGCTCGTTCAGACAGATCATTAATGCTCGTTCAGACTGCGATCGCTAAAGCTCGTTCAAACTGAAATCGTTAAATCTCGTTCCAACTAAGTTCTTACTAAACCAGTGTGATAAAATTGATTCGAAAATTCACCTTCTTTTAGATCCTAGTTTTATTACGCAATTCACGAACCCACTATTACGAACTTTGCCCGTCAGCTTAGCCGACGTGACATTCAATTCACGAATCCACTATTACGAGTTTTGTCTGTCAACTTAGGCAATGTGACTATCAGTTTGCGAATCCAAATTTACGAGCTTTGTCCGTCAACTTAGATAATGCTACTATCAGTTCCTGAATCCACTATTACCAGATGTGTCTTCCAACTTAGACGAATGTGACTATCAGTTCACGAATCCACTATTACTATCTTTGTCCATCAACTTAGACAATGTTACTATCAGTTCACGAATCCACTATTACGAGCTTTGTCTATCAACTTAGACAATGTTACTATCAGTTCACGAATCCACTATTACGAGCTTTGTCCATCAACTTAGACAATGTGACTATCAGTTCACGAATCCACTATTTCTAGCTTTATCCGACAACTAAGACAATGTGACTATCAGTTCACGAATCCACTGTTACGAGCTTTGTCCAACAACTTAAACAATGTGAATACCAGGTCAGGAATCCACTTTTATGAGCTTTGTCCATCAAATTAGATATTGCTACTATCAGTTCCTGAATCCACTATTACGAGCATTGTCTGTTAACTTAGACAATGTGACTATCAGTTCACGAATCCACTATTACTATCTTTGTCCATCAACTTAGACAATGTTACTATCAGTTCACGAATCCACTATTACGAGCTATGTCCAACAACTTAGACAATGTAACTATCAGTTCGAATAGACTGAAACATTGATAGTGGAGGGATCCCACCTGTCACTAAACAATTGACGTCATAATCAATTAACTTGCATGTAGGCTGACGTTACAATGCATTTCTAACTCCGCCATGAACATTGAAATTTATATTAAGTGTACGAATTATGTGCATATCATATTTTATGTGGAAGCATACGTAGCCAATCAAATTAATTTTAAAATATTAAACAGCTTAACTCTATAGTTGCCTTGAAATTGGGATTCTAGAAATTCATGATTCAGAGTATATAATTTGATTCCAAAACTCGAACATGTGGGGGGAACTTATCTAGATATGGGCTTGGCATAGGTAGGATTGGATCTCACCATTGATTTACGAAAACCCCATACTCTCATAAAATATCGGCATAATAATGATTCAAAATAGTAATTATTGATTAAAATATATGTTTGTTTTCTAAACAAAATACTGAAAATAGAAATTATATTAATAATACAGGTATCCGATCTCTGATGAATTTACGGTTTAATAATTAATTTAGTTCATATTAGAGAGTTAATCTGAGTTGCTGCTGCATATGTCAATGACATATATAGCTGCCTTGCGTCAGGTGGGCAAAACGTTTCAATACGTTTTGCTAAATCTGCAAACTATGGACAATCTGCTGTTTTGGCATTAATAGTTGCTCGAGCATGGAACATACTGTATTCTGCGGCTGTATTAGTAGAAACATCCTACAGCTGCAACAAGTCCTTCTTCGCTTTTGACAAACGTGTCTTGTTCTTAGCCAAAGTCTTTAGCCTTCTAGCGAAGTCCTGCTTTCTAGAGGCCACCTCGTAGCCCGCTTAACAGATTTATGCAATAATGCCCTCTCCTGGCTTTGTATTTGCTGGCTCCAAGGCTCTTTGCAAACATGGTCCATCTTTGCTGGGCGACGTTTACGGACTGCGGCCGATGTATTACACATCTTATATGGTACATCGTTGGACATTATTCTGTCTGACCATCGGTGCCCAGTGATGGTACGCAGGTGTTTGCGGTCGCAGGTATCAAGCATATAATATATAAACCGAGATAAGCTCATTCTGCACGAGCAACGCGGTCTGGGACGTTTCCCTATTGCACGCAAGGCTGGGTAATATACAATCTGTTTGCCACAATCAATCAATAAAATACGGCATGTGAGATAAGATTATAATCCCTTAAAGAAGCCAAGTGCCAAGTATTAACAATCGGACATGAAGATTTATATACTTGTGTCCATGATTCTACTACTCAAATCAATCAATCATTTTATTCACAGATGAAGGACCAGGGTTTGTTTAAAATATTTCCCATAACTAAATAATATTTAATTGGTAAACTGCATTCAAAATTTGTTTTGCTTCGTGTCACCGACGTGTCTTGCCGGTTTATGACACGTTTATATAAGCTTCAATGCACACCTTTGTACTTCACAATGACATGCACTAACTATGATGAAATGACCAGTATAATCTATTTGCAGATCATTGTCCTAGGACCATATTTACAATGGATCGATCGAGTATATGATGTCATACATACTTGCGTCACATGTAGGCTGGCGACGCAATCGAAATGCATAATGAATGATGTAAACTTATCTAGCTCCGCCATGAACATTGAATAGTCCGTCAAGTGTACGAATTGTATGTCTTTGCTTGGTTTACTATTACATAAGTATGCTGTTGAATATTTTGAAACTAATAGGATTCTAAGCATATAAATTGATCTCAATACGCGGAAGAATGTCGGCGGAGCTTAGTTAGCCGTGGCTAGAAATGGATTCTCTTTAATGAAATATGTCTAATTTTAATCTTGCTAGTGCATGCTGCTGATAGATACAGGATATGATAAATTTGATTATTTGTGCAATTATTTTGAAATTAAATCAAAAGACGGTGTTTTGGTGGTGTTTTTTATGAAACAAGTAGAATAATTGTTTCAAGGTTATTGATAGTATTTGACACGACAATGGACATCCAGAGATCGAATTAAATCAACACAAACAACGATATTATCATAGATTTTAAGAAAGCTCCAATTCATAATTACCCATCGAGTAGGATAAAGGAGCTGAACAGCTCCTGCATATAAAACTGATAATTATTGACGTTTTGTTCAAGCATGAATTCTAAACGTGTCATTCGATGTAAGATGAAACGTCATTTAGTCTTGAAATGTTAATTTCGACTACTAAAATGTCTACCCTAGATGCATACAAACATGATTTTTTCTACTGTTCGGATGGAGCAGATAGATGTTGCCACTTATCATTTCCAACCAGAATGCGTTTCTAGAATCAAGTACATGTATTGAAGTGGAATCAGAGGATATCACAGCTAAGAAGTAATCAAAACAATATCAAGATTCTCAAGGAATTAGATTTGGATGTGAACCTAACTGAAGTTAAGACAATGATGGGTTGATGGCAGATCCCACGCTGGCAGCAAATGCTAATGTATCTAGTGTTGTGTTGAACACCAATGATCATTTACAATGCACAACACGTTATGTGAAGATTTCAAGAATGGCTATTCTCTAATTACAGTACATGGATATGGTAGACCTCTTGCGTAAATTAATAAAATCAGAGACTACTGGCAGTTGGGCTCGCCATCTTCTGGCGATATCAGAAATATTTCCTTACATGACTGCTTGTGGATATAATCTCTATGCAATGCCTGCACAATTACATCTTCAACACACGGCACATGTTAAGACTGACCATCCACATGTGTATGATAATTTTGAAACTGGCCAACGCATTGTAAAGTGCATAACCGTGTATGGCCTGTGTTGTCACCTGCGTTAATCATAGACTAAGTATTAATAAGAAGTATACAGTTTGATGGCGGCCTGCTAGGAAATCGCGGTATGATAGAGCTCCATAGTTTACTTATATATTTTCTATGCCATCATGTGCTGGGATTAATCGATCATCGCAAGAACTAACTGGTGTTCGATATGACACTCGTGAGCAGAACAGAGACATGCCCAAGTTTAGACAAACACGTGACATGAAGCACTCTCATAAGCGTATCAAATATTTAGAAGACAAAAATCCTTTTTTACTCAGATTCAAGCCTGAGAAGCATAGCTGATGGTATCACCACAGAGAGGAGTGTAAATGCTGACCAAGCAAACGTCATTGACTGGATTTTATAAACAGACAAACATGTACAGGATATTCATTCAAAAACAAAGACCAAGTAGTAACCATAGAGAAGAAATCGCTTATCAATATTGATGTGGACGACAGGTCGATCTTGTAGGGATTTCCACAAAATGGGAATTGTCATATCACGAACCTTTGCCGCAATTAAGATCCTAGCTATACTTCGCCAGGCCAGTTGCAATGAACGTCAGCTATGGCTAGTGAGACCACTACGTGTGGACACCAAGCTCAGAGTACGAGTCAAGACACTGAAGTTCGCAGATTTTGAGACATCAAGGGGTTCCCCACATGGAGATGGTATATTCCTGTGCTTTTTACCTGTTACCTAGCTGCCGCATTGTAATCTGAAAGAACAAACTCCCCAGTGTACTTATTGGAATATGCCGACGATCGAGACTCCATAAATGAGGAAAGGAAACTCCATGACGACTTTCTCCCAATATTTGCAAGCAAACCAAAAATTGTGATTCTCTATGAATGAATCCAAATCAGAGTTCACCTACCTCTTAGTGGCAGCTAACAGTGAAGTAAAAGTTATAGCATGGACTCACTGCCTTGTACTACAGGTAATATTATGGCACGTTGCCTCATGTGGAATATAGCTTTCTGGTCCTTCTTGAAGTTATGGATTCATAGATTAAAGATGCCCTTGACAAAAAGACTACGTGTGCCCAATGCAGCCTGCGTATTCGTGATGCTGTATGGCTGTAGCAGTTAGCCAGCTCCAAATGCAGCTCTTGACAAACTTGATGCCTGCCACCGCGAACAGCCCCACACCATCAGTGGGCACCGATGGGTAGACATCATATGTTCCATTGATATACTGCGACGATTTCCATATAATTAGCATAGCAAAGATTGGTCATGTGCTAAAGATGGCAGAATATATATCATTACAGAGAGCCTTATAATTTGCCCTACTGGGAGCCAGCAAATAGAAATCCACAAACGAGCATCGTCACATAAATATGTTAAGCTTGCTGTACGGTGACTCTTTATACTCAGATTAAGAATGAATCTGAGGAAGTTAGATATTTTGTCTGAGGAAAAGGCACAGCAGTCAAGTGCATCATTGCCCTACGAATCCGCAGCTGAACTGGAGCTGCTGCTGCCATATGCAGCAACTTTTCCGAATCATATTAGTTTCAGAATATTAAACAACTTACCTGTATGTTTACATTGAAGTTCTATTCAAATTATGTAAATATACTTCAACACACTTACACATTTTAGGCAGAAATTAGATTGAAATGGGTTGGCGTAGCTAGGAATGGACCGCTTTATTTGGAATTGCTTGGAAATAGTTTTTGAATCAAGATAGTGTATACTATCCTGTAGGAAAACATGTGTACTGAAAGTAACATTGCAAAGCAGTATCACTGCTTAGAACAACAACGTGAATGAATGTATGAGCTTACTAATTTTCTGTAGTCACTTTCATTATGTTGTACACACAATCATGTGACTTACTTGATAGAATAAAATGACTGTGATTTAAATCTTGCACATATTTATATTTCATGATTTCGCAGCCATCTATTATGTGAATTCCCTTACTTGCTTAGTTCCGAACCTTCCATTTGAAACAGTGTTCCTCCACTACAGATATCTATTTATTGAGATTCTAGGCTGACTCCTTTGCCTTGTTTCATGACATACGTATTGACTTCAGTTTCATCACCATTGCATGTTAAGATTGGCAATCATCTTCCCCACTTTTCCTTGGGGTTCCAGACATTGGTATAGCTGAAAATGTTTAATATAGTATGTGTTCTCTTTATCTTCATATTCGTGTGTTTATGATATGTAAGGAGAGACGCGCCAACTTTAAGTTGATGACGTCACAAACAAAATTAAAATTTGAATAAGGCCGCTTATAAATTGCTTATTGGCCTAAGAATGTTAATCTGACACGATAGATGCCATGTTTTCAAAATATGATTCAAAGTTGGTTAAATTGATCTGGGACTATTTTGTCTGATTTCGATATGGTTGAGTGATCACTCAATACTGTGATTGATCAGTCAACTTCCATATATGGCATTATACATGCTTCTCGGCGCGAAAATTGCCGCCAAAGCATGTGTCAGTGAATAGCAAGATTAGTGTCTGTGCTGGCGTGAAACCAGCGAGATGTGTCTGGCTCTTCAAATGCGAAGTTTTTTAAAAGTGTTCTTATTATTATTTTATGGGAGCGGTATGGTTTCCTTTTAAGAGGAACAAGCGAAGTTATAATGCCAAATAGTTAAATATCAGCGTTTTATATTAAATTGTATTAGTAGTGATAGTCCTAGGGAGCCGTAATTGATTCCTATAGAGGAGGCGTGAAATCTACAAGAGAACCGAGGTAATCGATCGGTCGATCATTTTCGCCTGATCTGCGATCACCTTTCAATAAACACTCAGCTATCAAACACCTCTCCACGCCCTAGGGACAGCCCACTTAGCTCACCTATCATCACGCCTGCCGGCTCCAGGTTCAAATCAGCCATGGGGAATCACTTATCCTCCTGAACCCGCCATTGAACCTTCTTCAGTAGTCATTCATCTGCTCATGGGTCTTCTAATCTTATGACCCATCGTCGAACGCTTCTACGATAATCTTCAGTCTATTCCAGGATCGCTTTCCACCCATAAAAGCTACAAACATAAAGATCCATCATCGAATATTCTCAATCACCATAGAGATGTGTCGAACCCGTTCTTTACATCTACACATCAGTTATCAGAACACTGATGTAATATAGTTATCGTCTTCGAATTACATTTCGGGACTCGATTCTTAACAGCAGTCATCCGAGGATAGTCTTCAAGGAATCACCTCTGGATCTCCATTTCGTTTAACGTCAATGTGCTTTAACGCCCACATTGGGCGTTGCTCATATATGTTTCGCCAGTGACGTCACGCTCCTTATATTCCTGTAACGGTGTTTATATCACACATATATATCGATTATTATTCCGGATTCGCACGACCTATTTCGGATCATCTTCATTGACCATCTCTCCAGGGTCAAGCAACTCAACTATGACGGACTACAGTCTTTACGTTTCTACGAAAGATATGCAGATTTTGGTATGACATTACACCAACAAACACAAAACATAATATACTATACATCTTAATTATGCAATTAGTATAGGTTAGTGATTACTTAATGATATACTGACTACCACTTATAATGAAAGTCGGTGATGAATGAATCATTCCAGTAGTAAGTTTTCATATTAATCTTCTATTCCTACGAAAATGGACATTTCTCAGACCCATGATAGAAGTTATTCCCAGCGAGTAAAATCAGTAAAGATTTGAGCTACACGATTTTATACAATTCGACTCAACGCGAATTAACGGAATCGATTCATTATTTAAACTGAATCATATCCCGTCACTTATCGAGACAAGAAGGTCAAAATTGTTTATGCTTAGTGTTGTTTATACGTTTCGGTTTCAAGCAGTTAATGGTTGGGATAACATTTTACTCCAGACATTAACTGAGTATGACCAAACGTCTAATAACTTAATTGCTAAGCATGAAATCATTGTGCCAAATTATTCTATGGTAACGACTGATTTTTAAACCGAATTATAGTAGGTCTGATGCTTCAACTTTCGCTGAAATAGCATACATCGTGATTTCGTTCAATCTTGATTCAAATTATCTGTGATATATTATTACTATCCGTCCATCTCATCCATTTTATTCCGTTTTATCCAACTGTGCAATTGATGATATTTTTAATTGAAATGCTACACATATGTTCCATATTTTTTAACAACTGATATTGGTATCTGTTTTTCTTTGTCTAATTAACTCTCTCTGACGCATTTGCTGCCAACAATGGTATCCAGTTAGTTTAAGTCCGTTTTTAGGAATTAATAATTTGAAACCTGGTCTGGGATATCCAATCCACATTCTTGATTAACAACCAATTCATCGACCGTTGAGATGGGACCATAGAATTTAATCTCGACGAGTCGTTCAATGGGTCATCCAAGTAGGAATTGACAGTCTGCCATCATGACACACTTTATGATTACGTCATAATATGCACACGTCATTCGATTTCCAAGTTCATCGAGATGGTCCAATCATAAATTATGTCATATTAACTT
Source organism: Chaetoderma sp. LZ-2023a (assembly GCA_034401795.1). Classification (NCBI taxonomy): domain Eukaryota; kingdom Metazoa; phylum Mollusca; class Caudofoveata; order Chaetodermatida; family Chaetodermatidae; genus Chaetoderma; species Chaetoderma sp. LZ-2023a. The sequence goes on from CM067359.1 coordinate 11,052,272, forward strand.
AACGTCAGTCGACGTCTGTTAAAACCTAGACTTGTCATTGGCGGACATCTTGGGTCTCCGATAGATTTACACTTCAGATTGGCTTTTCCATTTCGTAACCCTGTATCTTCTTGGATAATGACATCGCCCTATCAGGTCATTCTGATGTCAAGAAGGCATCATATTGGATCTTCGAAAGATGATGTTACCATATTGAGTCAATTTGCAAAAGAGACCGCCATCTTAGGTCTTGTGATTCTGTCAATCCACCATCTTGAATTCATTTGAGTCATAATTGCATTGACTTAACTTTGGTTTAGTTAAGCAATTCGGATCAAATGAATTGATTAACGGTAGATCCTCCCGATATTTAACCCCTTGACAACAACTTTCAATTTTTGAATCGCTTAATTGAGCACTACAGGGAGGCTCGCTCCGTGACACATATACCTGATGGGTGATTGCTTCCTTTCGCAGATATGGAAAATGGGCAAGCTGTCGCAGTTTCAGTCGTGTTGTCTGTAATCTTTGATCCAAAATGATCCCAAGTTACTCCATCCGTGCCTGATATAGGCTTCCAAATTCAGATAGTTCGAAGATAGGCACATAACCTTCATCCACGCGCGCTTCCTCCATGTACATTACTAGCTGAGCAAATACAATTCCTGATACTGTGCGTTCAATTTCTGTTTGATATTGTATAGTAACCATGACCTGGTCTTACCTATTATAAAGTGATATTAAACAACTAGTACGATATTTGCATTCAAGTGTAACCATGTCACCCATAATGAGTTTAGCGAAGAAATTATTGTCGTTGACAAGTGCTGCACTTTCATACAGCATTGCTTTATTGTGATTACTCTCCGCAGTATTGCTTTAGTGTGAATACTCTCTGCAGCAGTGCTTTAGTGTGAATACTCTCTGCAGCATTACTTTATTGTGATTACTCTCTGCAGCATTGCTTTATTGTGAATACTCTCTGCAGCATTGCTTTAGTGTGAATACTCTCTGCAGCAGTGCTTTAGTGTGAATACTCTCTGCAGCATTGCTTTATTGTGAATACTCTCTGCAACATTACTTTATTGTGAATACTCTCTGCAGCATTGCTTTATTGTGAATACTCTCTGCAGCATTGCTTTATTGTGAATACTCTCTGCAACATTGCTTTATTGTGAATACTCTCTGCAGCATTGCTTTATTGTGAATATTCTCTGCAGCATTGCTTTATTGTGAATACTCTCTGCAGCATTGCTTTATTGTGAATAGTCTCTGCAACATTGCGTTATTGTGAATACTCTCTGCAGCATTGCTTTATTGTGAATACTCTCTGCAGCAGTGCTTTATTGTGAATACTCTCTGCAGCAGTGCTTTATTGTGAATACTCTCTGCAGCATTGCGTTATTGTGAATACTCTCTGCAGCATTGCTTTATTGTGAATACTCTCTGCAACATTGCTTTATTGTGAATACTCTCTGCAGCATTGCTTTATTGTGAATACTCTCTGCAGCATTGCTTTATTGTGAATACTCTCTGCAGCATTGCTTTATTGTGAATACTCTCTGCAGAATTGCTTTATTGTGAATACTCTCTGCAGCATTGCTTTATTGTGAATACTCTCTGCAGCATTGCTTTATTGTGAATACTCTCTGCAACATTGCTTTATTGTGAATACTCTCTGCAGCATTGCTTTATTGTGAATACTCTCTGCAGCATTGCTTTATTGTGAATACTCCCGGCAGCATTGCTTTATTGTGAATACTCTCTGCAACATTGCTTTATTGTGAATACTCTATGCAACATTGCTTTATTGTGAATACTCTCTGCAGCATTGCTTTATTGTGAATACTCTCTGCAACATTGCTTTATTGTGAATATTCTCTGAAGCATTGCTTTATTGTGAATACTCTATGAGGCATTGCTTTATTGTGAATACTCTCTGCAGCATTGCTTCATTGTGAATACTCTCTGCAGCATTGCTTTATTGTGAATATTCTCTGCAGCATTGCTTTGTTGTGAATACTCCCGACAGCATTGCTTTATTGTGAATACTCTCTGCAGCATTGCTTTATTGTGATTACTCTCTGCAGCATTGCTTTATTGTGAATACTCCCGGCAGCATTGCTTTATTGTGAATACTCTCTGCAGCATTGCTTTATTGTGAATATTCTCTGCAGCATTGCTTTATTGTGAATATTCTCTGCAGCATTGCTTTATTGTGAATACTCCCGGCAGCATTGCTTTATTGTGAATACTCTCTGCAGCATTGCTTTATTGTGAATACTCTCTGCAGCATTGCTTTATTGTGATTACTCTCTGCAGCATTGCTTTATTGTGAATATTCTCTGCAGCATTGCTTTATTGTGAATACTCTCTGCAGCATTGCATTATTGTGAATACTCTCTGCAGCATTGCTTTATTGTGAATACTCTCTGCAGCATTGCTTTATTGTGAATACTCTCTGCAGCATTGCTTTATTGTGAATATTCTCTGCAGCATTGCTTTATTGTGAATACTCTATGCAGCATTGCTTTATTGTGAATACTCTCTGCAGCATTGCTTTATTGTGAATACTCTCTGCAGCATTGCTTTATTGTGAATACTCTCTGCAGCATTGGTTTATTGTAAATACTCTATGCACATTGCTTTATTGTGAATACCCTCGGCAGAATTGCGTTATTGTGAATACTCTCTGCAACATTGCTTTATTGTGAATACTCTCTGCAGCATTGCTTTATTGTGAATACTCTGTGCAGCATTGCGTTATTGTGAATACTCTCTGCAGCATTGCTTTATTGTGAATACTCTCTGCAGCATTGCTTTATTGTAAATACTCTCTGCAGAATTGCTTTATTGTGAATACTCCCGGCAGCATTGCTTTATTGTGAATACTCTCTGCAGCATTGCTTTATTGTGAATACTCTCTGCAGCATTGCTTTATTGTAAATACTCTCTGCAGAATTGCTTTATTGTGAATACTCCCGGCAGCATTGCTTTATTGTGAATACGCTCTGCAGCATTGCTTTTTTGTGAATACTCTCTGCAGCATTGCTTTATTGTGAATACTCTTGGCAGAATTGCTTTATTGTGAATACTCTCTGCAACATTGCTTTATTGTGAATACTCTCTGCAGCATTGCTTTATTGTGAATACTCTCTGCAGCATTGCTTTATAGTGAATACTCTCTGCAGCATTGCTTTATTGTGAATACTCTCTGCAACATTGCTTTATTGTGAATACTCCCGGCAGCATTGCTTTATTATGAATACTCTCTGCAGCATTGCTTTATTGTGAATACTCTCTGCAGCATTGCGTTATTGTGAATACTCTCTGCAGCATTGCTTTATTGTGAATACTCCCGGCAGCATTGCTTTATTATGAATACTCTCTGCAGCATTGCTTTATTGTGAATACTCTCTGCAGCATTGCGTTATTGTGAATACTCTCTGCAGCATTGCTTTATTGTGAATATTCTCTGCAGCATTGCTTTATTGTGAATACTCTATGCAGCATTGCTTTATTGTGAATACTCTCTGCAGCATTGCTTTGTTGTGAATAGTCTCTGCAGCATTGCTTTATTGTGAATACTCTCTGCAGCATTGCTTTATAGTGAATACTCTCTGCAGCATTGCTTTATTGTGAATACTCTCTGCAACATTGCTTTATTGTGAATACTCTCTGCAGCATTGCTTTATTGTGAATACTCTCTGCAGCATTGCTTTATTGTGAATACTCTCTGCAGCATTGCTTTATTGTAAATACACTATGCAGCATTGCTTTATTGTGAATACTCTCGGCAGAATTGCGTTATTGTGAATACTCTCTGCAACATTGCTTTATTGTGAATACTCCCGGCAGCATTGCTTTATTGTGAATACTCTCTGCAGCATTGCTTTATTGTGAATACTCTCTGCAGCATTGCTTTATTGTGAATACTCTCGGCAGCATTGCTTTATTGTGAATACTCCCGGAAGCATTGCGTTATTGTGAATATTCTCTGCAGCATTGCTTTATTGTGAATACTCTCTGCAGCATTGCTTTATTGTGAATACTCTCTGCAGCATTGCTTTATTGTGAATATGCTCTGCAGCATTGCTTTATTGTGAATACTCTATGCAGCATTGCTTTATTGTAAATACTCTATGCAACATTGCTCGATTGTGAATACTCTCTGCAGCATTGCTTTATTGTGAATACTCTCTGCAGCATTGCTTTATTGTGAATACTCTCGGCAACATTGCTTTATTGTGAATACTCTCTGCAGCATTGCTTTATTGTGAATACTCTCTGCAGCATTGCTTTATTGTGAATACTCTCTGCAGCATTGCTTTATTGTGAATAATCTCTGCAGATTTGCTTTATTGTGAATAATCCCGGCAGCATTGCTTTATTGTGAATACTCCCTGCAGCATTGCTTTATTGTGAATACGCTCTGCAGCATTGCTTTATTGTGAATACTCTCTGCAGCATTGCTTTATTGTGAATACTCTCGGCAAAATTGCGTTATTGTGAATACTCTCGGCAGAATTGCGTTATTGTGAATATTCTCTGCAGCATTGCTTTATTGTGAATACTCTATGCAGCATTGCTTTATTGTGAATACTCTCTGCAGCATTGCTTTATTGTGAATACTCTCTGCAGCATTACTTTATTGTGAATACTCTCTGCAGCATTGCGTTATTGTGAATACTCTCTGCAGCATTGCTTTATTGTGAATACTCTCGGCAGCATTGCTTTATTGTGAATACTCTCTGCAGCATTGCTTTATTGTGAATACTCTCTGCAGCATTGCTTTATTGTGAATACTCTCTGCAGCATTGCTTTATTGTGAATACTCTCTGCAGCATTGCTTTATTGTGAATATTCTCTGCAGCATTGCTTTATTGTGAATACTCTCTGCAGCATTGCTTTATTGTGAATACTCTCTGCAACATTGCTTTATTGTGAATATTCTCTGCATCATTGCTTTATTGTGAATACTCTATGCAGCATTGCTTTATTGTGAATACTCTCTGCAGCATTGCTTTATTGTGAATACTCTCTGCAGCATTGCTTTATTGTGAATACTCTCTGCAGCATTGCTTTATTGTGAATACTCTCTGCAGCATTGCTTTATTGTAAATACTCTATGCAGCATTGCTTTATTGTGAATACTCTCTGCAGCATTGCGTTATTGTGAATACTCCCGGCAGCATTGCTTTAATGTGAATACTCCCGGCAGCATTGCTTTATTGTAAAAACACTATGCAGCATTGCTTTATTGTGAATACTCTCGGCAGAATTGCCTTATTGTGAATACTCTCTGCAACATTGCTTTATTGTGAATACTCCCGGCAGCATTGCTTTATTGTGAATACTCTCTGCAGCATTGCTTTATTGTGAATACTCCCGGCATCATTGCTTTATTGTGAATACTCTCTGCAGCATTGCTTTATTGTGAATACTCTCTGCAGCATTGCTTTATTATGAATACTCTCTGCAGCATTGCTTTATTGTGAATACTCTCTGAAGCATTGCTTTATTGTGAATACTCTCTGCAGCATTGCTTTATTGTGAATATTCTCTGCAGCATTGCTTTATTGTGAATACTCTCTGCAGCATTGCTTTATTGTGAATACTCTCTGCAACATTGCTTTATTGTGAATATTCTCTGCATCATTGCTTTATTGTGAATACTCTATGCAGCATTGCTTTATTGTGAATACTCTCTGCAGCATTGCTTTATTGTGAATACTCTCTGCAGCATTGCTTTATTGTGAATACGCTCTGCAGCATTGCTTTATTGTAAATACTCTCTGCAGCATTGCTTTATTGTGAATAATCTCTGCAGATTTGCTTTATTGTGAATACTCCCGGCAGCATTGCTTTATTGTGAATACTCCCTGCAGCATTGCTTTATTGTGAATACTCTCTGCAGCATTGCTTTATTGTGAATAATCTCTGCAGATTTGCTTTATTGTGAATACTCCCGGCAGCATTGCTTTATTGTGAATACTCCCTGCAGCATTGCTTTATTGTGAATACGCTCTGCAGCATTGCTTTATTGTGAATACTCTCTGCAGCATTGCTTTATTGTGAATACTCTCGGCAAAATTGCGTTATTGTGAATACTCTCGGCAGAATTGCGTTATTGTGAATATTCTCTGCAGCATTGCTTTATTGTGAATACTCTATGCAGCATTGCTTTATTGTGAATACTCTCTGCAGCATTGCTTTATTGTGAATACTCTCTGCAGCATTACTTTATTGTGAATACTCTCTGAAGCATTGCGTTATTGTGAATACTCTCTGCAGCATTGCTTTATTGTGAATACTCTCGGCAGCATTGCTTTATTGTGAATACTCTCTGCAGCATTGCTTTATTGTGAATACTCTCTGCAGCATTGCTTTATTGTGAATACTCTCTGCAGCATTGCTTTATTGTGAATATTCTCTGCAGCATTGCTTTATTGTGAATACTCTCTGCAGCATTGCTTTATTGTGAATACTCTCTGCAACATTGCTTTATTGTGAATATTCTCTGCAGCATTGCTTTATTGTGAATACTCTCTGCAGCATTGCTTTATTGTAAATACTCTATGCAGCATTGCTTTATTGTGAATACTCTCTGCAGCATTACTTTATTGTGAATACTCTCTGCAACATTGCCTTATTGTGAATACTCTCTGCAGCATTACTTTATTGTGAATACTTTCTGCAGCATTGCTTTATTGTGAATACTCTCTGCAGCATTGCTTTATTGTGAATACTCTCTGCAGCATTGCTTTATTGTGAATACTCTATGCAGCATTGCTTTATTGTGAATACTCTCTGCAGCATTGCTTTATTGTGAATACTCTCTGCAGCATTGCTTTATTGTGAATACTCTCTGCAGCATTGCTTTATTGTGAATACTCTCTGCAGCATTGCTTTATTGTAAATACTCTATGCAACATTGCTTTATTGTGAATACTCTCGGCAGAATTGCGTTATTGTGAATACTCTCTGCAGCATTGCTTTATTGTAAATACTCTATGCAGCATTGCTTTATTGTGAATACTCTCTGCAGCATTACTTTATTGTGAATACTCTCTGCAACATTGCCTTATTGTGAATACTCTCTGCAGCATTACTTTATTGTGAATACTTTCTGCAGCATTGCTTTATTGTGAATACTCTCTGCAGCATTGATTTATTGTGAATACTCTCTGCAGCATTGCTTTATTGTGAATATTCTCTGCAGCATGGCTTTATTGTGAATACTCTCTGCAGCATTGCTTTATTGTGAATACTCTCTGCAGCATTTCTTTATTGTAAATACTCTATGCAGCATTGCTTTATTGTGAATACTCTCGGCAGAATTGCTTTATTGTAAATACTCTATGCAGCATTGCTTTATTGTGAATGCTCTCTGCAACATTGCTTTATTGTGAATACTCCCGGCAGCATTGCTTTATTGTGAATACTCTCTGCAGCATTGCTTTATTGTGAATACTCCCGGCAGCATTGCTTTATTGTGAATACTCCCGGCAGCATTGCTTTATTGTGAATACTCTCTGCAGCATTGCTTTATTGTGAATACTCTCTGCAGCATTGCTTTATTGTGAATACTCTCTGCAGCATTGCTTTATTGTGAATACTATCGGCAGCATTGCTTTATTGTGAATACTCTCGGCAGCATTGCTTTATTGTGAATACTCCCGGCAGCATTGCGTTATTGTGAATATTCTCTGTAGCATTGCTTTATTGTGAATACTCTCTGCAGCATTGCTTTATTGTGAATACTCTCTGCAGCATTGCTTTTTGTGAATACTCTCGGCAGCATTGCTTTATTGTGAATACTCCCGGCAGCATTGCGTTATTGTGAATATTCTCTGCAGCATTGCTTTATTGTGAATACTCTCCGTAGCATTGCTTTATTGTGAATACTCTCTGCAGCATTGCTTTATTGTGAATACTCTCTGCAGCATTGCTTTATTGTGAATATTCTCTGCAGCATTGCTTTATTGTGAATACTCTATGCAGCATTGCTTTATTGTGAATACTCTCTGCAGCATTGCTTTATTGTGAATACTCTCTGCAGCATTGCTTTATTGTGAATACTCTCTGCAGCATTGCTTTATTGTGAATACTCTCTGCAGCATTGCTTTATTGTAAATACTCTATGCAACATTGCTTTATTGTGAATACTCTCGGCAGAATTGCGTTATTGTGAATACTCTCTGCAACATTGCTCGATTGTGAATACTCTCTGCAGCATTGCTTTTTTGTGAATACTCTCTGCAGCATTGCTTTATTGTGAATACTCTCTGCAGCATTGCTTTATTGTGAATACGCTCTGCAGCATTGCTTTATTGTGAATACTCTCTGCAGCATTGCTTTATTGTGAATACTCTCTGCAGCATTGCTTTATTGTGAATACTCTCTGCAGAATTGCTTTATTGTGAATACTCCCGGCAGCATTGCTTTATTGTGAATACTCTCTGCAGCATTGCTTTATTGTGAATACTCTCTGCAACATTGCTTTATTGTGAAAACTCCCGGCAGCATTGCTTTATTGTGAATACTCTCGGCAGAATTGCGTTATTGTGAATACTCTCTGCAACATTGCTTTATTGTGAATACTCCCGGCAGCATTGCTTTATTATGAATACTCTCTGCAGCATTGCTTTATTGTGAATACTCTATGCAGCATTGCTTTATTGTGAATACTCTCTGCAGCATTGCTTTATTGTGAATACTCTCTGCAGCATTGCTTTATTGTGAATACTCTCTGCAGCATTGAGTTATTGTGAATACTCTCTGCAGCATTGCTTTATTGTGAATATTCTCTGCAGCATTGCTTTATTGTGAATACTCTATGCAGCATTGCTTTATTGTGAATACTCTCTGCAGCATTGCTTTATTGTGAATACTCTCTGCAGCATTGCTTTATTGTGAATACTCTCTGCAGCATTACTTAATTGTGAATACTCTCTGCAGCATTGCTTTAGTGTGAATACTCTCTGCAGCATTGCTTTATTGTGAATACTCTCTACAGCATTGCTTTATTGCGAATACTCTCTGCAGCATTGCTTTATTGTGAATACTCTCGGCAGCATTGCTTTATTGTGAATACTCTCTGCGGTATTGCTTTATTGTGAATACTATCTGCAACATTGCTTTATTGTGAATACTCTCTGCAGCATTGCGTTATTGTGGATACTCTCTGCAGCATTGCTTTATTGTGAATACTCTCTGCAGCATTGCTTTATTGTGAATACTCTCTGCAGCATTGCTTTATTGTGAATACTCTCTGCAGCATTGCTTTATTGTGAATACTCTCTGCAGCATTGCTTTATTGTGAATACTCTCTGCAGCATTGCTTTATTGTGAATACTCTCTGCAGCATTGCTTTATTGTGAATACTCTCTGCAGCATTGCTTTATTGTGAATACTCTCGGCAGGAATTGCGTTATTGTGAATACTCTCTGCAACATTGCTTTATTGTGAATACTCTCGGCAGGAATTGCGTTATTGTGAATACTCTCTGCAACATTGCTTTATTGTGAATACTCCCGGCAGCATTGCTTTATTGTGAATACTCTCTGCAGCATTGCTTTATTGTGAATACTCCCGGCAGCATTGCTTTATTGTGAATACTCTCTGCAGCATTGCTTTATTGTGAATACTCTCTGCAGCATTGCTTTATTATGAATACTCTCTGCAGCATTGCTTTATTGTGAATACTCTCTGAAGCATTGCTTTATTGTGAATACTCTCTGAAGCATTGCTTTATTGTGAATACTCTCTGCAGCATTGCTTTATTGTGAATATTCTCTGCAGCATTGCTTTATTGTGAATACTCTCTGCAGCATTGCTTTATTGTGAATACTCTCGGCAACATTGCTTTATTATGAATACTCTCTGCAACATTGCTTTATTGTGAATACTCTCTGAAGCATTGCTTTATTGTGAATACTCTCTGCAGCATTGCTTTATTGTGAATATTCTCTGCAGCATTGCTTTATTGTGAATACTCTCTGCAGCATTGCTTTATTGTGAATACTCTCGGCAGCATTGCTTTATTGTGAATACTCCCGGCAGCATTGCGTTATTGTGAATATTCTCTGCAGCATTGCTTTATTGTGAATACTCTCTGCAGCATTGCTTTATTGTGAATACTCTCTGCAGCATTGCTTTATTGTGAATATTCTCTGCAGCATTGCTTTATTGTGAATACTCTATGCAGCATTGCTTTATTGTAAATACTCTATGCAACATTGCTCGATTGTGAATACTCTCTGCAGCATTGCTTTATTGTGAATACTCTCTGCAGCATTGCTTTGTTGTGAATACTCTCTGCAGCATTGCTTTGTTGTGAATACTCTCTGCAGCATTGCGTTATTGTGAATACTCTCTGCAGCATTGCTTTATTGTGAATACTCTCTGCAGCATTGCTTTATTGTGAATAATCTCTGCAGATTTGCTTTATTGTGAATACTCCCGGCAGCATTGCTTTATTATGAATACTCTCTGCAGCATTGCTTTATTGTGAATACTCTCTGCAACATTGCTTTATTGTGAATACTCCCCGCAGCATTGCTTTATTATGAATACTCTCTGCAGCATTGCTTTATTGTGAATACTCTCTGCAGCATTGCGTTATTGTGAATACTCTCCGCAGCATTGCTTTATTGTGAATATTCTCTGCAGCATTGCTTTATTGTGAATACTCTATGCAGCATTGCTTTATTGTGAATACTCTCTGCAGCATTGCTTTATTGTGAATACTCCCGGCAGCATTGCGTTATTGTGAATATTCTCTGCAGCATTGCTTTATTGTAAATACTCTCTGCAGCATTGCTTTATTGTGAATACTCTCTGCAGCATTGCGTTATTGTGAATACTCCCGGCAGCATTGCTTTATTGTGAATACTCTCTGCAGCATTGCTTTATTGTGAATACTCTCTGCAGCATTGCTTTATTGTGAATAATCTCTGCAGATTTGCTTTATTGTGAATACTCCCGGCAGCATTGCTTTATTGTGAATACTCCCTGCAGCATTGCTTTATTGTGAATACGCTCTGCAGCATTGCTTTATTGTGAATACTCTCTGCAGCATTGCTTTATTGTGAATACTCTCGGCAAAATTGCGTTATTGTGAATACTCTCGGCAGAATTGCGTTATTGTGAATATTCTCTGCAGCATTGCTTTATTGTGAATACTCTATGCAGCATTGCTTTATTGTGAATACTCTCTGCAGCATTGCTTTATTGTGAATACTCTCTGCAGCATTACTTTATTGTGAATACTCTCTGAAGCACTGCGTTATTGTGAATACTTTCTGCAGCATTGCTTTATTGTGAATACTCTCGGCAGCATTGCTTTATTGTGAATACTCCCGGCAGCATTGCTTTATTGTGAATACTCCCTGCAGCATTGCTTTATTGTGAATACGCTCTGCAGCATTGCTTTATTGTGAATACTCTCTGCAGCATTGCTTTATTGTGAATACTCTCGGCAAAATTGCGTTATTGTGAATACTCTCGGCAGAATTGCGTTATTGTGAATATTCTCTGCAGCATTGCTTTATTGTGAATACTCTATGCAGCATTGCTTTATTGTGAATACTCTCTGCAGCATTGCTTTATTGTGAATACTCTCTGCAGCATTACTTTATTGTGAATACTCTCTGAAGCATTGCGTTATTGTGAATACTCTCTGCAGCATTGCTTTATTGTGAATACTCTCGGCAGCATTGCTTTATTGTGAATACTCTCTGCAGCATTGCTTTATTGTGAATACTCTCTGCAGCATTCCTTTATTGTGAATACTCTCTGCAGCATTGCTTTATTGTGAATATTCTCTGCAGCATTGCTTTATTGTGAATACTCTCTGCAGCATTGCTTTATTGTGAATACTCTCTGCAACATTGCTTTATTGTGAATATTCTCTGCAGCATTGCTTTATTGTGAATACTCTCTGCAGCATTGCTTTATTGTAAATACTCTATGCAGCATTGCTTTATTGTGAATACTCTCTGCAGCATTACTTTATTGTGAATACTCTCTGCAACATTGCCTTATTGTGAATACTCTCTGCAGCATTACTTTATTGTGAATACTTTCTGCAGCATTGCTTTATTGTGAATACTCTCTGCAGCATTGCTTTATTGTGAATACTCTCTGCAGCATTGCTTTATTGTGAATACTCTATGCAGCATTGCTTTATTGTGAATACTCTCTGCAGCATTGCTTTATTGTGAATACTCTCTGCAGCATTGCTTTATTGTGAATACTCTCTGCAGCATTGCTTTATTGTGAATACTCTCTGCAGCATTGCTTTATTGTAAATACTCTATGCAACATTGCTTTATTGTGAATACTCTCGGCAGAATTGCGTTATTGTGAATACTCTCTGCAGCATTGCTTTATTGTAAATACTCTATGCAGCATTGCTTTATTGTGAATACTCTCTGCAGCATTACTTTATTGTGAATACTCTCTGCAACATTGCCTTATTGTGAATACTCTCTGCAGCATTACTTTATTGTGAATACTTTCTGCAGCATTGCTTTATTGTGAATACTCTCTGCAGCATTGCTTTATTGTGAATACTCTCTGCAGCATTGCTTTATTGTGAATACTCTCTGCAGCATTGATTTATTGTGAATACTCTCTGCAGCATTGCTTTATTGTGAATATTCTCTGCAGCATGGCTTTATTGTGAATACTCTCTGCAGCATTGCTTTATTGTGAATACTCTCTGCAGCATTTCTTTATTGTAAATACTCTATGCAGCATTGCTTTATTGTGAATACTCTCGGCAGAATTGCTTTATTGTAAATACTCTATGCAGCATTGCTTTATTGTGAATGCTCTCTGCAACATTGCTTTATTGTGAATACTCCCGGCAGCATTGCTTTATTGTGAATACTCTCGGCAGAATTGCTTTATTGTAAATACTCTATGCAGCATTGCTTTATTGTGAATACTCTCTGCAGCATTGCTTTATTGTGAATACTCTCTGCAGCATTGCTTTATTGTGAATACTCTCTGCAGCATTGCTTTATTGTGAATACTCTCTGCAGCATTGCTTTATTGTGAATACTCTCGGCAGCATTGCTTTATTGTGAATACTCTCGGCAGCATTGCTTTATTGTGAATACTCACGGCAGCATTGCTTTATTGTGAATATTCTCTGCAGCATTGCTTTATTGTGAATACTCTCTGCAGCATTGCTTTATTGTGAATACTCTCTGCAGCATTGCTTTTTGTGAATACTCTCGGCAGCATTGCTTTATTGTGAATACTCCCGGCAGCATTGCGTTATTGTGAATATTCTCTGCAGCATTGCTTTATTGTGAATACTCTCCGCAGCATTGCTTTATTGTGAATACTCTCTGCAGCATTGCTTTATTGTGAATACTCTCTGCAGCATTGCTTTATTGTGAATATTCTCTGCAGCATTGCTTTATTGTGAATACTCTATGCAGCATTGCTTTATTGTGAATACTCTCTGCAGCATTGCTTTATTGTGAATACTCTCTGCAGCTTTGCTTTATTGTGAATACTCTCTGCAGCATTGCTTTATTGTGAATACTCTCTGCAGCATTGCTTTATTGTAAATACTCTATGCAACATTGCTTTATTGTGAATACTCTCGGCAGAATTGCGTTATTGTGAATACTCTCTGCAACATTGCTCGATTGTGAATACTCTCTGCAGCATTGCTTTTTTGTGAATACTCTCTGCAGCATTGCTTTATTGTGAATACTCTCTGCAGCATTGCTTTATTGTGAATACGCTCTGCAGCATTGCTTTATTGTGAATACTCTCTGCAGCATTGCTTTATTGTGAATACTCTCTGCAGCATTGCTTTATTGTGAATACTCTCTGCAGAATTGCTTTATTGTGAATACTCCCGGCAGCATTGCTTTATTGTGAATACTCTCTGCAGCATTGCTTTATTGTGAATACTCTCTGCAACATTGCTTTATTGTGAAAACTCCCGGCAGCATTGCTTTATTGTGAATACTCTCGGCAGAATTGCGTTATTGTGAATACTCTCTGCAACATTGCTTTATTGTGAATACTCCCGGCAGCATTGCTTTATTATGAATACTCTCTGCAGCATTGCTTTATTGTGAATACTCTATGCAGCATTGCTTTATTGTGAATACTCTCTGCAGCATTGCTTTATTGTGAATACTCTCTGCAGCATTGCTTTATTGTGAATACTCTCTGCAGCATTGAGTTATTGTGAATACTCTCTGCAGCATTGCTTTATTGTGAATATTCTCTGCAGCATTGCTTTATTGTGAATACTCTATGCAGCATTGCTTTATTGTGAATACTCTCTGCAGCATTGCTTTATTGTGAATACTCTCTGCAGCATTGCTTTATTGTGAATACTCTCTGCAGCATTACTTAATTGTGAATACTCTCTGCAGCATTGCTTTAGTGTGAATACTCTCTGCAGCATTGCTTTATTGTGAATACTCTCTACAGCATTGCTTTATTGTGAATACTCTCTGCAGCATTGCTTTATTGTGAATACTCTCGGCAGCATTGCTTTATTGTGAATACTCTCTGCGGTATTGCTTTATTGTGAATACTATCTGCAACATTGCTTTATTGTGAATACTCTCTGCAGCATTGCGTTATTGTGGATACTCTCTGCAGCATTGCTTTATTGTGAATACTCTCTGCAGCATTGCTTTATTGTGAATACTCTCTGCAGCATTGCTTTATTGTGAATACTCTCTGCAGCATTGCTTTATTGTGAATACTCTCTGCAGCATTGCTTTATTGTGAATACTCTCTGCAGCATTGCTTTATTGTGAATACTCTCTGCAGCATTGCTTTATTGTGAATACTCTCTGCAGCATTGCTTTATTGTGAATACTCTCGGCAGGAATTGCGTTATTGTGAATACTCTCTGCAACATTGCTTTATTGTGAATACTCTCGGCAGGAATTGCGTTATTGTGAATACTCTCTGCAACATTGCTTTATTGTGAATACTCCCGGCAGCATTGCTTTATTGTGAATACTCTCTGCAGCATTGCTTTATTGTGAATACTCCCGGCAGCATTGCTTTATTGTGAATACTCTCTGCAGCATTGCTTTATTGTGAATACTCTCTGCAGCATTGCTTTATTATGAATACTCTCTGCAGCATTGCTTTATTGTGAATACTCTCTGAAGCATTGCTTTATTGTGAATACTCTCTGAAGCATTGCTTTATTGTGAATACTCTCTGCAGCATTGCTTTATTGTGAATATTCTCTGCAGCATTGCTTTATTGTGAATACTCTCTGCAGCATTGCTTTATTGTGAATACTCTCGGCAACATTGCTTTATTATGAATACTCTCTGCAACATTGCTTTATTGTGAATACTCTCTGCAGCATTGCTTTATTGTGAATATTCTCTGCAGCATTGCTTTATTGTGAATACTCTCTGCAGCATTGCTTTATTGTGAATACTCTCGGCAGCATTGCTTTATTGTGAATACTCCCGGCAGCATTGCGTTATTGTGAATATTCTCTGCAGCATTGCTTTATTGTGAATACTCTCTGCAGCATTGCTTTATTGTGAATACTCTCTGCAGCATTGCTTTATTGTGAATATTCTCTGCAGCATTGCTTTATTGTGAATACTCTATGCAGCATTGCTTTATTGTAAATACTCTATGCAACATTGCTCGATTGTGAATACTCTCTGCAGCATTGCTTTATTGTGAATACTCTCTGCAGCATTGCTTTGTTGTGAATACTCTCTGCAGCATTGCTTTGTTGTGAATACTCTCTGCAGCATTGCGTTATTGTGAATACTCTCTGCAGCATTGCTTTATTGTGAATACTCTCTGCAGCATTGCTTTATTGTGAATAATCTCTGCAGATTTGCTTTATTGTGAATACTCCCGGCAGCATTGCTTTATTATGAATACTCTCTGCAGCATTGCTTTATTGTGAATACTCTCTGCAACATTGCTTTATTGTGAATACTCCCCGCAGCATTGCTTTATTATGAATACTCTCTGCAGCATTGCTTTATTGTGAATACTCTCTGCAGCATTGCGTTATTGTGAATACTCTCCGCAGCATTGCTTTATTGTGAATATTCTCTGCAGCATTGCTTTATTGTGAATACTCTATGCAGCATTGCTTTATTGTGAATACTCTCTGCAGCATTGCTTTATTGTGAATACTCCCGGCAGCATTGCGTTATTGTGAATATTCTCTGCAGCATTGCTTTATTGTAAATACTCTCTGCAGCATTGCTTTATTGTGAATACTCTCTGCAGCATTGCGTTATTGTGAATACTCCCGGCAGCATTGCTTTATTGTGAATACTCTCTGCAGCATTGCTTTATTGTGAATACTCTCTGCAGCATTGCTTTATTGTGAATAATCTCTGCAGATTTGCTTTATTGTGAATACTCCCGGCAGCATTGCTTTATTGTGAATACTCCCTGCAGCATTGCTTTATTGTGAATACGCTCTGCAGCATTGCTTTATTGTGAATACTCTCTGCAGCATTGCTTTATTGTGAATACTCTCGGCAAAATTGCGTTATTGTGAATACTCTCGGCAGAATTGCGTTATTGTGAATATTCTCTGCAGCATTGCTTTATTGTGAATACTCTATGCAGCATTGCTTTATTGTGAATACTCTCTGCAGCATTGCTTTATTGTGAATACTCTCTGCAGCATTACTTTATTGTGAATACTCTCTGAAGCACTGCGTTATTGTGAATACTTTCTGCAGCATTGCTTTATTGTGAATACTCTCGGCAGCATTGCTTTATTGTGAATACTCTCTGCAGCATTGCTTTATTGTGAATACTCTCTGCAGCATTGCTTTATTGTGAATACTCTCTGCAGCATTGCTTTATTGTGAATATTCTCTGCAGCATTGCTTTATTGTGAATACTCTCTGCAGCATTGCTTTATTGTGAATACTCTCTGCAACATTGCTTTATTGTGAATATTCTCTGCAGCATTGCTTTATTGTGAATACTCTCTGCAGCATTGCTTTATTGTAAATACTCTATGCAGCATTGCTTTATTGTGAATACTCTCTGCAGCATTACTTTATTGTGAATACTCTCTGCAACATTGCCTTATTGTGAATACTCTCTGCAGCATTACTTTATTGTGAATACTTTCTGCAGCATTGCTTTATTGTGAATACTCTCTGCAGCATTGCTTTATTGTGAATACTCTCTGCAGCATTGCTTTATTGTGAATACTCTATGCAGCATTGCTTTATTGTGAATACTCTCTGCAGCATTGCTTTATTGTGAATACTCTCTGCAGCATTGCTTTATTGTGAATACTCTCTGCAGCATTGCTTTATTGTGAATACTCTCTGCAGCATTGCTTTATTGTAAATACTCTATGCAGCATTGCTTTATTGTGAATACTCTCTGCAGCATTGCGTTATTGTGAATACTCCCGGCAGCATTGCTTTATTGTGAATACTCCCGGCAGCATTGCTTTATTGTGAATACTCTCTGCAGCATTGCTTTATTGTGAATATTCTCTGCAGCATGGCTTTATTGTGAATACTCTCTGCAGCATTGCTTTATTGTGAATACTCTCTGCAGCATTTCTTTATTGTAAATACTCTATGCAGCATTGCTTTATTGTGAATACTCTCTGCAGCATTGCTTTATTGTGAATACTCTCGGCAGCATTGCTTTATTGTAAATACTCTATGCAGCATTGCTTTATTGTGAATGCTCTCTGCAACATTGCTTTATTGTGAATACTCCCGGCAGCATTGCTTTATTGTGAATACTCTCTGCAGCATTGCTTTATTGTGAATACTCCCGGCAGCATTGCTTTATTGTGAATACTCTCTGCAGCATTGCTTTATTGTGAATACTCTCTGCAGCATTGCTTTATTGTGAATACTCTCTGCAGCATTGCTTTATTGTGAATACTCTCTGCAGCATTGCTTTATTGTGAATACTCTCGGCAGCATTGCTTTATTGTGAATATTCTCTGCAACATTGCTCGATTGTGAATACTCTCTGCAGCATTGCTTTTTTGTGAATACTCTCTGCAGCATTGCTTTATTGTGAATACTCTCTGCAACATTGCTTTATTGTGAATACTCTCTGCAGCATTGCTTTATTGTGAATACTCTCTGCAGCATTGCTTTATTGTGAATACTCTCTGCAGCAGTGCTTTATTGTGAATACTCTCTGCAGAATTGCTTTATTGTGAATACTCCCTGCAGCATTGCTTTATTGTGAATACTCTCTGCAACATTGCTTTATTGTGAATACGCTCTGCAGCATTGCTTTATTGTGAATACTCTCTGCAGCATTGCTTTATTGTGAATACTCTCGGCAGAATTGCGTTATTGTGAATACTCTCTGCAACATTGCTTTATTGTGAATACTCCCGGCAGCATTGCTTTATTATGAATACTCTCTGCAGCATTGCTTTATTGTGAATACTCTCTGCAACATTGCTTTATTGTGAATACTCCCGGCAGCATTGCTTTATTATGAATACTCTCTGCAGCATTGCTTTATTGTGAATACTCTCTGCAGCATTGAGTTATTGTGAATACTCTCTGCAGCATTGCTTTATTGTGAATATTCTCTGCAGCATTGCTTTATTGTGAATACTCTATGCAGCATTGCTTTATTGTGAATACTCTCTGCAGCATTGCTTTATTGTGAATACTCCCGGCAGCATTGCGTTATTGTGAATATTCTCTGCAGCATTGCTTTATTGTGAATACTCTCTGCAGCATTGCTTTATTGTGAATACTCTCTGCAGCATTACTTAATTGTGAATACTCTCTGCAGCATTGCTTTAGTGTGAATACTCTCTGCAGCATTGCTTTATTGTGAATACTCTCTACAGCATTGCTTTATTGTGAATACTCTCTGCAGCATTGCTTTATTGTGAATACTCTCGGCATCATTGCTTTATTGTGAATACTCTCTGCGGCATTGCTTTATTGTGAATACTCTCTGCAACATTGCTTTATTGTGAATACTCTCTGCAGCATTGCGTTATTGTGGATACTCTCTGCAGCATTGCTTTATTGTGAATACTCTCTGCAGCATTGCTTTATTGTGAATACTCTCTGCAGCATTGCTTTATTGTGAATACTCTCTGCAGCATTGCTTTATTGTGAATACTCTCTGCAGCATTGCTTTATTGTGAATACTCTCTGCAGCATTGCGTTATTGTGGATACTCTCTGCAGCATTGCTTTATTGTGAATACTCTCTGCAGCATTGCTTTATTGTGAATATTCTCTGCAGCATTGCTTTATTGTGAATACTCTATGCAGCATTGCTTTATTGTAAATACTCTATGCAACATTGCTCGATTGTGAATACTCTCTGCAGCATTGCTTTATTGGGAATACTCTCTGCAGCATTGCTTTGTTGTGAATACTCTCTGCAACATTGCTTTATTGTGAATACTCTCTGCAGCATTGCGTTATTGTGAATACTCTCTGCAGCAGTGCTTTATTGTGAATACTCTCTGCAGCATTGCTTTATTGTGAATAATCTCTGCAGATTTGCTTTATTGTGAATACTCCCGGCAGCATTGCTTTATTGTGAATACTCCCTGCAGCATTGCTTTATTGTGAATACGCTCTGCAGCATTGCTTTATTGTGAATACTCTCTGCAGCATTGCTTTATTGTGAATACTCTCGGCAGAATTGCGTTATTATGAATACTCTCTGCAACATTGCTTTATTGTGAATACTCCCGGCAGCATTGCTTTATTATGAATACTCTCTGCAGCATTGCTTTATTGTGAATACTCTCTGCAGCATTGCTTTATTGTAAATATTCTCTGCAGCATTGCTTTATTGTGAATACTCCCCGCAGCATTGCTTTATTATGAATACTCTCTGCAGCATTGCTTTATTGTGAATACTCTCTGCAGCATTGCTTTATTGTGAATATTCTCTGCAGCATTGCTTTATTGTGAATACTCTATGCAGCATTGCTTTATTGTGAATACTCTCTGCAGCATTGCTTTATTGTGAATACTCCCGGCAGCATTGCGTTATTGTGAATATTCTCTGCCGCATTGCTTTATTGTAAATACTCTCTGCAGCATTGCTTTATTGTGAATACTCTCTGCAGCATTACTTTATTGTGAATACTCTCTGCAGCATTGCTTTAGTGTGAATACTCTCTGCAGCATTGCTTTATTGTGAATACTCTCTGCAGCATTGCTTTATTGTGAATACTCTCTGCAGCATTGCTTTATTGTGAATACTCTCTGCAGCATTGCTTTATTGTGAATACTCTCTGCAGCATTGCTTTTTTGTGAATACTCTCTGCAACATTGCTTTATTGTAAATATTCTCTGCAGCATTGCTTTATTGTGAATACTCTCTGCAGCATTGCTTTATTGTGAATACTCTCTGCAGCATTGCTTTATTGTGAATACTCCCCGCAGCATTGCTTTATTATGAATACTCTCTGCAGCATTGCTTTATTGTGAATACTCTCTGCAGCATTGCTTTATTGTGAATATTCTCTGCAGCATTGCTTTATTGTGAATACTCTATGCAGCATTGCTTTATTGTGAATACTCTCTGCAGCATTGCTTTATTGTGAATACTCCCGGCAGCATTGCGTTATTGTGAATATTCTCTGCCGCATTGCTTTATTGTAAATACTCTCTGCAGCATTGCTTTATTGTGAATACTCTCTGCAGCATTACTTTATTGTGAATACTCTCTGCAGCATTGCTTTAGTGTGAATACTCTCTGCAGCATTGCTTTATTGTGAATACTCTCTGCAGCATTGCTTTATTGTGAATACTCTCTGCAGCATTGCTTTATTGTGAATACTCTCTGCAGCATTGCTTTATTGTGAATACTCTCTGCAGCATTGCTTTTTTGTGAATACTCTCTGCAACATTGCTTTATTGTAAATATTCTCTGCAGCATTGCTTTATTGTGAATACTCTCTGCAGCATTGCTTTATTGTGAATACTCTCTGCAGCATTGCTTTATTGTGAATACTCTCTGCAGCATTGCTTTATTGTGAATACTCTCTGCAACATTGCTTTATTGTGAATACTCTCTGCAGCATTGCTTTATTGTGGATACTCTCTGCAGCATTGCTTTATTGTGAATACTCTCTGCAGCATTGCTTTATTGTGAATACTCTCTGCAGCACTGATTTATTGTGAATACTCTCTGCAGCATTGCTTTATTGTGAATACTCTCTGCAGCATTGCTTTATTGTGAATACTCTCTGCAGCATTGCTTTATTGTGAATACTCTCCGCAACATTGCTTTATTGTGAATACTATACTCTCTGCAGCATTGCTTTATTGTGAATACTCTCTGCAGCATTGTTTTATTGTGAATACTCTCTGTAGCATTGCTTTATTGTATATACTCTCGGCAGCATTGCTTTATTGTGAATACTCTCTGCAGCATTGCTTTATTGTGAATACTCTCTGCAGCATTGCTTTATTGTGAATACTCTCGGCAGCATTGCTTTATTGTGAATACTCTCTGCAGCATTGCTTTATTGCAGCGGAGTATACATGTTTTGTGCTATTTAGCCTTGTTGTCAACCATAGTGGCTTCCATACCCTGACCATCATCAAGTTTGTCCAACTGTAAGACTTTTGCGAGCTTGCCAAGTTCATTAACTCTAACAAGGTTTTAATCCATAGTCATGTACCCGCTTCCAAGGTCAGATCTAGTTGATTGTTTTGGACACTGAAGAGGCTTAATTTTGGCTCTTGGCATATAATGCATAGTTCCCATTTCACCGGGTCTGGACGTGGCACAGGCATGGGGTTGTGGGGTTTGCAATGGTAAACATTTGTGACATGATTTGTTAGTTTTCTCTTTACTGGTATTATATGGAATGAGATATTGGTCACTGTGTATGTTAATAGGTAAACTATCATGATAACTGTGGATCCTGAGGAGGTACATGATGGTTCTCCTAATAGTGATGAAGAAACGAATTCATTTCGTAAACTACGAAAAGACCATTGGATTAGAACACTCCAAACAAAGCCATCATTTGGGATAAATGTAGATTCATAATATCGCAAAAGAAGAAAATCTCATATACAATGAACGTAATGTTGAATTAACAAAAATCATGAAAGATGAGTATTGAGAGTTGCGACCTAAATTAAAAGAACCGATCAAAGCGCGACCAGTAATCACTTACAATAGAACTCCAAACCTGAAGGATTTGCATGTAAGACCAAGTAAGTTAATTCCGGGCCACACCAATATGATGATGCCCGATGAGACTCAACTCAACGATCATGTGAACTCGTACACCACCGTAGATGGTTGTTCATTTCCGGCTTCACCCAGGTACACCGTCATGACTTGACATGACATTTGTTGGAAAAGCAATGCTTGAAAATATTTTGCTGAATAAATATCACATAACGGGATCCGTCTTTGTGTGGAGTGGACCTTTCCATTTTTAGCTATGTCCCGCCCATCACTATCTAAGCTCCACCCACACCTCGCCGTGTTGGGATTGATCGATCAACGAAGGCCCTTGCTATCAATTTCCTGAAAACTATACAGGGAAGCTGTTGCATATTTTGTACCTATTTTGACTGGGTGCTGTTGCTGCATATGGCAGCAACAGTGCCCAGTCAAATTAGTTTCAAAATGTTCAACAGAATATTTATTAAATAGTAAAAGAATACAATTTGTGCAACAACGCATAGAGCGTCTTCAAATATCCGTTCGAGACGTACTTATCGACGTCATTCATGACGTCATTCATTATAATGCCATTCTACACATTACGTAGTTGATTATGACGTCATATGATGGGTGGATACTCTGGAAAGGTGATATATATGACTATATTATAAAATGCCAGTGAACCAGGCTAAACATTTTGATATTTATTTGAGTTAAAGTTGTTAAAGGCATTTCAGCACCAACATTCGCTGTACCCTAATTGTTTATTTTTTCAAACAATCACAAGTGAGTTTTACCAAATATTTTGAGAACATTGACTGGAATGTGTTGCTGCTTAAAAAAGATACACGTGACACATGCGAGTGTGGCTCGCCGGGTAGTGTCGGGTTGTTCCGGTGTATCATGCAAACTCGCCGCGCCGCAAGTGCATGACGAGCGACGACGCTGGTTAGCATCCGGTCTCGGGGTGACGGACCTTGTATGAGACTGCCCTGCGGGAAACAAAAACCGGCTCCTATGGCCGGTGGAACTCAATCATTCCGGTGGGGCCGTGCGACCATCGTCGTGAACATAAAACACAACTGTCTCATTCCAAGAATTTGTGTCACCAGTATGCCTGTCCATAGCAATTTCGTGATCTATGGACTTACAAGATTAGATTTGGTGACCTAAAAATATAAGTCTATGCAATGAGTTTACCTAAACAATTATAAATATGCTAGATAATACTACAGTAAGAGCATACGAAAATACGAGATATAGAGACAGGTAGATGAACTTTTAAACATGGGGCTCCCGGAGGTACCACACAGACTCGTAGGTCCACAGAGATATCCCCGCAAAGGAGGCTCCCGTACACGAGACTTAGCCATTTAACTTAATATAAGTTATTATACGGAGGATTCCCAATGGATACCCTCGTTACTGTCTTATGTGACTCTTGGTATGCTAAATTAGTAGTTCCGACTTTATGTATGCGGGCCTTCTGCTTTGCTTAATTAGCTTTTAGTTGTTTTCAGAACAAGAATTATTTTAGGCCGCAACTGGCTGATATCTAACTAGCTATTAGACACGGCTGTCACTGAGAGCAGATGCTCTAAGACATCAATACTGAAGACAGCGCTCATACATGTTACGTAGCAAGATATCCGAACTGTATAAGAATCCGTACATCCCACCCCGTAACCACATAAAACATTACAAGACATGGGTTACTTTTCACGAAAGCATTATTATACCATTGTATGATCGTTATGGTGGGTGTAAGAGAGACGAATACCCACCGTAAATGTCCTTCCAGTAAGGCCGTGGCAGAACCAAATATCATGCCCAGACATTCTAAGAGAATTCGGTGAGGGTATGTATCTCGCCCGTTACCGGGTCTTATGGAACTAACCGTTTAACCTGTCGTTAGGTTTATATACAAGTGGCCAAGTTTTGCACAGTGGTGAGGAAGGATTGTTCAGTAAATAAAATAATAATTAATACTTGTGTTCGCAGTGCCTTCCTACATTGGCTTAAAGTGCTAACTACTAAGTATCCAAACATACATGGGAATGTGTGTGATACAGCACCCTGGCCATCACCGCTCGGAAACGCCAATAGTTTCCCAGAATCGGATCATCCCATGGTGCGGATGGGGACATCGAAACAATTAAGAAGCCACAAGGCTGAGTGGAACATGAAGAGAGACACAATCTTAGAGTTATGAGTCTTACCGGAGTGCGGGGCTAGATTATCGCACTACTGGAAGAGAAGAGTATATTACAGAGTATGTAATGAAGAAAGTGTCTCTAATCATTTTGAACCTATCCTATCGAGCTGAATAGAAAAGGTTTGGTCAATAGCATGCCGGGCTAAATAGAGTTATAGCATGGACAGCGACCTCAGTGAAAAATTGTTGGTGGCGGGAGAAAGTGCTGTATATATAAGTGTTGCTGTATAGTGTTTCCTACGTGCACTGCAGTCCTATATTTTCTATGAATAAGCAAAACATATGAACGGATGGCCACTGGCCACATATATACATAATCTAACCAGAACAATCAATACGGTATCAAATGATCAAGAAATATATATATATATATATATATATATATATATATATATATATATATATATATATATATATATATATATATATATATATATATATATTAGTACAGGTTAACGAACCTACCATAGTGTGGTTAGCAACACATGGCGGAAAATGAGAATAACTATAAACAGATACAGAAATTATAACTAGCGGTCCTAAGAGTGTTCCGGTTCCTATTAGTCATCGGGTCCGTTCTTATGGATACAATATAATTAACAAAACCTATATAGAGAAATAATTAAACTATGAAGTACTAGTTACTTGAATATTAGGTAGTCATTCTTAAGTTAGGCTGCTGTGTTAATGATGTGTCAATCCATAGTCGACATAAGATGATACGCTCTCCGGAAGCTGGAAAGTTCCTGCAGGTTGGTTACCGCAAGCTGTTTTCCGCAAACAAGACTCCCGCAAGAACACTCATGGTGGGAGGGATACATCGCTCAGCACTGTAAGCCTAATAGAATGTCTAACGAGCAGTCAGCAAAAGATACGATAGTACTACGCAGTGAAGAAAGTTTCCATACACCGATGGCACGAATGGAAGGTGTAAACAACCCGATCACAAGCGGTGGTTGTCAGAGGCAAACGAAGATACAAAACAAAGCTTCACGGTGCTGGGTACCAGCTCTGAAGATGCACCGGGGAGAGTTCACTTGCTGCGGTCGAAAGTCGAAAGAACCCACATGATATTAGTGCGTCGATGGTTGAAATACCACTTTTAGGCATGGCCGGCAGATCCGGCAAGTCATCCATCAAAGAACATCCTGCCTCTACATCTGTAGACTCACATATTCAGGCCGTAAGGCCTCACCGCAAATTTGTGTTCCGAAGGAGATTTTGATATTCGTGAACAGTAAATAGAAAGTTCCAAATTGCTCCCGTAAATGGGGAGTTACAAAATTGTTTTAGTGCGGTGGGTTGGACAACTGCCAGCTACAGGATAAAAACCCGACACATAGTGAAGGAAAACGCATATTGTCTGTCGTGCTGTTAGTAGCTGGTACATATCCAACCTGTTCGGCCCCTGGCCGAGGATGCTCTCGATCACTGGATCGCGTCTCCTTTTTTACTCCTCGTGACGTTACAGGTGCAGGCTCCAACCAATCATCGTTCAAGCAACAGCCAATCAGCGCGTAGCTAATAATAGCACAGCCAAATGTTCCAGAACATTCTAGAAGTTTTGCGTCCACGTGGTTATGATGTCACGACAATATTTTGAAGATAATCAAGAAGAGTTTTCCGTGGATAACTCAGCCATTTCTCAACCGATTTTGAAATGGTTTACAGATTTCAAAAGCCCGTTGAATTCTGGTCCTGATCAATGCCAGATCTCGCGGGAACAAGCAATAAATAAGGATTACAGGGTACCATCCCAGTACACTAAAATCGCCATCCTATCTTGGTCGTAACCATGTGCTCCATCAAAAACAGCACCCTGGCGCGCACATGCGCATCATGCGTCTTAACAAACTTGGTCATTTTTCGCCACGCTATCTCTCCCACAGGCCTATATACGCTTATGGCTAATAGTATCAGGATTATATACTTTAAAAAAGCTCTTGAATATTGAATGTATATTTTTACTGAAAACGTCATAGTTATTTTATGTTGACGGTTTAAAATGGTTTGCATAATTTGAGGGAACTATTTTCGAGTATAGGAAAGCTCATATTAAAAAACTTTCAACTGGAATGAATGGCTAAAGCATATATCCATCACGCACATGGCGTTGTTTCAATGTTGAATCTATGTTGAAATCATGTCACGAACGTAATGTGCCTGTTGGGATATTTCATATGCTTAACTGTGTCTCATTACAAATCATTACTTTTAACGCGCCACCTGCCTCCCACCCGGGTAAAAAATACAGATCTGCGTGTATTATCATAGTACACAGCTAGGCACGCACCATTCATAATATTGGAACGGCTGATGCAGAGCGTGTATTTATGCTTTGCCGCTCTCCGCAGTAAAATCCCACTCATAAATAACATTTTTCAAAGCCGAGTAAAAATGTGCTGTTCCAAATTTGAATATAATTGGACACCAATAGTATTATGCTCTTTGGCAAATAATGACTGGTGAGTGTGCTAAGCATTATTGATGTAGTAATGGTTCAAAGATTAGTGCATCCGCGTGCATATCAGACAGCCATGTCTCGTAAACACGAACATGAGTCATTATGTCATATCACGTCATTGAGCTTCTGATAGGGTCGCCACCAATATATATATAGGTGTTTGAATGATTACATTTGCGAGTGAATGTGATGGCATCAATGCTTGACTGTAATACGATGTTACGTCACCCCTTTACCATGATTATCTGTGGTCCGACGCAGTGTGGTAAAGCTGAAATGATAAAAGCATTAATAAGGGATCTGTCGGCAATTACTTCCCCCTCAACAGAGGATCGTGTACTATTAAGGCATGTGGCAAGATGGATACAATGATTTAGCGCAAGAAGTAGATTTTAAGAGGGGGTAAATGTTGAATTAGACAGAAGTTGTACATGGTAGATGCATACCAATGTTCTCACATGTCTGAGAACATCGTTCATGTTGACGATAGTCGTCACCATGGTTCGGTAGTACATTATGAAGATGATATCACACATGTTAGAAATTGTCGACTAATAAGGTTTCTAATGAGGTTTTGTAATAATAATAAATATCTATTCCACATTCCATTAATAACGGAGTTCTAATTTGAGTCATGATCAAAATCCTCACATAGTTAATTATTCCGTTGCTTAAAACCCGATGCATACTCCTTAATTTCAAAGTGCTGTTGTATGAATTGTATTTCTTTACTATTTAATAAACATTGTGTTAACCATTTTGATACGCCTTTGACTCTGAGCTGTTGATGCTTATAGGTAGCAACAGCGCCCAGTCAAATTAGTTTTAAAATATTCAACAGCTTACCTGTATAGTTTTCTCTAAATCGATAGTTAGGGAGGGTTTGATAGATCCTAGCACATGCGAAGCGTGGGTGGAGCTTAGCTTACAGAGAGGTGGAGCATAGCAAAAATTGGAAAGGTCCATTGACTTATGATAGGTGTATGCACTTTTTTAATCCCATATTTCGCCGTGTTTAAACATGTTTTGTTATTTTTTAAAGCATAACTAGCAGTATCACATATTACATCGGTGTCGTGCCTAAACCACGACGTCATACACAACCAGCACAAATCAGAACTAGTGCTGGCTGTGCGCTATTGTTCATAAGTGGGATGGATGCGGCATGCTATCATTCTAAATGGCTGTCTGTGCGCTAATGTTCATGTGTGTGGCCACTGGAGCTATTGTTCTAAATCCTGTTTGTTCGAGATAGTGTCAAATGTTACAATTTAATACCATATAACTTACAAAAGTCATAAAATGTTATTTTCTGATTTTTCAAAACCTAAATCATGGTGCAGTGGTAGTTTAAGCGAATATTCTATGATACTAATTTAACTTAGGAAGCTACAATTCGTGTTAGTTTCAAAATATTCCGTTATTTTCTGATTTTTTAAACCTAACTCGTGGTGCAATGGTAGTTTAAGGGAATATTTTTTATACTGATTGGACATAGGAAGTTACGATTCACGCTATTTTCAAAATATTCACCAGATACCAGTGACCACCTGCATGAACAATTCATAAGTGACCACTGAGTGCTATTGTTCATGCAGGTGTCATCGATCATGCGCATAAATGCTATTCTTAAAAAAGCACTGTTCAATGCGAAAGTTGGCATAGAAAGCCACAATTCCACTTAGTTTCAAAATATTCTACTTTTCACTACCCTTCAACCACGAGGCGGGCGCACCGCCCGCCTAATTAAAGCGTTAGACGCTACAAGGGTGCTCAGTTCAACATTATTCGTCAACGATGATGGACATGCACGATGGTGGGCACCAACTCATTTCCATAACAATTTTGAAAATTTAATAATTAAAAGACTGCCACTTTAAAGACATATATATCTTAAATACGATAGATACATGATTATTCTCTACATAATATTATACATACAACATCGCTTAGTTTACCTATATATTGCCCGTGTAATGCTGTACTTTACTCTGATTTTTTGAAAATTAAATGACTGGTGACATAGGAAGCCACGTAGTTTCATGTTTGAGGCTTTTAGATGAATGTTAATGCATTTGCATAAAAGTTGAAGGATTAAAAGCGAATCATAGGCAATAACAAGTTGGCCAGAGAAAAGATTTTCGCTGGATGCTTTTTTAACATGTGCAGATTTTATGCGCGTTAACCATTTAACAAACTGATCCGTTGCGTCTAACCCCTGAAAGTGAACATATCCAATATTTTCACCTCGGTGATGCGTAGCACACTCAGCTTCATGCAAAGCAACATCTATCATTAATGCATGTGTGTGTCATTATATGGAGGCCAGTACGCAACAATTTTTGATAGGTCGTTAGTCAACTCACGTGATATTCCATATTTTTTTGTAGTAGAGCATTGTATTATAAATGTAAATGTTCATGTACATTCAGCTAAAATGTACAAACCTTGATGGATCAGACACTGGGTATGTGCGAGGTCATTGGTGTGCCATCGACATCGGTGTCACCATTTGCCACCGGTCGAAACACGAGAGGGTCTGTAGGTGTATGATCAAGAAAACAGAACCTATAGAGATGGTTTACATGTGCAAGGAGTGCTATTGTCTATTACCGATCAAACAGTATCCACACGGGTGTCCTGTAATTGGTGATACGCTGACTGATATACAAAAAGCAATCATAGCACAGTTTGTTACCAAACTGGCAACCAGTCCTGTGTGGATCTGTGAAGACTGAGACCTATCTCAAAACACAGCCCTTTTCAGGGCCCACAAATTATTTGAAACAGAACTCTTTATCAGTTCAAACAATAAAATAATGTAATAATGTTTTTACACACCCCCCCCCCTCCCCCTCTTCACACATGCATACACTCGCACATCTGACCCATCAAAAGTGGTCGCTGTGCGCTATTGTTCTAAATGAACGGCTGCATGCTATTGTTCATGCAGGTAACCTAAGCTGTGCAAAGTTTACTCCCAGCGAGGACATTGTAATATCCTGCCAAATATCAATCTCATGTCATTTGTTCACCAGAATGTGTTTTTATGTATGCGAGTGCACTCAAATAATCAAGTGCTAACACATATTCATAAGTGGGTGGACGCTATTGTTCATAAGTGGGCGCTGGATGCTATTGTTCTAAATGACCGGCTGTATGCTAGTATTCATGCAGGTGGCCGATGCACTCTCATGCCATATAATTAATGTATTTTATAGTCTGTGATATGAAAGACATATTTTATGAAAAAACATTCAACAGCGATCAGCAGCGTGATTTCCCAAAAAAGGTAATAAAACTAGGAAAATTACTGTGTCCGGATACATACACATGTTGCCACAATACCATTTAATAATTAAATTACTGTCACTTTAAACAATCTCCTTAAACATGATAGAACATGATTATTATATATATAATATCATAAAACATCGCTTAGTTTACCTATATATTACGCTTGTAATGCAATGCTCTGGGTTTTTTTAATTAAATGCCTTGGGCAGTTTCAAAATATCTTTTTAACCACGAGGGGGGGGGGGGGTGGAAACCGCCGCTGCCCACCTAATTGATACGTTAAACACAGCAAGAACATGTGCATGCATGTCAATACCTATTTAAAAACACATTAATCTATGCACTAACACGTCATTTAAACAATAGCGTCTAGCCGGACATTTAGAACAAGCAGACACCTGTATAAACAATAGCAGCCACCCGCTCATTTAGAACAATAGCATACGGCATACACCTGCTCATTTAGAATGACAGACTCCACCCACTCATTCAAATGAACCAATCAGAGCGCGGTATTTAAATAGGCCAAGAGCTCATCTGCATAACAATAGCGCACAGCGAGCCCCTTGACTACTGACATTCTTCTGCGATGTTCCAAGTCCATTCCCATCGTCAGATTTTGACATAGCATATGCGTGAATAAGAAGCTTTTAGCGTCTAGTGTCAACGCTATAGGTCGATCCTCAAAGAGCACCCTGGAGATCCGGAACCAGAATGTATTGAATTACCAAATACGCATAGCAAAATCTAATTATTATAACTCGCGGTTCCTGAAATCACCAAATGCGAAATACAGAGGAAATCAATGCAGGTAGGCCTACCGATGATTGCAGTCATTGACACGGTCAATGTTGCGCTGATATGCTTGAAGAAGCGCGGGCGTTGCCATGAGCAAGAGATCGCGGAGACTCGTCTTAGGCTATCGGTCGCCGAGGTAAGGGCTATATTCACATGTGGTAAAACTACGAGGCTCTTGCAGAATATTAATTAAAATTCATATGCTTTATGATGACATAGATATAGTTATATAGTCTTAGCTTGGAAAGTAACTGACACATTTCTATAAATTCACAATTCATTTACAGTCTCTGGATTTTAAATAGTGAGTTTCATCTACTGTCACACGTAACACGGTATATTGAAGACAAAGCAAGGCTGTTATATTAGAGGAACCCTTTTTAGCTATACCCCAACCCATTTCTATTTAAACTGTACCACCACGTTGTGCGTGTTGGGGTCGATTTATATACTTTGTAGCCTGAATTCTCATAATCCCATTTTCAAAGGAATGAATCATACATGTAAGCGGTTGAATATTTTGAATCTAATTTAACTGGGTGTTGTAGCTGCAACATCGCCCAGTCTTATCAGTTTTAAGATATCCAACAGAATATTTATTAAATCGTAAATGAATCAGAAATATACAATTCCTACACTTGAGGGTCCTTTGAAATGTCCATGGCGGAGCTAAATACGTCATTCATTACCGATTTTGATTGTGACGTCAGCCTACACATGGCATAATTGATTATGATGTCCTATACTTGAGTGACAGATCGGATCCATCCATTATGTATACACCATTCTCCCTCTAAAACAGCTCTCTGTAGAATTTGCAATATGCGAAAAGTAACTAGATATTGTAAAACGACTCAAAACTAATTAAGTGAACTCACCTGGAATAGAGTTTTGACAATGACAGCATTCTGGGAATTCAAGATGGATATTATACATATTGTTTAAATGCGGACAACACAATTATCCATATTATTATTATTATTATTATTATTATTATTATTATTAATGTTATTATTATTATTATTATTATTATTATTATTATTATTATTATTATTATTATTATTATTATTATTATTATATGTTTCAAGTGTATTCAAATACCTTAATTAAGCACTCTTGTGTCAGCAAAGCGCGCACCATACAGCTTATAGAGGCCTATTAATTAACCATTTAATGGTCAAGATTTGTAAATAAAGAAGAAAGTGTTGCTCATTGAATATCATCACATTGCAGGCCAAGAGAAGACAATTTATAAGGGTTTCCAAGGTTTTCCAATAGTATTTACGAAAAAGATATTTCAGTTGTCCTGTAAATGAATGCTGTTTGAATATCGTATGGTCAAGAGAATTCAAATGTGTGCATAATCAGTATCCATTTGCAGGCCAAAAGAAGATTATTCTTTTAATCTCTCACTGGAATGACTGGCTCAGTAACCGACCATTCCAGTGGTAAATTTTCAAAAAGATTGTGTTCTCTTGGCATGCAAATGGACATTCCTCAAGACCACTGAAGAGACTCCTTTGGCCAGTTTTACCATTAAATGTTTAAGGTGACACAAGATGGGTTAACGTAATCAATGCTGAATGTGGGTTTAGCCTAAGAGTACTGAAACATATACACTGGAGAGTTACCCACTGGCGGTCATTGTATTTTTTCTATTTTGCCAATTTAGAGCATCTGAACAGTTTGGTAGACAACAAAAATGGTTTCAGCACCATCAAATTATGATAAACAGTTGGAACACTACTTCTTTAGAAAAAGCCATGTATCATTCATAGATTCCCATTTCTGTTTTGGATATCGGATGGATTCTCCTGTTTGTCTAGAAATAATCAATATAAGTAAGATTATTTTTGCTACACACTTTCCCCGGAAATATTTACTTGATCTCGATGATGCGTTGATGCAACTATCTTTTCAAGTTCCACTTAACATTCTTTCATTAATTAGGCCCCCTCTTATATATGGCATAAAAATAATATATATTATTTAGTTGGATACAGACGTGGATATTACATTAAATAAGTAAATTCTCCCGCAAATATAATGCCATTAGTATCAGTATGCCATTTATAAACCTATTGAGGTGCCACTACATATGGGCTGAAATATAAGTATTGTATGCTCAATGCCATTGCTTCAACGTCACCCACCGCCACCACCACCCACCCACCCCCTCTTCCAATGATTGTTTCTATTCCAAGTAACACATTACACCGTATCTATTACATGCACTGCAATATTGGTTTCAATTTAGCAACTAATGTATATCATATCAAGTCAGATATGTTTGAACTTACCAAATTAGGTTGAGCTAAGGCAAGAATGGGGTTTCATCACGATTAATTCTGTGAGTGGGAAATTTCAATCATGCCTAAACTTTTAATCATTTAACCATGCAAAACTCAGTGAAACCCTAAATTTGTATGGTATCAGCGATAAAGGAACCCAATAGAATGGATGGATGGCTCCCTAAGTGGAATGACTCAATGCAAATTGTGTTCTAGTGATATCTGTGTCGTCACATGTCTCTGTACTGGCACCGTGCCAGTAATCTTGTGCTACATATAAGTGTCATAGCAAATGAACTAATCTCTACCAAAGGTATATTTGTTCATCACACCTTGATCTATAAATCTAAAAATATAGGCATGCCGTCATGACGAGAATACGCCTCCAATGTAATGATCGCCATCTTGTAGCATCATCACAACGACTAGATTGTTAATAGATACTCCATTTCGGAGATCAGACAGGTCGGGACGCGGTCTATCTCCATCGCGGACTGTAAAGACACCCATGTTTGTTGTGTTGATCTTGATATTATCTTAACCCCTGTATCACTAGGTCGATACAGACATCAATATCAACTCGTTCCGTCCCGTGCTTCATGTGATATCAGGATCTATGCAACGTCTGCAAATTCTTGTCCTTATTTTGTGAGTGACCTATTTGAATTTTACGACGTATTAAGAGGAACTATTTTACTGTTAACAACCTTCATACAAGATGACTATTGGTTTTATATCATCTTGATCTAGGTGAAATAAAATTGTCTGGTATGAACAAAGTAGTTATGGTGTTCTTTCGCGATTCGCTTCTCTTTATCACCCAATTCGTCTTACTATGGCAATGACTACTCATTACACGCGGGATTCTTTTCGCGGTCATGCATAGAAGAAGAGTTTCCAAGGCATGAATGCATGATCTATATGATCGTGTAAAAATGTTAATCGAAACTATCTCAACAAGATTTCGATCTGCACGTGCAATTTGAAAGCACTTCATCTGGATGATGGAGTTCCATCGTGAGAATTTCAGCATAGCCGGCAAAAGAAAGACCATCCCCAGATAACACAGCTTACTGGGCCGATGCTGGGCCAATACCATGCCGATACTTTTGGTATCGGCCCGGTATCGGCCCAGCATCGGCCCAGTAAGCTGTGTTATCAGGGTCCCATACCCATAATAGAGGCACACCCTCAGACTCACCCACGCAAACCACATCGAATATGTGGATGCCAAGATCTCATACTATCTTCATTGGGGCAAGCACATCAAGAGCATCATTGCCAAGGACGATCACTTCATACTAATTTCCTAAGACCGTCAATGTTCCATAATCATCGAGTCAGCTGTGTGCATACACACGCTTGTCAGTCATACTGTGTCGGAAACATGATAAGTCAACTCAAATTGCAGTCATTGTCTGACAGATACGGAACAGTCGGAAGACCATTCTAAGTTTAAATTGTTTAACTGTTGAAAGCGTTCCTCACAGACAGCAATGAACTTAATTATAGAACAACATATCTTAGAAGAAATCTATTGAACACGATTGGGTATTCATTGGTAATATATCTTTCTGGATTTTATTTATATCTAGCTTTTCAAGGTTTCCCAATTTTGATTGGATCAGTCTCCTCGTGTGGGAAAATCGTAATTATTGATTACATTGAAAAATTTCTTTGAAAGAATATCGACGCCACCCCCCATTTACTGTTCTTGCACCCATATCCAAGGGATTTTCAGCACACCGCTTTTTGCTAATCATTTTACGAACATATATATGAGTAATAAACTTGGGCAAAATGCCAGTCGAAGGATGGTCAATGCATATCAAACCATCGCATTTCCCCCTTTCCATATAACATCTAGGCAAGATTAAACATATATGTGTTTATGAATTTGGGATGAAGACTTTCGTTTGAAGGAATATGTATGCCAGAACAGTTACGTAACTGTCTTATGTGAGCCTACAGTCTTGCAACAAAATACTCTCAATAAGTCATCACGAATCGTTTTCACAGCCACACAGTAGATAATAGGGTTCATTAGGCTATTACTAAGCAACACGTAGAGTAAAACTAAAAAGAGATTGTCGTCCAAATTTTCATAATTAGCATTTCCTGTATGTTGAACTACAATATATGTTAAAGCTGGTATCCAAGCAATGAAGAAAATTACGATAACAATTGTGACGGCTCTGGCATCAGTGGTCTTACGTTCTTGTTGGACGTCCATGGCAACTTTAGAAGCAGAAGTTACACAGTGCTTACTTAGATAGTACCAAGATGGCGATGCATGGTATCACAGTACCAATGGCTAAAAATGCTGCGTCTTTCTTGGCACTATCACCATAGAATGTACATACAATAACGTTCTCACCGTGATAAAGAGCCGGCGCTGCTCTGAAATGAAGACAGTATGCTGTCACGAAAATAGACACGACAACCACAATTAGAATACAACAATTTACCATCAGGCCTGTGGTTACTCGTGCCCGAGCTGATAATGGTTATGCCATCTGATATAGCCTGAGTGCTGCAAAGAACAAGAGATGGTATTCGCTACCAATGACCCCCATGTCCAACATGAATACCAACAATGGACAAATGAATGCAGCGTGCGTCACCATATAGGAAACAGTGAACCTGCGTACCCGGTTCCAGAAAGGCATGTTATCAAATCCATAAACGCCAAGCTCGTCAATATTGTAAATATAGGTGATTTGTATTTTTTAGTTTTAATGAAATAAATTATTAATATCGCGTTCAGAACAACACCTATGAGGTTATACACAATCGGTATTTCTTTGATCATAACTCGGGGAATATTCGCAAACCATCGCGCGTATTCATCGCTCGTAGCGTTGGTCATGTTATTTACTGAACTCCCTACACCGTATTCAGTCGACATATCTGAAATCTTACTCCTTGTCGAATCTTGTTTTAAAACCTTTAAAATAAAATTGGAAAATTGCTTAACGTTAGACAATGTCGTTTTAAAATGAACAAGAGGAAGAGTCTCCATCGCCTCATGGACCATAGTGGTATCACTAGCAGTCGCAGCAGCGGTAGCGGTAGCGGTAGTAGTAGTAGTAGCAGTAGTAGTAGTAGCAGTAGTAGTAGTAGTAGTAGTAGTAGTAGTAGTAGTAGTATTAGTAGTAGTAGTAGTAGTAGTAGTAATAGTAGTAGTAGTAGTAGTAGTAGTAGTAGTAGTAGTAGTAGTAGTAGTAGTAGTAGTAGTAGTAGTGGTAGTAGTAGTAGTAGTAGTAGTAGTAGTAGTAGTAGTAGTAGTAGTAGTAGTAGTAGTAGTAGTAGTAGTAGTAATAGTAGTAGTAGTGGTAGTTGTAGTAGTAGTGGTAGTAGTAGTAGTAGCAGTAGTAATAGTAGGAGAAGTAGGAGTAGTGGTAGTACTAGTGGTAGTACTAGTAGCAGCAGCAGCAGTAGTAGTAGTAGTAGTAGTAGTAGTAGTAGTAGTAGTAGTAGTAGTAGTAGTAGAAGTAGTAGTAGTAGTAGTAGTAGTAGTAGTAGTAGTAGTAGTAGTAGTAGTAGTAGAAGTAGTAGTAGTAGTAGTAGTAGTAGTAGTGGTAGTAATAGTAATAGTAGTGGTAGTAGTAGTAGTGGTAGTAGTAGTAGTAGTAGTAGTAGTAGTAGTAGTAGTAGTAGTAGTAGTAGTAGTAGTAGTAGTAGTCGTAGTAGTAGTAGTAGTAGTAGTAGTAGTAGTAGTAGTAGTAGTAGTAGTAGTAGTAGTAGTAATATATTTCTTTTAGTATTTCCTTTCAAACTTTATGTTTAATTTGTAAATTCTTGTCTTGGTTGGAGCGCATTTTGTGTCTCCATTTTCTAAGGGCATTCCTCTTAGCTGGCGGTTTCCGCCATTTAATAGGGCTCCTCTTACTGTGGTCAGTGCAATACATTTCTCCCCGTGCCAGTCTGCTATTTCTATAGTTCGTAGGCTAGCGCATTATATTTGGCAAAATCGCCTGAGTGAGTGGATTTAATTCCTTTGTCATTTGTAAGCACAAGCCTAGTTCTTTAACTATATAACTCCTTATATTCAGTTCGCGGTACCCGGTCAACTCGAACAGACTAACAAATATATGACTGTACTATCTATTCATATATTTGTTAGTATACTTTAATCGGCTAGGTGATAGTGAACCACTTAGAAAGTGGTTCAAACTAACAAATATACGACTGTACTCTCTATTCGTATATTTGTTGGTAGACGTCAGGGTTTCAAAAGGGGACACTATTTATTTAGTGTTTAGCTCTTTCCCTGACGTCCTGGTGTTATATAAGTATATATTTATTATATATTGTAGTAGTATGGGGTTCCTCCTTTGATAAACCACCATGGCAACCTATAAGCGTACCCCAAGCCTTAAAATAACAACTAAGGGGTGGGGTGTCACGGCTATCGACGTATATCATGGGTTAAAAGACGTCGTTGGCGCGGGACCTGCTACTTTGCATGGGCTTATCAATGTTACTAAAACTGTATGGAATGTAACAGTGTCAAATGAGGGGGTCAAGGAAAAGCTTCTGGAAGATGTTCTTATTGTAAAAGGTGAAGTTTGTAACGTAGAGGAAATCGAGTCAGATAGGTTGCTAGTGAAGATGAAAGTTCCACTAGAAATTCCAGATGACAGAATCATGAGTGAACTCAAGAAGTATGGCAAAGTGCAAAGGATTGAACGGGAAACGTATCCCTTTGACATAACGCTAGAAAACGGTGTAAGACGTATTTGGTTTGATAAAGTGGATAGCCCTTTACCAAGCAGATTGACGCTTGATGGCAGCTTTGTCCTGCTCTTATGGTATAGAGGGCAAATTAAAGAATGCCGGATCTGCCTAAGTACTGTCAACAGATTGTCCCAATCGAAACAAATGTTTGCTCTGTGGTTCAGTTGACCATTTTAAATGGCGCTGCCCAAAAAATCAAAACAAGCCCTCAGTATCAGGAGATAATCGCCCATTAAAGGATGCAACTGAGTCAAATGCTTCTGAAGCAACCACTACGGAAGCTGTTGTTGTGGTTCATGCCACTATAAATGACACAAACAAATGATCAAATCCTGTCAAAGTAACTACAGTTGATGAAATTCATGTATTAGAGGAGGGTATAACCTTAAATCAAGAAAATAAATGTTGACGTTATATCGTCGTCATCAGATCCAAATGGACGATGGATTTGTGTATCAATTGATGTATTAAACACAAGTTTAAATTTGATGTGCCTTTATGCACCTACCTCTAATCAACTGCGCCGTGAATTTCTAAATGATGTTTACACAATAATTCAAGACAGAACGCCTGAAAACCTAATTATGGGCGGTGACTTTAATTGCATATTAGACGAGGCTAAAGACAGAAACTCTAGGTCTAATTTTAATGACACATCGCATAATATTTTGAACCACATTTGTAAAAATAAAAGCTTGTTAGACACTTATCGGATTGAAAATCCAGAAGGCCAGGAATTTACTTGGTTTTCAACCGATGGAAGGTTAGCTTCAAGGTTAGACAGGATCTATGTAGAACGTTCATTGAAAGGTTACATGTGTAAAACTAACATAAAACCAGTAACTTTCTCTGATCACAATATGTTTTCCAATACATTAGACAATGCTGACTGGGTCAAACGAGGAGATGGATTTTGGAAACTTAATGTAGCATTGCTACGAGATAGTTGCTACCGCAAATGTGTGGAAAGTTGTTGGAGGAATTGGGATGAAAGAAGAGGTTCGTATAAATGTTTAACAGACTGGTGGGAAGATGCTAAATCAGACCTGAAATATATTTCAAGGCAGTATTCCATTAGGAAAGCACGTGAAAT
Source organism: Chaetoderma sp. LZ-2023a (assembly GCA_034401795.1). Lineage (NCBI taxonomy): Eukaryota > Metazoa > Mollusca > Caudofoveata > Chaetodermatida > Chaetodermatidae > Chaetoderma > Chaetoderma sp. LZ-2023a. Next base: position 11,091,315 of record CM067359.1, read on the forward strand.
ACGAAAGCGTAAAAAGGCGCTTCAGAGGTCGTTGTGTAAAATTAATAAGAAAATTAATGATGGGGAATATAATTATTACGAACTATTAGTTAAATTAAAAGGTAGACTAAATGAAAGAGAGCAATATCAGTTTGATGGCGCCAAAATAAGGTCAAGAGCACAAATGCACACCAAGGGAGAAAAGCCTACACGTTACTTTTCTAACTTGGAAAAAGCAAGAGGTATAGAGAAATTAATGCGCTCACTGAAGACTAATGATGGAGTATCAGTGTGCTCAAATGCAGAAATGATTGAAACAGTATCCGAATTTTACAAATCATTGTATATATCTGAGGGAAGCGAGGAAACTGCAACTAGAGATGTTTTAGCTAATATAACGAAAAGACTTCCAGATTCATGTCGCGAAAGCTGTGACCAATCAATAACAGTTGATGATTTGACAAAATCCCTCAAAGGTATGAAGTTAGAAAGGTCTCCTGGATGTGATGGACTTCCAGTTGAATTTTATCAAACATTCTGGCACATATTTGGGCCAGTATTAGAAGAAATAGCAACCAGCATTTTTAAGCAAGGGCATCTCCCTACATCGATGGCCCAAGCATATATTCGGCTTATATACAAGAGGGGTGACAGAAATAAAATACAGAATTCTCTCTACTCTGTGTAGATTATAAGATTATTACTCGGGCACTAACATTAAAACTTGGCGCAGTCCTAGGCGAAGTCATTCATGATGATCAAACCTGCTCTGTGCCAGGAAGATCAATATTAAACAACACTTTGCTTATACGGGACCTTATTCAATTAGTTGAAAAGGATTGTATCCCAGCAGCAATAATAGCACTTGATAACGAGAAGGCGTTTGACAGATTAGAATGGGATTTCTTGTTTAAGTCTTTAGACCATATTGGCTTTGGTTCAAGATTTATTAAATGGGTCAATATTTTATATACTGATATAACAAGTTGCTATTTAATTAACAATCAGCTATCCAAACCTGTAGTGTTGGAACGAGGTGTCAGACAGGGTTGCTCAATGTCCCCGCTTCTATTCGTCATAGCTATGGAATCGTTGGGGCCACATTGAGGCAACGCAATGACTTTCAAGGAATATGTATACGTGGCGTAGAAAGGCCACTAAAGGTTTCTCAATATGCAGATGATACGACTGTGTTTGCGGGTAAAAATACGGATTTTAGAATTTTAAATGGAGTATTAACAGATTTTTAAAAGGCATCAGGACTTAAAGTCAAAAAAGATAAATCTAAGGGATTGTTTTTGGGCGACTGGAATGGCAGAACTGATAATGTGATGGATATTAACTGCTCAAATGATGTCATAAAAATGTTGGGTATTTACTTTAGTAGAGAACAAAATGTATTACTAAACTGGGAAGAAAGGATATCCAAGCTAAAGTGTGCATTACTAAATTGGGAACGATGTCGCCTAACTGTCTTTGGCAGGACATTTGTCCGTAATAATTTAATTTTATCTGGACTGTGGTATACCGCTTCTGTAGTTCATATGCCCAAATCAGTAGAGTCAACGATCAACACGTTACTTTTGTCCTTCTTATGGGAGGACAAAGCCCATTTAGTATCACAGTCAATCCTCACCAATGAAAAGCATGCAGGAGGCCTGGATTTGGTTAATGTTTCAGCAAAGTGTGCTTCTTTAAAATTGAAATTCTTGAATAAGTTACTTACTTCAAACTCATCTTGGTCAAGTGTTTCAAGGGCACTTCTCCAAAGGTACGTTGACCCATTTCCAGTAGAATGTTTATTTATGTGCAATAAACTGCCACCTAATCATCAAAAGATTCCAAATGTATATAAAGAACAGCTCGAAGCCTTAAAAATATTTACACGATCAATGCCACAACCCAATTGTTGGGAAGATGCCTTAGAGCAACGTCTTTGGGGCAACGAGTTGATTCGTGATAATGATGATGTATTATATTTGCTCTCAGTGGCCAATAATGGTATTCAATATTTACGTGACTTGGTAAATCCGAAATCTCGTAAATGGATTGCGATGCAAGATATAGCAAGAATAACATCAATGAGACATATTGATGCTCAGCGCTTATTTGTTAGAATAAAGAATGCAATACATGCTGTATGGTTCAAATTGCCGAAAGCACGTGGCAACATCGATATGTTGCACCAACATTAGTATTTATGTCAGAACATATAAAATACAACATGGCATCTAGAGACTGGTATAGAATTCTAATGCAAAGTCAGAGACAGACTCCTATTGTGGTTAGGCATTGGAACCATTTAGGATGCACCCCAAAGAACGGGAAAAATGCCTGGAAAGCAATACATCTACCTTGTCTACCAGGAAATGCACAGAACCTGGCATGGCGATTACTCCATCTAAGGCTATCGGTCGGCCATCTTACTTATATGTGTAAAATAAAAAAGTACAGACCGGTGCTTATTATGTAATACGGAGGAGGAAACGATAGACCATCTATTGACTCAGTGTCGCATAACTACAGGCTTTTGGGTATATATCTATATGCTCCTTGCTAAATTTGGAACCAAGTATGTGAATTTAGTGGCTGAAACAATTTTGTTCAAAGATTGCTCAACTATCGGACGAATCATTAATAGCATGGAGAAAGAATTGTTAATAACCCTGTTATCTTTAGGAGTGTGGGCCATCTGGAAGCATCGGTGTTCAGAGGCCAGAGATAAAACCGGCAATAACCATCAGAGAGCCATACAAGCTATATTTCGATCATTGTTGATAAACTGCATTCATTGTGAATTTTACAGGCTAGTAGAACATGGGAGAGAAAGTAGATTTAAAGACGTATGGTGCAAAACTGGCCTAGTATCAATTGAATACGGATATCTAAAAATATCAGAAGCGGAACTTGTATAAGCTAGCACACTCGCTGCTTGCTGTATATTGATAAATGCTATTTTAATTTAATTTAATTGCCTTTATTTTAAAATTGTAATGCCTTAGGAGACTCTAATCTTGACGAATATCCTAACCTTGGGATCAGAATATTTAAATATTAAATGAGCATTATGTCAATATTCTGGAGGTGATCCGATTTTCAAGTTAACAGAGTGTGATATCTTACAATTAGCTTCCTGTTGTAAATATTTACTGTAGGTGTATTTGTTCCACGGTGGTTTGCAAAAACTTACAATGAAGTAAATTTAGAATGTGAACCCAAAGCGCCATCTAAGTAGTTATAGTTTGTATATGTTTGCTTCGTGTATTATATTATATAAAGGCTACTACGTCCGTTGGGTATTTAATAATCGGCTAACTGGCGTCAATGAGTGACTTTTTGTTACTTATTGACGAGTCACCTCGCCACTTGTTGGCGAGCTGTACTCGCCATTTGGCCCTACTACTATACGGTGTGCTACGTTAAACTACATATGATCTACTTAGCCTGCCCATCATGAATCGGCTCAATGGCATCAATGATTAGCAGTAGCTTACTGCTAATTATTGATGAGTCGCTTTACCACTTGTTGGTTAGCTATGCTCGCCATTTGGGCCTACTACTACACGGTGTGCAAATAGCAATGTCTTTGTTGAATTATGTTATGTTATCAGCTCTTTATTAATTATGTTTTCTATGTTGTTATGCCACGGTTGTGGTATATGATAATAGAGTATTTTAGCTTGCACTGTTTTGACATGTTAGGTTTGTATTGTTATTCTATTAATAAAGCCTGCTATTTCAACCGATTTCGTATGGGGGTTTGCAAGCCTTTTTAAAGGAGTTCCTCCGTGAAGTGTATCCGACTGCGTCAGCGTCGGATTTTCAACAAAAAAAGAAGGAAAAAAGTAGTAGTAGTAGTAGTAATAGTAGTAGTAGTAGTAGTAGTAGTAGTAGTAGTAGTAGTAGTAGTAGTAGTAGTAGTAGTAGTAGTAGCAGCAGTAGTACTAGTAGCGGCAGTGGCAGCAGCAGCAGCAGTAGTAGTAGTGGTAGTACTAGTAGCGGCAGTGGCAGCAGCAGCAGCAGTAGTAGTAGTAGTAGTAGTAGTAGTAGTAGTAGTAGTAGTAGTAGTAGTAGTAGTAGTAGTAGTAGTAGTAGTAGTAGTCGAAGTGAACGCACGCGTTTATTTAGCTCTGCAATTGCTGCCCGAATTTGCTAGTTTCTAGCGCGATTTTGTAGATAAATTTTATACATATATTTCGTATTAGTATTTCCTTTCAAACTTTATATTTAATTTGTAAATTCTTGTCTTGGTTGGAGCGCATTTTGTGTCTCTATTTTCTAAAGGCATTACTCTTAGCTGGCGGTTTTCGCCATTTAATAGGGCTCCTCTTACTGTGGTCAATGCAATACATTTCTCCCCGCGCCGGTCTGCTATTTCTATAGATCGTAGGCTAGCGCATTGTATTTGGCAAGATCGCTTGAGTGAGTGGATTTAATTCCTTTGTCATTTGTAAGCACACGCCTTGTTCTTTAACTATATTACTCCTTATAGTCAGTTGGCTGTCCCCGGTCAACTCGAACAGACTAACAAATATATGACTTGACTATTTAATCATATATTTGTTAGCATACTTTAATCGGCTAGGTGTTAGTGAACCACTTAGAAAGTGGTTCAAACTAACAAATATACGACTGTACTCTCTATTCGTATATTTGTTGGTAGACGTCAGGGTTTCAAAAGGGGACACTATTTATTTAGTGTTTAGCTCTTTCCCCGACGTCTTGGTGTTATATATTTGTATTATATATTGTAGTAGTATGGGGTTCCTCTTTTTATAAAACACCATGGCAACCTCATATAAGCGTACCCTGAGTCTTAAAATCACGACAAAGGCTTGGGGTATTTCGGCAATTGAGGTGTATCATGGGTTGAAGGATGTAGTTGGGGCAGGGCCACGGGTCCTTCAAGGTCTCGTTAATGTTTCCAAATCTGTATGGAATGTCACCGTAGTTAATGAAAGTGTGAAGGAAAAGTTGCTCGACGAGGTCCTTGTCGTGAAGGGTGAGGTGTGTAATGTGGAGGAAATAGATTCTGATCGTCTATTAGTCAAGATGAAGGTTCCATTAGAGATCCCAGATGAACGGGTTATCACTGAATTGATCAAGTATGGCAAAGTGGACAAAGTAGAACACGAGACCTATCCATTTGATCGAACCTTAGAAAATGGCATCAGAAGAATTTGGTTTGAAAAGGTAGAACAACCTCTCCCAAGCAAGGTCACCATAGATGGTCGATTTATCTTGCCATTATGGTACAGGGGGCAAATCAAAGAGTGTAGAATCTGCTTAAGCACAGAACATCTTGCAACAGATTGCCCTAACAAAAACAAATGTCTAGTTTGTGGATCATCTGATCATTTTAAGTGGCGATGCCCGAAGAACAAATATGTCAAAAAGGGTGCTGATAAAAGTGCAGAGCAAGTTGTCTCTAAAGAGAATGTCATAGAACCGGTAGCTGCTGAGATTGTAGCGGAAATTCATACTAATGGGAAGCACGCTGCTAAGGAAAATGTCATCGAACCAGTAGTTGCTGAGATTGTAGCTGAAGTCCATGTTAATGAGAAGCATGGGGAAAAAACTAAGAATCCAATCGCTGTAGTTGCAGGCGATGAAATAGAGGTTCTAGATGAGGGGCTAAGTCTTGCTCCAGTAACAAGTCAATCCAAGTTTGATGACAGAGAGGCTAATTCCACACAAGTTGAAGATGATGATCAATACCCTCTGGAAGAGAGTTTTAATTTAAGACAGGTAAAATTCAGGTCGCAAGATACTGAAACTAACTTTGAATTTCCACTGAGTACACTCAATCTAGACGATTTAAATAATATAGAGAAAGTAATTGGTGTCTCGGATCGATTGAGTGGAACAAAGCGACAGAAAGATGGAGAGAGTTCTGAATCAGAAATAGAGGAAAGTGATATAGAAGACGATAATATGTCAGTCGCTGAATCTGATATATCCATTCAAACACAGAGTTCTAAATCACCTGATGAAATGGTCATGTACAGGTCAGAGGCAGGAGAGGTGTTAGTTCCATATGTGACGGCAAATGGTGTTAAATATAGGCATCTGCGTCATGATTCAGATATATTAAAATATAAGCATTTGGAAAAAGTTGAGCTAAGTAATGCAGCGTTTGTGAGTAAAATAGGTAAATGGTCTAAGAGAGGGTCGAAAAAACCAAAATCTAGTTAGCTTAATAATGGCGGTTTTACACAGCATTTTATTACCTTTTATCCTAATTTGCACACTCAATTGTAGAGGCTTAAATAGTGACATAAAGCAACGTCACTTACTAGAGACTCTGAAAAATGAGCAGATTGACATTGCTTTGATACAGGAAACAAAAATTCAGAAGTCAGAATTATACGATAATTTAGAAAAGATTTCTGGATCCAGAATATTTTATTCGTTATCTCAAGATAATAGTGCAGGAGTAGCAATTGTTATACTCCCTCGTTGTTCAGCCTATGTAAATATAATCTCTTCAGTATCAGGTGCAAATGGTCGCTGGGTGAGAGTCACGCTAGATATACAACAAACACGTATCACGTTGCTGTGTATATATGCACCTACATCTCATCAACTACGTCGTAATTTTTTTAAGGAGATGTCTAAAACAGCACTAGATAACATCACTGAAAACTTAGTCATAGGTGGTGACTTTAATTGTGTCTTAGACAAAGAAAATGACAGGAATGCAACTTCAACTTATACTGATACATCACATAGACTCTTAAAGGAAATATGTGATAATGAAAATTTAGTGGACACCTATAGAATATCAAAACCTCATGGTAAAGATCTTACATGGTTTTCGGTAGATGGTAAAGTTGGTTCAAGGATCGACAGAATTTATGTGAATAGTTTGTTAACAGGGTACTGGAGAGATGTTAATATTAAGCCAGTTGCATTCTCTGATCATAACATGGTTTGTGTAACCTTTGCCAATGCTGACTGGGTAACAAAAGGGGTCGGGTTTTGGAAATTAAACACAACACTGTTGGGAGAAGAATTTTATAAGAATAATATAGAGAGTTGTTGGCAACATTGGATTAATAGGAAAGCATCATATAAGAGCACATTGCAATGGTGGGAGGATGTTAAACTGGATTTAAAGTATGTTTCCCGAAAGTATGCTATTAGAAAAGCACAGGAAATACGCAAACGCAAGAAAACACTTCATCGATCACTGATGAAAATTAATGCTAAAGTAAATAATGGTGAAGAGAATTATTATGAATTACTGGTTAAAATTAAAAGTAAAATAAAAGATATAGAACACTATGAGTTTGAGGGTGCAAAAATTAGAGCAAGAGCCCAGATGCACGCAGAAGGGGAAAAGCCAACCCGATATTTTTGCGCATTAGAAAAAGCACGGGCAATAGATAAGGTGATGTGCTCATTAAACATGCCGGATGGTTCAACCGTCTTTACCAACAATGAAATGAGTACTATTGTATGCAAGTACTATGAGTCATTGTACAAGTCAGAGGGAATTGATGAAGATGCAAAATTGGATTTGTTAGCAAATATAGACAAAAAGGTGTCAGACACAGGCAGTGAATTTTGTGATCAACCCTTAACACTAGAAGATTTAACTAAATCCCTTAAAGGTATGAAACTAGAAAAATCACCGGGGTGTGATGGCCTTCCAGTTGAATTTTACCAAACGTTTTGGCACCTTGTAGGTCCAATAATGGAAGAATTAGGCACTGAAATTTTTAAGAAAGGCCATTTACCACCAACTATGGCTAGGGCATACGTAAGGCTAATATATAAAGGAAATGACAGACGTCTAATTCAGAACTACAGACCAATTTCTCTTCTATGTGTAGACTACAAAATAATATCCAGAGCACTAACATTGAAACTAGGTAGTGTTTTAGGAGAAATCATTGGAACAGAGCAGACATGTGCTGTACCCAGGAGGACAATTCTAACCAATACCATGGTAATAAGAGACCGTATACAATTGGTTGAGAAGGATAGCATCCCTTCAGCTGTGATTGCCTTGGACAATGAAAAGGCATTTGACCATGTGGAATGGGATTTTCTTTTTAATTCTTTGCAATCGTTTGGGTTAGGCTCAAACTTTATTAAATGGGTAAAGATTTTATATACGGATATCAAGAGTAGCTATTTAGTGAACAATCAATTATCCAGAGAAATTGTCTTAGAACGTGGGGTTAGACAGGGGTGTTCCCTATCGCCATTATTATTTGTTATTGTGATGGAATCACTTGGCATAGCATTGAGGCAAAATAATAACTTTCAAGGCATATGTATTCGTGGCATAGAAAGACCACTTAAGCTGTCACAATATGCTGATGACACAACTGTGTTTACCAGTTCAAACAATGATTTTGCAATTTTAAACCACGTACTAGAAAAGTTCCAAAATGCATCTGGTTTGAAAATCAATAAAGGAAAATCCAAAGGATTATTTCTGGGGCCATGGAAAGAGCGGAATGACCAGCCACTTGAAATCAATTGGTCTAATGATACCATTAAGATTTTAGGCATCTATTTTGGCAGGAAACCGAATACAATACAAAATTGGAATGAACGAGTATCTAAGCTTAAGAGAATATTAGCAAATTGGAAGCGTCGTCGTCTTTCAATCTTTGGTAGAGTGTTTGTTGTCAACAACTTGGCATTATCTGGGCTATGGTATACAGCATCGGTTGTACACATGCCAAAACATGTAGAAAAGGAGGTTAATGAGTTGATATTGTCATTCATATGGGAAGAAAAGAATCATTTAGTTTCCCATCGTGTTCTCAATAATGCTAAGTTAGAAGGAGGACTTGATTTAATTGATATTAAAGTGAAATGTGTTTCTTTAAGGTTAAAATTTTTGGATGATCTTATTACATCAGATGAGACGTGGGCATGTGTTTCACGAGCTCTCATGGAGAGAATTGTAGAACCATTTCTGGCGGAGCATGTGTTTACCTCAAAGAAGCCACCTCCGAATAGCCAAATGATACCAGATGTGTTTAAAGATCAAGTTAAGGGGTTAGAAATATTTGACAGATACATGCCTCCACCTACGTGCTGGAAGGAAGTACTAGAACAGCAATTGTGGGGCAATAGTAATATATGTTATAACAATGCAGTACTTTATCTACCGTCCTTTGCAAAATATGGCATTCAACATTTATCGGATATGATACACCCTCAAACACGTAGATGGATTTCAATGCAAGACGTAGCTAGAAAAACACATATGAGGCATATAGATGTCCAGCGGTTGCTAAATAAAATAAAACATGCTGTACCAATTGAATGGTTTCGTCTGCCAAATGTAAATAATAATAGTTTGACTCCACAACCCGCATTAGTTCTTGATGATGAGATGTTAAAATACAAGATGAGATCCAAGGAATGGTACCATATTATGAGACGAAAACAAGTAACACCTCCCATAGCAATTAGGAGATGGGATGACTCAAGCTATAAACCATCCAGTTGGAAAAATGTATGGAAAATCTTACATTCTCCATCCATACCAAATATGGCTCGTGATTTATTGTGGCTATTACTACATCGACGTCTATGGGTGGGACACTTGACATACAAGTGCAATATTACGACTTCTGATAGGTGTTACTTATGTCAAACAGACGAGGAAACAATCGAGCATTTATTTGTGGAATGTCCAATATCGTCACAATTTTGGGACTATATCAGCCAAATCTTGGCAAAATTTGGAGCGAAGCCCATTGTTCTAGACACGCATGTAGTCTTATTTAGAGAACTTGGATCAAGCGGTGTAAATATCATAAAGTCTGAAAGGACTATTTTAATAACAATACTAACCATAGGTGTTTGGGCCATTTGGAAACATCGGTGTGCACAGACGAAAAATCCATCTATGGGCAATCACAATAGAGCAATAAAGGCAATATTTCGTTCATTGCTGCTGAATCATATTCCTTGCGAATATTTTAGATTAAAGCAGCATGGTAAAGAAAAAGTATTCAAGGACATATGGTGCAAAACAAACATAGTTTCAATAGAGTTGGGAGCTGTAAAAATAAATGAGCCTGCACTAGCTTAAATCATTTAATTACTACAGCTGATTTATCTGTGTCTTTTAATTAATCTGTGTCATGTAATTCATTTTAGTCTGCACTTTGATATTGTTATGTTTAATAATTCATGTTAAGAAATAAACAGACTGGGGTAATTTAATAATCAATCGATAAAGTAATTTGCCATTGAATTATAAAATTGTCCCAGGTAATTTTAGGAATTTGCACAGAGTTTTATAGGGTTATTTGTTCCCGGGTAATTTACAAAACCTTACAACAAAGTAAATCAAAAATGGAAACAAGAGCGCCATCTATTTCCATCTATTTTTCTGTAATTTTCCTGCTGACTATATATGTTATGCTACCTGAATGCTACTACGCCCGCTGATCTTTAAGACTCAGCCCACTGGCGTCAATGATTGACTTATTTGTCATTGATTGACGAGTCACTTTTCATTTGTTGAATAGTTGCACTCGCCACACGGGTCTACTACCACACATGGATTGAATGGTAATTTACAAAACCTTATAATAAAGTAAATTGAAAATGTAAACAACAGGGCCATCAATTTTTCTGGAATTTTTCTGCCGACTATATGTATTATACTAGCCAAATGCTACTACGCCCGCTGATCTTTAGAGAATCAGCCCACTGGCGTCAATGATTGACTTATTTGTCATAGATTGACGAGGCACTTTTCATTTGTTGGATAGTTGCACTCGCCACACGGGTCTACTACTACACCTGGGTTGAATAGTAATGCCTTTGTTAAGTTTTGTTTTGCTATCGGAGCTTTATCAGCATATTGTTTTGTATCTATACTTTTTAAGCCATATGTATTTATAGATTGTATAAATGCTCATTATTTATCATTGTTTTGGTGTAATATTAATCAAGATTACTAGTTCACCAGGTTTTTTTCTGGGGGTTTGCAAGCCTTTTTAAAGGAGTTCCTCCGTGAAGTTTGTCCGACTGCGTCAGCGTCGGTTTTTCAAAAAAAAAAAAAAAAAAAGTAGTAGTAGTAGTAGTAGCAGTAGTAGTAGTAGGAGAGTAGGGGTAGTAGTAGTAGTGGTAGTATTAGTAGCGGCAGTAGCAGCAGCATCAGTGGTAGTAGTAGTAGTAGTAGTAGTAGTAGTAGTAGTAGTAGTAGTAGTAGTAGTAGTAGTAGTAGTAGTAGTAGCAGTGATAATAGTACGAGAAGTAGGAGTAGTAGTAGTAGTAGTAGTAGTAGTAGTAGTAGTAGTAGCAGCGCCGGCAGCAGCAGCAGCGGCAGAAGCAGCAGCAGAAGCATTAATAGTAGTAGTAGAGATAAATATTGGTTGCGACATACATACCTGATGCAATAACACAATCACGATATTTTTTTTATCATCCTGTGCTTATTCACTCACGTATGCACATGCTAGATGGCTCAGACAATAGTGAGTATACAGTCTCTTGGAAACGGAGTCGTAATTATTTTTAAATATATACGGATGATCAGACTTTAATACGATTATTCGTCATACACCAGGTATATATGTTTATTTATAACGGTGTATAGATTGTCATAGACACATCTCTTTGTGTTAGGAAAAGATAACAATAGCAATGAGTGGTCTCGTGTAGTATGCATCAAGACAATATCTATGATGGCTTCTTCATCATTACCACGCCGTAGTATCTTTATAGTTCTTAATATCTTGATTGATTGCAGCTGAACGTGAGGTATGAGACGTACTTTCTCAGTCTAACAGACACCAGTTTCTACATTATGAAGCATAAACTGCGCAGTACATTGCTCAAATATGTATATAAACAAAGCGTGTTATTGAGCAGGACATCACCTTTGCGTGTTAGAATACCTGCCTGGTGAGGATCAGGCCGACGTCAGGGACATTATTGCTAAGAGTGGTTAATAGACTTGTCAAGTTTAGTTTCTACAGGTTCTGGTAAAACAGATCACAAACAATTTCCAGATATCTCACTGGCATATATAGCATATTAACTCTAGAATTAGGAAAGATGAACATTTCTCACACAATTTTTGTATATATATATATATGCCGCCAGAAAGACATGAAGCCCATGAACACAATGACAATAAAGCCTATTTCTCGCTAAGCTCCGTTCACTTAGGTACGTGTGTTTGGAATCGATTTATATACTTTGAACACACTACATTACCAGAATCCCAATTTCATTGTAACTATACAGGTAAACTGTTGGATATTTTCAAACTAAATTGACTTGGTACGGTAGCACGTCGACTCAAATTAGTTTCAAAATAATAAAGAGAATTTTTTATTAAAATGTTACTCCATCAAATACTTACCGCCCTTTTCAAGCTTCATGACGGAGTTATAATACGTCATTATGATCATGACATCAGCCTAAATGTGGTGTAATTGATTATGACGTAATATACCTGAGTGCCATATTGGATCCTTTTCTCGTGTCAAACAAGATGATCTTGCAGTATACCATACAGAAACGGCGTTGCAGCTTTTCCAATATATTCGATTCTGTTCCAGAAATGTCCATGACAATAAGGTAGTTTTTGTTGTTGCGGTGAATGGGTAACAAAATTACAAGAAATGTGATGTAATGAGTTTGAAATACGTTAGGTAATTATGGTATATAATGATGTTGATATACATTTCTCAAATGTTCTTTCGAATACCATTTTGATATGAAACATGTCTCTCAGAACATCAACTTCTTGGGATTCTCGCACTCCTTTATTCCCAACAATGGGAGGGCAAATTCGCCAGACGAGTTATCTTACTCTAGTTCATATTGTCGCCGGACTCACTTATAAACCTAAGTGGCACCGCCATTTTCCCCGTAGCGGCCCATTTGATCGTGAACAACACAGACACCGCGAATCTTCGCACTTTCAGCGGCACCCTTTGTTTCCTGTCATACTGTCAAAGCGTCCCGATATTTGGTGTCTATCAGTTCTACCCATTGGAATAAAGCGTACATTGCTACCATGACTGGGCCAACTTGTATTGCTACCTTAGCGTGTTAAACCGCTGTTTTGTCATCTCAGCTCTGTCGATTTGGCATTTCCTATAATATATCGTCTTTTCCGAAAACTGGAAGGCGGGAGTATATCCTGAAATCTGAATTTCAAAATAAATGCTAGAAAACGGTTGAATATTTTAAAAGTAATTTGACCGGAATTTGACAGGAAACCGCGCCAGGCTGCGAAAGCAACAGCTTCCAGTGTTAAATATTCAACATATTAAATGTACATGAAATTATTTTTAATAGGTTAAGAATATTTTAACCTACACATTTTAGCATTTAAGGGACTTTATATACTTGTATACAATGTAAGAAAGAGTACGTTGATTTTCTTGAAACTAATTTGGCTGGAAGCTGTTGCTGACTTCATGTTCAAATATACATTTTTTTTTAAGTATGACCACCCAATCACCGGCATGTAGAATGAAAGAGATTGATCAGGTTGGAAGGGATTTCACATACAATTAAAGTGTCCATTCTAATTAACCCTTAAGGCTGGGCCGACCTAAAGCTATTTTAGTTATAGTGCGCCAGCACGCGAATCTCGCGCTAAATGTAATGTCTACATGTGTTTACATTACGCATTTATATGATGCTGATTGATGATTATGATGATGATCAATGATAATGATCGATGATGATAATTGATGATGTTGATTGATGATGATTGATAACTCGTATGTTATGTTACAACATTAGGCCTACATGATGACGGTGTTGCTAATGCATTCCCAACATATGAACTATACCAGCTCTACCTAGTGTACCGTAACGACATACATTATTTTCACACCTTTCCAGTTTGGGGCGATTTCCTGTGTCGCTATTGCTAGCTATGCAGTGACATCCACGTATTAGTAGGCTTACGATCTGAGCTAGGACGATAAAAGTCTAACCATTTTCAACCTTGATATCTCAGTGTCTCATATTGGGGCAACAAGTTAAATATTTTAAATTCGATTCTACTATAATCTCTTGCTTTCACCGTAATCGGCACCTTTAAACCACATTAGAATCAGAATATTCAGTAGCTAAATTCCTACATCGTAAATAACTTAAAGTACGATATTTGCTGGGATATAAGGTTTAGTTCTGTTATTTTCTTTTCAATTCAAGCATGCCTGCTAAGAATCATTCGTGTTCTAAACTTATTTTACGAAATCACTGGTCAGGTCAAATGTAAAGGTAATAATGGTTACCCTATTCACGCCCTCCCCACCTCTTAATGGTGTAGATAACGGGCCCCTTGTAGTACGTATACGATAGAAACTATTTATAATGGGCCCACTTTAGAGGGCCACGCGGTGGTAGCTCTTTAAGATAGGTGGTCGTAAGACGACGTATCTTAAGAAATACGTGATCTTGTGGACACTAAACCATTCACTGCGAAAATAAAGTTTTTATTAAGCCACACGGTGTTCTTAATGGACTCGCTTTTATGTTCCATAACGTGTCCGCGAGGCATTGATATTCGCCACGTCTATCAACCCACCCATCGACCCATCCACCCACCTATCCACCCACGCACCAATCCACCCACCCACCCACCGACTTGGTAGGTCGGAGTGTCGTAAGGCATGTGGATCAGTAGCGATTTTAATTGTCGGTGTGGTAAAGAAATCACTGCAGCGTTACGCAATTTCGCATCTGCCTACCAAATTGATGTTTTCAACAAATAGCTTTGATTTGAATATGATTTCAAACATTCAAATGCAAAGGGAAGTAACAAAGAATTATCACAAAAATAGAATCTTTATAGATTCGTAATTTTGGCTATCCATACTTTCTGACACAGTGTTATTAATTTTAGAGCTTGTGTTAAAGGATATAAATTCATGTTCACAGTAGAAAGATGCTCACATTTTCCTAAAATATTAGTGGATTTCCCATATATTCCTATGGGAGGGAATATCATCTACATATAATATAAAAAGGAAGTAACTTCTAAATTATGTCGATTATTATAATGTACATCAATAGATAGCTAATAAAATTTTCTTTCCGGGCATATGGGTTATTTTACAAACAAGATATAAATAACATAGGAAAATAAGGAGTCTATGAACATCTCCTCCGTGTTATGTAGTAAAATTCTGACAAAGATAACCGAGGAATCCTGTGCATGCGTATTTGACTTCCGCCGTCATGGCTGGGCATACATCACTAATGCCACATTCGTATGATTCCTGGCACATGCCCTTTGACAAATGAATCTGCGGTTGCTCCTTTCCCCACATTCGCCTATTTTTCTGCTTTTTAGGATATGAATGTCATTAGGAAAAGGAATAAATGTAACACCGTGTGCGCGTGGGTGCCCGCGTGGGTGCGTACGTAGGCGTGCGTACGTGGGTGTGTGCGTACGTGCGTGCATGAGTAGGAAGAGATGCTGCTGTAGGCTAGGAATTATCAATGATCGGGTTTTAGCGTGGATTGCACCATTAGATCCGCCATGGACCACGGAATTTAATGATGCAACAAAAAATCCAGTTATGTATTGATGTGTTGTTAGACACGGTTTCAAAGCAGAAGTATGTTCCCAAGTCATATCGCCAGTACCTCCTGATTGTTACTTAATAACGAGTTCATGGAAGATGAGCAGCTGCCAGCGCAGCTGGTACTACAGTAACCACCAGAGCTATCTGTAGAGGATTCGCCGTCGAATTATTCGCAAAATCCAAGACTTCTATTAATATGGCAGTGTTCCGTGGCTGTAGTGTCTCAAATTAGCTTTTATTTCGGTGTGCTTTTCTCCTGATCACCTGCTATTCTCATAGTGCTGTTGAGGAGACCGCTTCCCGGTGTCTATCCATGTTGTGAAAACTGCGTCTCCCGTCTTTTCCCAGCCAGCTACATTGCCAACGTCTTAATAAAATGTACCTTCTTCAGTGTAGTTTGGGGAAATCGGCTAATCTGGGCTAGGGTAGACATATCTGACAAGCTATGAACGAGGATGGTATTCTTCTCCAGACTCTGTCAGCTGGTGTACCGGGCTCTGATTTTCCACTGGACTCTTTGCTATAGTATTTTCAAGACCTATACTCTTCCCAGTGACTAACATATGATATTGCAACTTCTACCACCTCCAATTTGTCAAATTCCCATGCGACCACGTCCAATCTCGTGACGAGCACCTGCTCTGGAGAGGATGATTTTTCTGTCAACTTGACCAAAATGTCACCTTTTAGTAGATCGTTAACCTATTACGATCAAAAGGATGCAGTGCAAGGTCTCTGACAAAGGCTCAAAATATATATATATATATATATATATATATATATATATATATATATATATATATATATATATATATATATATACACCTGTGCAAAAGTTAAGCACCACCCTATTTTTACGCACATGCGAGGGTATATTCATGTGCTATGAAGAAAGCAATAGCATAAACATTTATGTACCCATCCATCTTAGTGCAAGAGGTAATAATGCAACTAGAGGAATGCTGATTATGATGGTGGGGGAACACTGTATGTTTTTGTTTGAACTTGAAAACGAGGCCTGAATATGGTTACGTTGACACAACTGACAACTATTGCCCTACAGTTGACACACGTGGCTAGATTGTCATTAATGGTGTCTGAAAACGAAGTTTAACATCTGTGCACGAGTTTGAGACTGTCATTATTAATACCGGGTATATCCACCTTGTGTCTGGATGACGGCCTGGACACGACGTCTCATGCTGGTCACCAACCGACTGATACGCCATTGTGGTATTCGTTGCCATTCAAGATGGAGTGCGTCTGTTAATTCCTGTAGGTTCTGCACAGGAGGATCCCTCCTTCTCACCATGTTTCCCAGAATGTCCCAGATATGCTCAATAGGGTACATGTCAGGGCTCCTTGCTGCCCATGGTAGGGTTTCGATGGCATTCTGGCGGAGGTATTCATGCACAGCTCTAGCACGATGTGGTCGGGCGTTGTCATCCATGAATATAGGGTGGGTTCCAGGTGCATGATTTACAAAATGAGGGACCACAACTCTATCCAGTATGGAATCTTGATAGCTTTGTCCATTAAGTGTTCCAGGTACAGTCAACAGATCCAGCTTACAATCAAATGAGATGCACCCCCATATCATAACGGAACCTCCACCAAAATGGAACTTCTTCCATGATGTTACGTTGGTCGTACGCCGTGCGTCTGGACCTCCATACACGAGTTCGACCATCTGTGGCATGAAGCAGGAACCGACTTTCATCGGACCAGTGTACCCGTCTCCAGGATCTCATGTTCCAGTGTCTTCTTTCGTTGCACCACCTCAGACGCTCCGCTTTGTGGTGTGCAGTGAGGAGAGGACGTCTGACAGGTCTCCTAGCTTTCATGCCAGCAGCCTACAGTCTCCTTTTGACGGTAGACATTGACACTCTATTGCGCGTTTCCCATTGCTGGCTGAGCACTCTGGTGTTGGTGAATGGAGATCTCCTAACAAGGCGTACTGGGGCTCGATCATCACGGGCAGTAGTCTTCTTCGGTCTTCCAGATCTAGGCCTGTCCTTCACCTCGTTAGTTTACCCATGTTTTGCAATCAAACGACTGATTACAGTATGGTTAATGTTCAGCTGTCTGCCAATCTCTCTGCATGACATACCAGTGGTATGCATGCCTATGATTTGCCATTTCACACGATCACTTAACCTTCGTCTTGCCATAGCGGTTCACAATCAAGAGCTAATTCTCTCTGTACAAATAAACCACGGTCATGAACACAAAATTCCTAATCTTGTCGCCTAAATCTGTATGTAATGTTCTACACCTCAAACTGGATTTTTACATAACTGAACACGTGTGCTGTTTCCCGCCAGGCACGGACATCAAGCGGCGTGAAGTCATGCATGCATGTGCATTTCGTACTTGGAATTATGTCAGCTAACGCGGGGACAAAAAGTATGGCAGCCTAGTTGTACCATCATGTTTCCACGTTCTATTGTTTTTGCTGGTGCTTAACCTTTGCACAGGTGTATATATATATATATATATATGTATGTATGTATATATATATATATATATATATATATATATATATATATATATATATATATATATATATATATATATATATATATATATATATATATATATATATATATATAACATAATATATAACACATAACATTTAACATTTAAAGTGGTTCACAGTTTCAATACATTTAACATTTAAAGTGGTTCACGGTGTCAATACATTTAATATTTAATAGCAGTTTTCAGTCTATTCACTGAAGCGGATTGTAGACGGCGCAGTCCACGAGATGAGCCAGCAAAGATGGTCAAATACGAACGAAATAATACACAGTTTATAGCCCAGCCACAATGAAGCAGCGGAATACGGGAGCGGCCTGATATGTTGCATCACTGTATCTTTAGCATGGCCTGCTCCGCCTGATTGTCTGATTTGTAATAAGCTGTTAGCGATTAGTTGCCTTCTTTCAGCTTAGTTGGTAGTCAGACTGAAAAGCTGCCCCTCACAGTTGATCTTAGTGCAAGTGGAAGTCAGAGCCGATGTCAACATGCTCTTTCGTGGTCTGAGGTCTTTCTATTTTCAGTTGGTATTAATAACAACTAGTGGATACAACTGAGTAACCATGACTTAGATATATAAATGGCATATCTCGGGAGCCTAGATTTGATTGCCATAAAGCGGTCTGATCAATAAGCAGCGTAGCGGTGTTGTTGATCTAAATACAAAAAGGTTCACCACCTTGGCTGTACACACGGCACAGAATGCGCGTCTCTCTCGAACCTTTGCGCGAACTGCTTAGATACTCCGTCTGCGCGCGTCCGTGATTCACACTTCAGTGTCAAACGCTGAAAAGAGGGATTCATTATTTAATATATCTTCCGTAATTACATAAGACACACGAAATCTGAAGGTAGCTTCGGAATCCTGAGTACACTACAATTCGAACGGTATAATAAAAGTTAAATCGCCTAGACATATACTATGCTAGTTAATATCTTTCGGGGTTGTTCTAAGAATTGTATACCATCTAAAGGTGGCAGCATAGTCAGCTCGGATACGTGCAACATGCCACTCTTTAATATGATGCTAGCTAGAGAGCACCACCTCTTGACTTAGAATTCTGACAAACCTGATAATAGTGCTCTATAGTGTTGTATCATACCTTGGTGCACGTGTATGAGGATGGCAAGTACCCGAATGACGACAGCACACATGTCCTATGACATCTGGCGGGACTCAGTGAGCTCGCGTGGGTCAGCGTTGTATATGTAGCAGGCATCAGGCCCTCACAATCTAATTACAATATATATGCGACCATAGATTAAGTTATGCTTTATAGACCTATGACATTCACAAATTCCTCCCACATAAAGTGGTTCAAGGATGGAGAATGGAATGCATTGCGTATATTGCTACAAATCTTGGCTAAAGACCAGGGAAGCAGTATTAAGAATATAACGTGAACACGCCACAGACTCTCTCGGGAATCATAAAGATGTATGAGAAAATGTGACAGTCAAAACAGGATTCAAATGTTTTATTTTTACGAACTTTCCCAGATAAATGCTCTTCATCTGTTCTGGTGGTACTGCCTTTGAATCCTGTTTCCACTGTGTGCATAGACGAATGCGACTAGCAAAATTTCTTTAGAGAAAATTTGAGAATACCCCTGCATTTTTGTGATTCACTGATTAAAGGTCCAAAGGGGTGGTCTTTTTATACTGTAATGCTTTCCAGGTCTTGTAACAATGTGACAAATTATGCACCCGATATGCTTCACTAGAGTGCGTCACATTAGCAAACGCTTACAAGATCTTGCAATTCAACAAGCCGCCTCCCTAGCAGATGAAATCACTGCCATGGATGACTGTCACAAAAGCTTCGGAGAGCCCGACCCCTGAGATGTACTGCCCACACACCAACACTCACTGTAGATATCTCTGAAGGACATTTTCTCAGAACTGACCATGGAAAAGCAGACACAATTGAAGAATGGTTCAATGAACAGTTAGTTCACTGACCGCGATGAAGAGCTCTTGCAGCCGTTCTCCCACGACCACAGGCCATTACTATCACCAATTAAAACAGCAGAAGTTGAGAACGCACTGAGAGCCCTGAAGAATGGACGTGCATCCGGAACTGATAATGGAGTGGTTATATACATATACCTATTATAGGTAGGGCCTACAGACCGGAAAGCTCTCTCATGACAGTAAACATTCTAAGGTAAATAAATGCTCAAGAAAGGCTTTAAAATATCTTAACCCCTTTCATATTTTCACTTTTCTCAGGGGAGATAACTCTAGCAGATATGGATGCATTTTGTTATAAGGCATATCCAAAATGTGGTCTTACCGACGATAATGCAGGCTGTTGTTATACCCCAGAAACAAATCCAGGCGAACACACTGATGTATAGGCCTAATCCTTATTTTAAAACGTCAATGGCTAAATTTGTTTTAAAAAATAACAATATTTGCGTATTTTATGTCAATTTGCAGGCTTTTAAAAAGAAGATCATTTTGGAAAATATATCGCTGAAATCACTGGCTAGGTTATCGATCCAGTCATTTAAGTGGTAAATAAGAAAAATGGTATTCGCTTGGCCTGCAAATGGACACTCTTCAACACCACAGTAGAGGTCGGTTTTGACCGGCGCTACCAAGACACACACACACACCCACCCACGCACGCACGCACGCACGCACGCACGCACGCACGCACGCACGCACGCACGCACGCACGCACGAACGCACGCACGCACGCACACACACACACACACACACACATATATATATATATATATACATATATATATATATATATATATATATATATATATATATATATATATATATATATATATATATATGTATATATATATATATATATATATATATATATATATATATATATATATATATATATATATATATATATATATATATATATATATATATATATATATATGTATATATATATATATATATATATATATATATATATATATATATATATATATATATATATATATATATACATATATATTTGTACGCACAATCAAACCATTACTTACTGGCCAGTGTCTATGGCATAGCATTGAGGTGAGGGCGGGTGGTATTATTAAATTGAATAATAAACAGTACAAAAGGACAGCATTCGGTCCTCTGATATATGACAATGACTATCAGCTCCTTTTCATCTCGTATATCTTACCTCCGCTACGAAGTAAATTATTTGATGTTTTCTATCAATAACCACGTACATTATTTTTTGATATCAAAGTAATAACACTAAGCATAGGGTCTAATACATAAAATGCATCAACTTCCATGAAAGAGCTTTAGGGGCTATAGACCCTCGGTAGAGGTCTATGTATTTAAACGCTTGATAGGCCCTATGAACAACTAACAGTGGTGGTTCTGCAGCGTATACTTTAGCGAATTCACGTACTCTGGTGCCAAACTAGAAATAGCTTTACCTCACTTAGCAATTGGCTAAAATACTAGATCGAACAAATGCATTATGCTTACAAGATATTCTGTTGAATATTTTGAAAACAATTTGACTGGAGGTCGTTGTCAATTACTTTCAATATAGTCAACGTGTTATCTGTGTGGCTTTAAGTTTGATATGGATCTTCGGAGTTTTGACGTGTAGGATGATGTGATAATCAATTACGTTGTGAATGCCGTTGCTAGGTTCGTCACCAACACTTAACTGATGACGGACTACTCGTTGCTTTGCGAATTTTATGTCTTCACTGTTTAATAAACATGCTGTTGAATTTTTTGAAAGTAATTTGACTGGGCGCTGTTGCTGCAACAGCATCTAATCAAAATTAATTTCAAAATAGTGAACAACACGCTTGTATAGTTTTCTGGAAATTAATACTTAGGGAGCTCAGGGATCGAGTGAAACCCAACACGGGCGACGTGTGCCGGAGCTTAGCTAAAGATGGGCAGGGCATAGTTAAAGCTGGATTCTTCCATTGACTGCATCCCGATATAGGACGTACAGTGAGACTCTCTTTACGTACAGGTTGTACATTTTGCGACCGCGTTAACCTAGGATATGCTTTTATCTTTCCGCATCGTGAGGATCATCAGCTGTTTCAGCACCACGTATGCTCTGTGTGGGCAATGCTCTATGATACGAATATGAATCAAACGCTGATTACCTTGAATCAGACAAATATATTTGCGACACGCGAACTCCTTCGTCCACATTTTAGCTCACTAGATACCAGACTCATTAGCTTCTCGGAAGCCTATACAGAAATCCCCGAATGGTTCACCAGGACAATTATCGTTCTCTCATTTGCACTCGGTGTCATTGCAAATACCTTTATCCTTGTCTATTTTTTCAAGTCTGGAAAATACCGAGTGCCGATATTTACGCTATTCACTAGCTTGGCAGTAACGGATTGGGTGACCTGCCTGATGTATTGCGTTATTATAGGAAACATGTTTCCAGAAGTACTCTTCCCTGTATCCGCGGCAATGATCAGTACAATGGTGAATTATATTTCGGCATCGTCTTATGGAGCAAGCGTTTTACATTTGGTATTTCTGGCAGCATTACGCTATTACCAACTTTGTCACCCGTTGAAGGCTAAGTTCCATGTCACAGTGGCGCTGGTTATAAAAGTGTGTCTGGCACTGTGGCTATTCGCATTCATGATCTACATACCACTACCCTTTTACAGAGACGTCCACGAAATATCATACAAAAATCAGACAAAGCAATTCTTCATTTTCTTGGGTAACAGCGAACTGAAGGAGCAACTTGATACCGCATTCTCACAGGTGATTCCGTTATGCGTCATTCTGCTTCTGCACATAATAAAACTGTACACAGTATCACGTGATACAGATGTGACAAAAGCGAGCAAGCACAGTGCTAGTTCCAGAGCGGTAGCTATGATAATAATTGTCTTCATATTATCATTAGTAGTGCGACTCGCTCATAACTTTTACCACGGCATTCTAGGGTTCCCCTACCACAGCTTTCATAAACTATTGGCAATTTCATCTGCAAATCTTTTGTTCGCGAACAGCATCATAAACCCTTTCCTCTACGTTCTGGGAGCGGCAGATATAAGAAAAGATATCCTAAAAACATTCCTTAGATACAGGTATGAAGTTAAGAAGTAACTGGTTTATGTAGAAACATTCTAGAGAGCATTTGGAATCCTGACAATTTGACCGATCAACCCTATATCCTAGCCTCTTTTAATAATATAAATCCTACTGTTCCTATGATTATGGAATAATAGTTAACAACATAGCAGATGCACAAAATTGTAATATCAGTTGGCAATGCACGTTGTCTTTCCACGTTTGGCCATGCCCAGCCCATATCTAGCTAAGCTCCACCGACACTTCACCGGTGTTGGGATCGATCGATCCCTGAAATCCTTAACTATCAATTTCCTGAAAACTACAGGTAAGCTGTTGAATATTTTGAAACTAATTTGTAAAATTATTTTCAAAATATTCGACAGAATGTTTATTAAATAGTAAAGAAATACAATTCGTACGTGTCGGATTATTAAATGTTTCAGACGGACTAAATCGAGTCATTCATGCTGTAATTGATTATAACGTCATCCTATACGCCATGTAGTAGAATATGACGTCATATGACGTCATTTGATGAATGGATAAATTGGAAAGGTCTAATCCCCAGATAATGCAATCTGCTGGACCGCTACTTGGCCAGTACTGGGCCGTATTGGCCCGGTATTGTTCAAGTACCGGTCCAGCACCTGTGCTATCAGAGCACACTTTAAAATTCCCGTGCAGGTGATATATATATATATTGTTAACTCTAGATGTAGACATTTTTTGAGTAACCATCTCGGAAATTTCTACAGCACTAGTGTTGTAATATTTGAGGCGTTTATATGCTAGTTCCCAATGCTAGGGTCTAGACTCACGTTCTACAGCACTATCTGACGGTCGCTACCTCACTAAACTCAGGTCAGTTCTCGTTGAGTGGCATGATAACATTTATTGGTAGACCGCTGGTCTACGGTAGCCCTCGTCTCGGTTCATTTTCTATTGGTGGTTATATATTTAAACAACGCCATGAAATTCGTCTCGATGACAGATGCATTGCTGGCAGGGATGAGATGCCCATTGTTTTATGTGAGCTTTGCGTCAGTCTACGCTTCTCCTGTGTTAGGATCAATCGAGTATTGCATGCTCTGAATCTCAATTTCCAGAAAAATATACAGGTAAGCTGTTTAATATTTTGAAACTAATTTGCATGCGTGCTGTTGCTTCCTGTCAAATGGTTAAGACATACAATTTGTGCAACAACGCTTAGTCCGTGACAAGCATGCGCTCGCTACGAACTTATCTACGCCATTCATGGCGTCATTGATTATGTCGCCATCATGAACGTTACGCACTTGATTGTGACGTCATAGGATTGATGGATAAACTTGAATCATCCATCGACTTTAAGCTTTTGTATCAACTTACCCCTTTACTGCTCTTGTGGAATGCCCATTTGCAGCCCAAGGGAAAATTATTTTTGAAAAAACGAGCCAATCATTTTCGTGAGGAATTTTCAAAATAGTATTTTCCTGGCCCGCAAACGGACACTGATTAACAAAAGATGTGGACTGTCTTGACCATTACTCATTTAGTGTTGTGGTTTAAAGAATTCTATCAAGTTCAAAGATATTTCCTTGAATTGTGTCAACATTTTTGAGTATGCTGATCATTATCTCGTGCGTTATTTGCTAATCCAGCGAGGAAAGAACATAATCATCTACTCATCCCACGTCCGTACATGCTGACGTACCACTGTGTGCCAATTACGATGGTTACCTAGCCATACATGGCGTTACGTTTGTGCATGTCTGGACATTCTCGCAAATATCATTTTCATAAGGAAATTGTATTTATTTCGATTAAAGAATAATTATAAAAGGCAAAACTATTATTAACTTACGCTGTTAGTAGCCGTCAATATGATCAGCATGATGTCGAAATGACTTTATATTTCCTTTATAAACTACTAGTGGGATTAACGCTTTATCATATTAATTGTTTAACATAATATGCTGCAGATAAACACGCAGATGTAACAATGTGGCCTTCATAGACGGGTTAATTTCTAACTATGCCACGCCCATTTCTAGCCAAACTTCGTCCACGATTTGTAACAGCGGCCAGTCAAATCATAAAAGACAAAACTAGTATTTACTTATGTAGTTAGTAGCCGCCAATATGATCAGAATGATGTCAAGGTGACCTTACCTTTCCTTCATAAACTACCAATGGGATGAACGCTTTATCATATTTATTGTTCAATATTCTGTATAGCCGACAAACACGCAAATGTATGTGGCCTTCATAGACGGGTCCATTTATAACCACGCTACGCCATTTCTAGCAAAACTCCGTCCACGATTTGTAACAGCGGCCGGTCAAATCAGTTTCAAAATATGCAATAGAATATTTATTTCTTGACGGACTTAGATACGTCATTCATTATGCAGCTTGATTTTGACGTCATCATTCATGTGATGTAATTGATTACAATATAATATGCTTGAGTGACAGATCGGATATATCTTTTTCACTTGCCATCATTTCATCTAGATAGCTTTCCAATGAGATAAATGCCCTTAATAACGATTTAACAGTCACGTGATCATGGATTTAATTTCAGTTGTGCTCGTGTACGCTGTTTGTCGAGTACGTGCTTGGTCACGTAAGATGGATGGTGGGGGAGGGGTATTAAACAACCGTGCAATGGAGCTTTCCAGTTTTAGCTATGTCCCGCCCATCTCTACCTAAGCTCCACCCACACCTGGCTCATGTTGGGATCGATCGATTCCTGAATGCCCTGGCTATCAATTTCCAGAAATCTATGCAGGTAAGTTGTTAAATATTTTGAAATTAATTTAACTAGGTGCTGTTGCTGTCTATGGTAGCAAAAGAGCCCCATTAAATTAGTTTCAAAATATTCAACAGAATGTTTATTAAGTGTTAAAGACATACAATTCGTACAACGTGTCGGACTAGAGACGCACTAAATCGAGTCATTCATGCCATGATTAATTATCCTGCCCGTCACTTAGTTGATTATGGCATCATATAACGTCAGTTGATGGATGAATAAAAGGGAAAGGGCCATTTATCTTTTATATGGTTAAATTGCAACTGTCTCGTTTGCAACAGATATACATACTGCAAGCTCGGTCCCCAGAAACTGGCTACAATATACATTTGTGAAGTGGACTGACACGTGATTCGAACATACATTAGCATAGCGTATTAGATTTCAGCACAGACGTCATCTTAACGACAAGAATGTGACACTTAGGCTGGGAGCCAGACGAATCCCATCTACCGCCTCAGGACACGCCGCCATCATGATTTTCTAAAACATATTAGCTTCTAAGTAAATGATCTGGTCATGTTCCCAAAAAAAATGTGTCAGGATCCTTGTTTTCTAGGCATACATCAAAACCACAGCAAGGTAGACAAAATCAATTATTTTAAGGGGGTGGGGGATGGGGTGGGGGTGGGGGTGTTTGGGGAGACACAAATTTGGAAAACTGTCATTTTACTATTTATTATTCATAAACGGCCACTCAAAATACTGTTTGTTGCATCCAATTCCATTTCATGTATATTTTATGCAAATCCGTTGAATAATTATGTCAGCTGAGATCAAAAGGTCGCCAATATTGGTCGTTGTTAAAAATTTAATGAATCCGCATATCTGTAACTCGCAACACACATACAAACCAATATTTTGGTGTTATTATATTAAAGCTCTCGTGTTCCATTAAATATAGACACCTTTGCACGAGATATGAGATGCCTGTTCAATTTCCCCAGCATGCAATACTACCCGGCGTACAATTCTACCCGGCATGCAATGCCCTGCCTCCATAATCATTGTAACTATTGAACACCATATTCATTTAGTCTATTGTCTGCGCAAGCGAGGATTTCTCAAATAAAACCAGCCTGCCTACACGTGCAAATAGTCATTTGTCCTCCAGCTCTGGAAGCGTAAGCACGCACGTAGGACGTATTCACGGCAGTATATTCGACAGTCTGTATTTCAATACTGTTCACAGAAAGTGTGACAATGTCCAGGAGAAAATAGAAGGCTTTTATATACATTGACAGTAATTTTCGTGACAGTTGTTGCTATCAATGACAGCACCAA
Source organism: Chaetoderma sp. LZ-2023a (assembly GCA_034401795.1). Taxonomy (NCBI): domain Eukaryota; kingdom Metazoa; phylum Mollusca; class Caudofoveata; order Chaetodermatida; family Chaetodermatidae; genus Chaetoderma; species Chaetoderma sp. LZ-2023a. Next base: position 11,118,525 of record CM067359.1, read on the forward strand.
CATTCAGTCAAATTGTTGTCAAAATAATTAGTATGTAATGCAATTACTACCTGCTATATATTTTGATACACATTTTATTGAAAAGTGTTGCTGGAACAGTTTTCAGTCTATGTATTCTAAAATAATCATCAAACATTTCAGTCAACACTTTCTACGGATTTGAAGAGCAATTTAACTAAGTTAAAGACTAAGACACCAACAACGTTATCAAATTGCTGTCCATAGAATCACACGGCGCTCAGTATTACTATCTAAGTATATGACCAAAATATGCTTTGCCTGCTACTGTGTGTGTGTACGTTTCAGTTCGACAAATGCATTTCAAACAAATGCACACATCTGTCAACGAAACATGCACGCTGTTTGCTAAGCATTCATTCTTGGTGAAAAAGCGTGTATAGGCCTGCGCTCACTTTACCTAAATAAAATAGTAATATATTGATTACGCGTGTGTGGATAATAATTTGACAATGTTGTTCGTGCCTTAGAAACTAACAACTTACAGTCAAATTGCTATTCAAATCCATAGCGAGAGTCGACTAAAAACTATGATAATTATTTTAGAATATAGCGACTGAATCAAAAAAGCATCCGCTTTTGTTTCTACGAGAATTCTTAATACTTACCAGATGTACTATTATGATAATGTCTATTATCTAGTCTAGCTCAAAATAAACAATTAAAACTCCGCACTCTCCTGGTCCTGCCCATACTGTGTCCGGGAATTACCGTAGCCGCAGGTACAGAGTCAATTCCCAATCACAGACAGATTCGTCTTATATTTGCCTTGACAAACAGCGAAATCAGCTCAGCCTCACCTCAGCGGGGCGGCTGAGGCAGGGCCATAGTGCATCTGGTAAGTATTAAGAATTCTCGTAGAAACAAAAGTGGATGCTTTTTTTATTCTACTTCGAATAATACTTACCATATGTACTATTATGATAAACTCCGGATTTCGACAGCCAGGAAATACCGGTGGGAGGAGGTGAGGCTCGAACCAGCACTCATCTATCATCCAACAGAGAAGGTTGTGAAGAGACTAGAAACCTGGCATACGCTTGGGTTCCGCCATCTGACTCATAGAGTGCTAAACTTCCATGGTCTAGACCGCGCTCCCCCCACCCTCTTTTGTCCGCACAAAATTCATAGGGCTGTCAATGGGGATGCAACACCCACCAGACCCGTGTCAGCCCCAAGTCTCAGCTTGGGCAGTCCAGTAGAGTGCAAAGAAGTTACTACAACTTCTAATTTTGAGAAAATATCAGTATATCGATTAGATTTTCAAATTGGAATGAGTCTAATGTCTATTTGAGAGGATGAGTATACTATTGTACCAGACTATTTACCTAAGCAGTCTGGTATTTCGACTGTAAGTAAATATATTTATAGTCACTTAATTAATGTAAACACTCACCATTTTGAGTGCTTGATCTTTTCTTGTTCATCACAGTAGCTCGGCCCAATCCACGGTCGTACTCAAGTCATGTGCATAGCCATTGTTCAGTGTAAGTGGAAGACTTTGTGATGTGCGTGAAGTAGTGGTCGGATGTGGCTTAGTTTAGATTCGATAAATTGGCGACGGCTACCAGATTATGTGCGCTGGAGATGTCGCGAAGGTAGAAATCAGTGAATGATGACTCGGCATGCCATTGTGCTACAGACATCACCTCCTCTAATGAGACACCCTTATAAAGGGCCGATGATGCTGCTAGTGCTTGGACCTGATGGGCATTCGCACGATCAATCTGCTTTCCTGTAGCGATTTTGTGCGACATCTGAATAGCATCAACTATCCAACGAGAAATAGTATCTTTCGAGGCGCGTGAATGATGAGCTTTGAGACATAACCACAGAGATTTCGGGTCATCTCTCCGTTTCTTATACATTTTCAGACATCTGACAGGACACCAAGCAGAAGAGTTTGGGTCATGTCTAGTTAAACTTGGCAAATTGATCGGCTGTCCTGGATATTTAAGTGACTGATTCTTTGCCAGGAAACACAGACGTGGAAGTAGTCTTAAACCTTCACCCATGACGACAAAACGGTCTTGTTCGGCAGAAAGCGCCTGTATTTCGCTTCTCCTTCTCGCTGACGCTGCTGCAACGAAGAAAACTGATTTAATAGTTAACAGTTTAATGTCTATAGATCTAATTGGTTCAAAGGGAGCATGCCATAGAACCTGTAGAACAAGAGATAGATTCCATGCTGGGATATGAATTGGCTGTCTAGGTCGCAGATTGCTCATTCCTTTAATAACTTCATTCAAGGTGTCATTCTCCACTCCTTCAATGGCCAGACTGGGAATGACTGAAGCTAATGCAGACTTATATGCTGCTAGGGTTGAAGGTACAAGTTTGTCAACCTCGTATAAATGACAGATAAAATCTGCTACGTGTTGAACAGATGCAGAAAATGGATTGATATCTCTTCCCTTACACCACTCTGCAAATTTGTTGATTCTATAATTATATGTTTTCGTTGTTGAACCTCTTCTGGCTGAAGCAACACACTTCGCTGCCTGCTGAGAAAATCCCCCCTCAATTGCACGCTGCTTGATAACATCCATGCAATCAATTTGAACATTTCTGGTCTGTCATGAAGGTACAGACCCTTGTTCTGAGAAATTAGATCTCTTCTGTCTGGAAGAGGGATTGGATTGCAGACCAGAAGGTCCAGCAGATCCGTAAACCAAGATTGGCCTGGTCAATAAGGGGCGATCAGTAGCACGTGGCACATTCCCTCTCTTATCTTTGCCAGAACTTTTGGGATGATAATTGTTGGAGGATACGCATACACGTACATTCCCTTCCAACTTATCGCCAGTGCATCCACTGCTAGAGCTAGCGGGTCCAGGATCGGTGACACGTAAGTGACCATCTTCGCATTTTGTTTCATCGCAAACAGGTCGACATTTGGCTTGCCCCAATGTTTGAATAGAACCTCCGCTACCGACTGGTTGAGCTGCCATTCCGTCGGACGACAAACCGTCCTTCGACTGAGAGCATCCGCTAGGATGTTCAATCTTCCTGGAATGTGTGCTGCCTGAAGAATAACATTCCTCTCTTGGCACCACAGCAGAAATTTTCCAAATCATCAAACACAACTCTGGTGATCCCGTCCTGCCTTGGCGGTTCAAATAAGACACCACTGTTGAGTTGTCTTTCCTTATTAGGACAATCTTGTCTTGAATTAGACTCTCGAACTTTCGAAGTGCCAATACCACCGCTAATAGTTCGAGAACATTGATATGTTTCTGCGCATGGTCCGATCCCATTCCCCTGACACTGACTGATCGTTCAATACTGCTCGCCAACCCGTCGTCGATGCATCTGTGAAGATGGACATCTGAGGTGTGGGAGCTTGTAGAGGAACACCTGGTAGGAGATTATGTTCTGATTTCCACCACTGAAGGTGGAATATCAATGGTTCTTTCACTGGTATCCTTAGAGATAACGGATCCGTTCTCTGAGACCAGAACGACATTAGATACACCTGGATTGGCCTGCGCCTGAGTGCCGCATATGGAACCACCTTCTCCAGAGATACTAGTAAACCCATTATTCTGAGAAATTGGTGGGCCATCAGATTGGCTCCTAGAGAAACTGACTCCAAAACTGCAATCAGGCTCTTGACTCTGCTCTCCGCCGGAAAAGCTACGCCATCCCTGAGATTGACAAAGATTCCCAGATAAACAAACTCCTGGGATGGAGTCAATTCTGATTTCTCTAGATTCACAATCCATCCTAGATCCTTTAATAAGGCTAGGACTACCTGCATATTGTTGCGCAGAGTGACTGGATTCCCCGCCTTTAGCAGCCAGTCATCTAAGTAAGTATGAACAGCTATGTTTCTCCTGCGAAGGAAAGGAGTCATGGGAAGAACCACTTTGGTGAAGACCCTCGGTGCTGTGGTCAGGCCGAACGGAAGCGCATTGAATTCCCAAACATTGTCTTGGAAAGCAAAGCGAAGGTGTTTCTGAAAAGGAATTGACATTGGAATATGAAAATAAGCATCATTCAGATTTATCGACACTGCCCACATGCCTTTTCTCAGCCCTGTCATTACCGCTGCCACAGTCTCCATCTGAAATTTGGGAGAAAGAATAAATTTGTTCAATGGTTTGAGGTTGAAAATTGGTCTCCAACCTCCGGTACGTTTCGGAATGAGAAACATCATCGAATAGAAGCCTAGAGATGACTGATTGCGGACTAGATGAATGAGGATTTGTATGAAGATGAATGGCCAGGTCCTTGAGAGCCGGATGGCCGATAGGCATCACGACCTGAATGACGGAAGGGCGATCTTGGACGCTGTCTCTGCTGCTCCTGGCAATGTTGCCTGTAGGACTGCTGCGGCTGTGTCCTCTTAGTCGACTTCCACGACTTGCCGACTACCTCCTGCTCTGCAACCATTGATGTGACCTTGGAGTGAGCTTGTCGTGCCAAGCCGCCGAACAAGCCGGGACCGAAGAAAGGTGCAGACAACAACGCAGCCCTCATATCTGGTCCTGGTTCTACTCAATCGAGAACCATTCTCCGTCGCTCTGCCAATGTCCTGGTGATCACCCTGGCCAGGCAATCTTGAATGGAACACGAGAGCTTTAAGAACTTAATAATAAACACCTTCTTACAAAGCAATGTTGATTTATTTGACGGGATGCTGTTACTACAACAAACAGAATCTCCTTGTCAATAAAAGCTGAAAATACACCAATGGGTAGGTGAAAATGAAACGAACATAACATTGCATTTAAATAATGTTGCATAATGTTTCGTTGCGTGTCCTCTGACATTTCTTGTAGGTTATATTAATATCAGTTGACTAATATGGTAACCAAAGATCAAAATGTAACCGGCTTTCGCTGCTGGTTAGATTGCGCAACTGAAGTGCAATGACTGGCAACGTGCTGATAACGGAATGGGCTGATGCTAGCCCATGCAGATGAATGATAGACACGATCTGACAAATCTACATTGTCGATGTTCATTTGTCTCATGTAATGGTGTTAGCGTGATGAATAACACAACACATTCATTATTGAAAGGGCTTTGAAAGTGCAATAATAGGGAACTGAAAAGGTAAATGATCATAACACCACATCTAAATAATGTATTTATGAAACATCCTACAGCTGCAATCAGTCCTTCTTCGCTTTTGCTTATTGTACCTTGTCCTCAACAACATCTTTAGCCCATCAGGTCAATTCTTGATTTGACTGTACCGAGATCTGCTTTCTTGAGGTCACCTTGTAGGGCGCATAACAGATTTATGCAATGACGTCCTCTCCTGGTTTTGTATTTGCTGGCTCCCAGTAGGGTGAATTCCAAGGCTCTCTGTGATGATGTGTCTCCTGGCACACTTACACGGAACATCTTTGATGGGAGACTTCTACTGACAGTGGCGATGTATTACACATCTAGTGCATTATTTGAAATGATGCTGTCTGGCCATCAGTGCCCAGTGATCGTACGTCGGTGATTGCGGTGCCAGGCATCCAGTTTGTCTAGATCTGCCTTTGGAGCTGTCCAGCTGTTACAGATATACAGCTTCAAGGATATGCAGGTTGCAGTGTATACACCTAGTCTTTTTTCAAGGGCATCTTTGATCTACGAATCCATAGCTTGCAGAAGGACTACTTCAGAAGGAAATGTTCGCTATGAGGCAGCGTGAATCAATGGCAGCAGTACTAAAAAGCAGCGAGCCCAGAAATTTACTTTTCATCCATGGTTCGCCCGCACGAAGTGGATCGTCATTTTTTTATAGTTTTATTCTATGTAGATAGGTATATGTGGGTGAACTCTGTTTTGGATTCATTCATAAAGAGATTTTACATTTTTAGTTTGCTTACAGCTACTGGGAGAAGATCGTTAATAGGTTTCTTTTCCTCGTCTATGAAGTCCACGTCGTCGGCATGTTCCATCTCTAGCACCATACCCAGTATGGACACTGGTGAAAAACACAGGGGCTAGACCATCGCCCCTTGACGAACCGAGTGATGTCTCAAAATCTGCAGACTTCACTGACTTGGCTCCTACTCTCAACTTGGTGTCTGCAAGTAGTAGTCTCACTAGTCGTAGCTCATCTGCATTACAACTGGCCTGGCGTAGTACACCTAGGATATTTACGCGTTTAATTGTATCGAAGGCTCGTGACATGCCAATGCCCATTTTGTGGAAATCCCAGTGCTTGGCCATGCCTGCTGACATACGCATGCGTTGATCCCATGCAATGTCTGCACAGCTGCGTCCACGTTTAAAGCAACTTTGACATGGCCCTAGTCATCCAGCTTGTCTCGGATGTGACATAGAGTAACTTTGGATATGATTTTCCGTATGCTGTTTAGAAGCATAATGGCCCGCAGATTGGTTGGAGGGTTGCTTTCTGGTCTGCTACAAACCCTGTACCAATAATCTGTCTTCAGGGGCAGATAGAGCGTCTATACATCATGCGACTATGTGGAGAACAGGTCATGTATACGAAACGGACATCCAGGAAGCAAATGGTACTGGCTGGACTGTAAGGGTATGTCGATTAGAGTCCCTACAGTGTGAGGGTGAGATACATCCTCTACGGTGGCAAACAATTTATAAAAGGGCAATAATAATGCAAGAATGGGCAGTAACACATTTATCATGATGATGATGATGATGATGATGATGATGATGATGAGGATGGTGATGATGATAGCAGCAATGGAGGGCATCCATCAGCATCTGATAGTAAATGTGTCTAACTCAGTAATGCTATGCTCAAATATGGCTGGCAGGTGTACTGTCTGCTCTGTAGTGGGCAGCAACACAAATATTGTGAGTGATCTTTTACTACTTAACGCTATATAGGTGCGATGTTATGTCACTTCATCTTTCAGTTCCACACAATGTACCTTTCCATCACTAGCTAAGCTCCACCCACACCTCGCCGTGTTGGGATTGATCGATCACCGAATGCCCTAACTATCAATTTCCTGAAAACTATACAGGGAAGCTATTGAATATTGTGTAACTAATTTGACTGGGTGCTGTTGCTGCCTATGGCGGCAACAGCGCCCTGTCAAATTAGTTTCAAAATATTCAACAGAATATTTATTGAATAGTAAAGATATATAATTGGTATAAAGACGCAGAGATCGTCTTCAAATATGCGTTCGTGACGTATTTATCGACGTCATTAATGAGGTCATTCATTATGATGTCATTCTACACGTCACGTAGTTGATTATGACGTCATATGATGGGTGAATACTCTGGAAAATTGAATTGCATTGTGCAAGTAATAATGGGCATTCGGTTATCAGTTACAGAAGCAAAATTCCATGAAAAAAATTAACATTGATTATTAGATGTGTCACCTTTTGAGCTAACAACGGCAACATATTTCTTTCTAAGTGTTTGCAAGTTACAAAATGCACCGTTGTCAGGTGTTAAGCAGCAGCTGACATTGGTGACTTTTTTTTACCTCCGATGCCATAATTATAATTTATAAATTTGTCATTAAACATTTTGAGTGGTCATTCATTAATCAACATTATTTAGATGTGAATATTATTTGTTCATTTCATTTTCACTTCCCAATAGTTGCATTCTTCTGCTATTTTCCACAAGGAGATCTGTCAGTTGTTATTATAACAGCATCTCATGAATTAAATCGACATTGGCTCATTAGATTTGTCGGAAGGTGTCTATTATTAACCCTTTAAGCTAATAACAATAAAATGTCTCGCTTTAAGTGAATTGCCAGTTACAGCAATGCACATTTGGCAGAAATATAAGCAATGACCAGAATTGGTGACATTATTGACCTCTGTTGATGCAATATTCCAACTCATACAGAAGATGGAAGAGGAAACAACAAACAATATTTTCAGTGATCATTTATTAATAACAAATTTAAAAAAAATTAGTATTCTCAATTTGTATGTCCTCATCCCCCAAAAATGACAGATTTTTACGACCATGATGCGTTTTTGATTTATGCCTAGAAAATAAGGATCGCGACAATATATTTTCTGGGAACATGTCCAGATATTTTACGTAAAAGAATCATGATGGCGTTGAATTCTGAGTGGGGTGCATGGGGTGAGCTCCTGACCCCATGATTGACAGGAGATAAGATGAGGCTGTCGTGTTCAGGTAATATCAGTGTATGTTTCAAAAGCACATGACAGTGACGTATCACAGGTAATGTTGTATTGCGTTCAGGTGCAATTGTATTAGTGCGCTGTACACACGAGATTCTTCACAAATTATATGTCTGTGGGTTATCGAGACGGTAATTGTTTTGTCGCAAGCGACTAGAAGAATATCTGTATTGCGCCAATAGATATTTGCGACAAAAATCGTCCCCACAGCAACCAAAAATGGCTCATATTCGTATTGCTTACCCAATCATTGACATGGTAGCGATCATATAATTCAGAAGAAAGCACGCAATGCCATTTTCCGTCACATGATCGCATCCATGTGCACATTAACACCTATTGATCTCTAGTAATCCCCAGCTAATTGAAACAAAGGTCGCTCGTACGCTTCGGATTAGGTAGGCCTAATTGAGCCGCCGGTGGCTTTGGTCCATAGACGATCGAAATTGCGTAATTAAAAAGTATATGCATACTGTTTAAAAAGGAAAGGTGTACGTGTGCGTATGTGATGGCGTAGTTGGGAGGTATGAGTGCAAAAATATATGTAAATGTGAAGTGACGCATTAGCTTCGAAGAAACTACTGGGAGACATCGGAATCCCCAGAATGTATGTCTGTGCTGTTTATGGCTTGCAATATGTCATAATTTGCATCTTATAATCCTTCAATAAGAAGTTTGTGGAATTAAATGTCTCACCTGCCTTTCATGAAAGAGTGCTATAGTTTGTTTTACTAAAGTTATTTTGACATTAGTCATTGCCTCAATGCCATTCTACTGCTTCATACCATTATAGGAAACCATTTGTCCAAGTTTGTGTCCAATAGAGTCAACTAACCATTAATTATACGACAACGTGATTTTCTAAGTACAACACCTAATGTTGATACCACAGTGGTCACCAAGGCCGCAACAACAATTGTGGTCTTTGATTAATAGATGTAGGCCCAGTTACTGGGTTGGATTCATGACATTCCCAGAATGATAACTCAATTAATCATTGTTTTATTAAATACTTTTTTAATTTTATTGATGTGTAATTAGGCAATACTAACTTTAACTTAATGACTTTTGTGAAGCTCAAAACATTTCGCATAGTAGGAAATATCCATGATGCCGATTTTCAAATACAAATGTTGAAAATAATATTTATATGCGTGTTCACATAAGGGTACAAAGGATCCACAGATAGTAACATCTAGTACTAACTTGGATTATCGTGACGCGCTTTCGCACATAAATATGCTTCACCAGGACAGACCTCAGTCAACACATTTATGTATGAAAACTTGTCAATTATAAACAAAGTAACTCTTAAAAGGCACTACCTTTGAATTCTGTCTTTATGATCTGCAATGCGAAGGTGATGTTATGTGCAATTTTTTTCGGTTCTGTAATTACCAAATGCTAGTTGACCAAATGGCTAATGCAATGCATATAGCTACACTGCCAGATGCAACAAATGATGATATGCAAATAATTTAAATCGATCTCTCAGTCGATTCATGAAATGGATTATTCTTCTGCTGAAAGGAAGCGAATAAAGGAACCAATTCCGTGTATGATTTATCCTGTTTGGTTTGGACTCGCCGGCGCAATATAAGGCCAACAATTAATTTTTTAATCGTTAATATATAATTGTTCCATTTCTCGATATTTCACGTATGCTGTGTAGGCCTGCATCAGTTGATGGGCACGCCAATATAAATATACTTATGTGCTAGAGAGCTAGAGTAGGCATGCCATTACGTAAAGATTCAGAGTCTGTGTTATCTTCAAGACGAATTAATTAGACACAAGTGATAATGGAGTGATCCGATTGTTACTCAGGTATCTGACATCATAATCACATACGTCACTTGTTAACTGACGACACAATAAAGATGATAGAAGTCCGTCAGGAAAGTGGCAATGATCCGTCACGAAAATAGCAATGGTTCGCCCGTCACGAACGCGGGAATGGTTTGCCCGTCCCGAAAGCGGGAATGGTTCGCCCGTCACGAAAGCGGGAATGGTATGTTACGAAAGTGTCTGAATTACAAATATGTCTTTGATGAATGTATAATTTAATAAATATTTGCAGACTATTTTGAAACTAATTTGACATGCAGATGTTGCAAATTAGCTTCAAAATAGTCAATAGCTTGCCTATGTGTAATTACTTTGAAATTTGTATTCTGGGAATTTCTGGTTCATGTCGATACAAACACGTGTACAAAGTGGGTGGGGCTAGCTAGAAGCGGGCGTGGTCTACCTAGAAATGGAACAATCTACGGTTCATCCTGTGACTTGAGCACCAGTGCCAATGATGATTTGTTACATGTGGAATATACATTACATTGATTAAATGAATGGGGTCATTTTGAAATTCACAAATGCATGTTATATCTTGTAAACTCCTTGCCTAGTGAATTGTGTACAAGCCTCTTAGCAAATGGGGGCCAAATTGCCTTTTGTTGCCAGAGATGTTTTAGCTGCGGGTTGCAGCTCAATAAACCGCCATGCCCCTTAGTCAGTCAGTTAGTTAGTTAGTTGGTTAGTTAGTTAGTTAGTTAGTTAGTTAGTTAGTTAGTTAGTTAGTTAGTTAGTTAGTTAGTTAGTTAGTTAGTTAGTTAGTTAGTTAGTTAGTTAGTTAGTTAGTTAGTTAGTTAGTTAGTTAGTTAGTTAGTTAGTTAGTTAGTTAGTTAGTTAGTTAGTTAGTTAGTTAGTTAGTTAGTTAGTTAGTTAGTTAGTTAGTTAGTTAGTTAGTTAGTTAGTTAGTTAGTTAGTTAGTTAGTTAGTTAGTTAGTTAGTTAGTTAGTTAGTTAGTTAGTTAGTTAGTTAGTTAGTTAGTTAGTTAGTTAGTTAGTTAGTTAGTTAGTTAGTTAGTTAGTTAGTTAGTTAGTTAGTTAGTTAGTTAGTTAGTTAGTTAGTTAGTTAGTTAGTTAGTTAGTTAGTTAGTTAGTTAGTTAGTTAGTTAGTTAGTTAGTTAGTTAGTTAGTTAGTTAGTTAGTTAGTTAGTTAGTTAGTTAGTTAGTTAGTTAGTTAGTTAGTTAGTTAGTTAGTTAGTTAGTTAGTTAGTTAGTTAGTTAGTTAGTTAGTTAGTTAGTTAGTTAGTTAGTTAGTTAGTTAGTTAGTTAGTTAGTTAGTTAGTTAGTTAGTTAGTTAGTTAGTTAGTTAGTTAGTTAGTTAGTTAGTTAGTTAGTTAGTTAGTTAGTTAGTTAGTTAGTTAGTTAGTTAGTTAGTTAGTTAGTTAGTTAGTTAGTTAGTTAGTTAGTTAGTTAGTTAGTTAGTTAGTTAGTTAGTTAGTTAGTTAGTTAGTTAGTTAGTTAGTTAGTTAGTTAGTTAGTTAGTTAGTTAGTTAGTTAGTTAGTTAGTTAGTTAGTTAGTTAGTTAGTTAGTTAGTTAGTTAGTTAGTTAGTTAGTTAGTTAGTTAGTTAGTTAGTTAGTTAGTTAGTTAGTTAGTTAGTTAGTTAGTTAGTTAGTTAGTTAGTTAGTTAGTTAGTTAGTTAGTTAGTTAGTTAGTTAGTTAGTTAGTTAGTTAGTTAGTTAGTTAGTTAGTTAGTTAGTTAGTTAGTTAGTTAGTTAGTTAGTTAGTTAGTTAGTTAGTTAGTTAGTTAGTTAGTTAGTTAGTTAGTTAGTTAGTTAGTTAGTTAGTTAGTTAGTTAGTTAGTTAGTTAGTTAGTTAGTTAGTTAGTTAGTTAGTTAGTTAGTTAGTTAGTTAGTTAGTTAGTTAGTTAGTTAGTTAGTGAATCAGTCAGGCACACATGCATATTCCCGGCTGTTGGTTCAACATTTATTTTATACGTGGTTATCAAATCTGTGGAAAAGTTGCCCGTGGGGTTTTGAAGATGAGTGATATATTTGGTGTCAAACGGTCAACAGCTAAGGCCATGCCGACCAGACGAATGAAAATGATTATTTTGAAAACAATTTAGACAGGAGTTCTCAGAATAACTCTGATTTGACGTCAGCGATCGTGACCAGACTTGTGCGGACAGTTGGTCATAGGGTCTCGAGGATGTGTGACACATTTTGGGATCAAATGTAAAAGGTAAAGGCCACAGCGCCGAGATTAGAAACGAATACTCTGACGAATATTTTGAAAACTGTGTCTGAAAGACACACTTTCTCAAAATAACCCTGGTTCAACTGAAGAGCCCTGGAGCGCACGTGAATGAAAGGTAGGCCGTGTGCTCCCGACAGTTTTGATAAATTGGGGGTCAAAAGCTCAAATATCAAGGTCACGGTGACAACTAAATGTTCTTCCAAACAGAACAACGCCTGTATTGCCTATATTTCTGCAGGTTTACATACAAGCTAATACGAACAGCTGGGCCGGTAGCAGGCCAATAAGCCGTGATGCTTCTTTGTTAGTTAGTTAATTAGTTCCCCAGTCAGTGACAAAAACTTATTCCGGGCTGTCTTTTCAAGAGTTTTCGTACACAGCAATCAAACTTGGTGTATGCATGTATTGTAGGCTTACGGTATGGAGCGTAAGAACTGTAGGTCTGTGTGACCTCAAAGTGACCTACATTTCGCGCTTCACCCGAAGCTACCGTGATTCGTCTTTTATATAGTCCATAGTTAATAAAACAGGATCCAAAGATAGTAACATCTAGTACTAACTTGGATCATCGTGACACGCTTTCGCACATAAATATGCTTCACCAGGACAGACCTCAGTCAACACATTTATGTATGAAAACTTGTCAATTATAAACAAAGTAATTCTTAAAAGGCACTACCTTTGAATTCTGTCTTTATGATCTATATAGACTACCAAGCTATAAAACATTTCACTCATAGTTCATGGCTGTATACGAATTAACATTTTAATCACGCCCATGCAAATACCACGATGTTGAAGATAATGATTGTTTCGAATTTATCAGAATATCAGAATATTTTATTGGTAAGAAATCTAAACACAGATGTTGATACGAATAAACATACAATGTAGTATCTATGCTAGTGACAAAACAAGATAAAGAATATTATATAAGCAATCCAGAGTTTGTAAATATTAAACCTAAAGTTTTTTATCACATTTAAACAGAATATCGAATTTTCCAGATTTTTCTTCGATATTTTGTTTTTCTCTGCTGATCATGCCCGTTGGGCAATCCTAAAGCACGGTGAGAACCTTTCCTGTGCGGAAAATGTTGCCTCTACTACTACTACTACTACTACTACTACTACTACTACTACTACTACTACTACTACTACTACTACTACTACTAATACTAATACTAATACTACTACTACTACAAAAGTATATATATATATATACAGTAGTAGTAGTAGAAGTAGTAGTAGTAGTAGTAGTAGTAGTAGTAGTAGTAGTAGTAGTAGTAGTAGTAGTAGTAGTAGTAGTAGTAGTCGAAGTGAACGCACGCGTTTATTTAGCTCGGCAATTGCTGCCCGAATTTGCTAGTATCTAGCGCGATTTTGTAGATACATTTTATACATATATTTCGTATTAGTATTTCCTTTCAAACTTTATGTTTAATTTGTAAATTCTTGTCTTGGTTGGAGCGCATTTTGTGTCTCCATTTTCTAAAGGCATTCCTCCCAGCTGGCGGTTTCCGCCATTTAATAGGGCTCCTCTTACTGTGGTCAATGCAATACATTTCTCCCCGCGCCAGTCTACTATTTCTACAGTTCGTAGGCTAGTGCATTATATTTGGCAAGATCGCTTGAGTGAGTGGATTTAATTCCTTTGTCATTTGTAAGCACACGCCTAGTTCTTTAACTATATAAATCCTTATAGTCAGTTGGCTGTCCCAGGTCAACTCGAACAGACTAACAACTATATGACTGTACTATCTATTCATATATTTGTTAGTATACTTTAATCGGCTAGGTGTTAGTGAACCACTTAGAAAGTGGTTCAAACTAACAAATATACGACAGTACTCTCTATTCGTATATTTGTTGGTAGACTCAGTGTTTCAAAAGGGGACACTATTTATTTAGTGTTTAGCTCTTTCCCTGACGTCCTGGTGTTATATAAGTATATATTTATTATATATTGTAGCAGTATGGGGTTCCTCCTTTGATAAACCACCATGGCAACCTACAAGCGCACCCTAAGCCTTAAAATAACAACTAAGGGGTGGGGTGTCACGGCTATCGACGTGTATCATGGGTTAAAAGACGTCGTTGGTATGGGACCTGCTACTTTGTAGGGGCTTATAAATGTTACTAAATCTGTATGGAATGTAACAGTGTCAAATGAGGGGGTCAAGGAAAAGCTTCTGGAAGATGTTCTTATTGTAAAAGGTGAAGTTTGTAACGTAGAGGAAATCGAGTCAGATAGGTTGCTAGGGAAGATGAAAGTTCCACTAGATATTCCAGATGACAGAATCATGAGTGAACTCAAGAAGTATGGCAAAGTGCAAAAGATTTGACTTTGACAGAACGCTAGAAAACGGTGTAAGACGTATTTGGTTTGATAAAGTGGATAGCCCTTTACCAAGCAGATTGACGCTTGATGGCAGCTTTGTCCTGCCCTTATGGTATAGAGGGCACATTAAAGAATGCCGGATCTGCCTAAGTACTGACCATTTGGCAACAGATTGTCCCAATCGAAACAAATGTTTGCTCTGTGGTTCAGTTGACCATTTTAAATGGCGCTGTCCAAAAAATCAAAACATGCCCTCAGTATCAGGAGATAATCGCCCTTGGGTGCCCAAAATAGAGAACCGTTTATAATAAATGAGTAAACTGTTAATAAATAGCATATTATTATTTTATCTATACAATATGGAAACCGAGTAGCTATAGCATGTTTGTTATCTAATGCAGTCCTTTCAAGGGAATGTGGTGCCCTATGCCACACACACCAGGCCGCCTCCTCCCCCACACACACACCCATCCACCCGGGGAAATTTTTTGAAAATTAGATGGTCTGCAAAACCATCTCTGCTATAATGAATGATACGCATCACAGTTAATTTTTAATCCTAAATTGCCTATAATTTATACATCAGTGTATGTAAATATAAGTTTGGGAGCAATGAATCACGATATTCTTAGGCCAATTTAACCCACTCTCAATTAACAACATAGTAATTTCTTCCTCTAATCAGTTGAAAGATGAACGTTATGACTAAGTGACTTCTATCGGTGTACATGCGCAAGTCTGCGTCAGTGTTTCACCTGCTATGACATGCCTTAAAAATACTCCTTAATTTAGGCTTTAATGTTCAATTTCCAAGTACCAACGACGACGCTGGGGATCATAGGCATGATAATGTTATGTTTAATGATGCATGTAATCATTAACCCGTTAATAGCTTAATGTGGTCAAGTAAAGTCAACTATTTGCTCATTGAGTGGCCGTTTGCGGGCCGGACAGGACTGTTTTTAGAAACTACCACTGGAATGACTAGCTACAACGGTGTGGTTTCGGGGATCGTGTTCTCTTGGCTTGAAAGGGTCGATTAGTAACAACGATAGTGCGGAGGAATGTGATGATAATGGTAATATAAACGGCAATAATACTAATGATCAATTTTAATTACGATGATGTTAATGATGGTAATGTTTAGCCGCCAATTGGCACCTGTAAATTTTGTAAACACATTGTTCCCCATATGCCACTTTGTAACCTATGTGTAAATAAATTGAATTGAATTAAATGGTTGTTCATGATGGTTCAAAGGCAGGTCGGAGTTCAAGCACCCACACCACCCTCCGATAGCGTCCATTCAAATTAGTTTTAAAGTATTCAACAGCTGGTTTATTAAATGGTAACTACATACAATTCGTATAACTTGACGGGCTATTAAGCATGCATGGCGTAATAGATCCTGATGTCTGCCTACATGTGACGTTGTTGATTTTGACGTAATATGATTGATCGATAACCTGGATTCCTCCATTATAATCAATCCACGATGTACATGAAATTTCTTCAAATGAGAATATCTGAATTAATAGACCGAATGTGATGGAATATTTTGTCTGCCTTGGCAAGCCAGAGACTGCCTGTCTCATCAAAACACTTTAAACATTTCTCAAAGTGTATGGACCAATGCGGGCTGCAGGAAATGCTTGAGGTGGGGTGGGGGCAACTGCCCCATGGGGCAAGCTTGACTGAGGTAGTGGCGCCCTTCCAAGCGATAAACAGGATCCTTATTTGGTGTCTACCTAAATAGCTATATGAAATATCTTCATGGACATGTTATGGGGTTGGGGTGGCGCAGGTGTGGCGGGGTTAAAGCATTCTTGGACTCCCCATGGATCCCGTTGCGCCGCTAATGGTATCAGCACCTATAACTTTGCTGACAGTAAATTGCATGGGGAATGCTGATTGATTATTTATGAATTGCATGACATTCGCATGCCGTGTTATCAGTTATAAACAGAGTACTTGTCCGAGGCCATAAGACTACTTCAAAGCTTAAACTAAATGGTACTGCAGTACCTGCCAAGACAGTGCCAGTCATAAGCATATACCATATTATTATTGACTAGACATCATTTTCTTATCAATATTCTAAATGTGTACATACATTTTACCGGCGCTACCAACTCCCCTCCCGCCACCACCCACCCCTATACCTACTGCCCTAAGCGACCGCCTAATTCGCATAGTGCTTGCTCCGGACCTGAGCCGTTTGCTATGTTCTTTCACATTTAGTCTACAATTATACAAACTCTCTGATTTTGGAATTATGCCATTTATGGCAAATCGCTAAAACATGTGGCCAAAATAAATTCCTGTATTACTCGCTGCCAGATGAGTTCGGCTTGCAAGGCGATATTTACATTAGACTCTCTAGTTCTTACAGCAACATGATATATTTCCAGTTCAAAACAGGACCCTTCGTTTGCATACGCTAGGTCTTCGGTTTCATTTCCCCGTATCCTGTTTATTTAATGACACACCTTTTGCCATATTAGTCCCCTACCGATAAAAACCATGGTGGGTGGGCTGGACTAAATGTTTGCTCTCTGTCTGTCTGTCCATCCGTCTCTCCGGCTGTCCATGCATCTGTCACAGTTGGTTTTCCACACTTGTTTTCGCAGTCCTTCAGGATAGTCAACTGGAATTTGTAGATTGCTTTATTAAGAGGAGTTACAGAGAAAGTCTGAGTTTTAGAATTTTCATTAATTTTTATCTCGCCTTTCACAAAGTGAAAAAAGAGATTTTGGGAGAGTGGGGAAATTTGTCGTCGGCGTCGTAGAGGCGAAAAATGTTGGCATCGGCGTTGGCGTCCGGTCAGGTTAATCTTTTTTATGATGACATTTGTGGTTATCCGATTTAAAACAATTACACAGATGTGTTCTATGGGATGCTTAGGACTAGTTTGCATCAACATTATATTGATTTAATAATTTTTTTCCATACTTTTATCATGTTTGCTCATAGGGTATTTTATGGGCCCAGAGTTAATTATCCTTCTTGGCTGCGTTAAGCTTTTTTATCTCGCCTTTCACAAAGTGAAAAGAGATTTTGGGAGAGTGGAAAAAATTGTTGGAGTTGGCATCAGCGTTGGCGTCCAGTCAGGTTAATCTTTTTAAAATAGCATTTGTGTTCATCTGATTTTTTTTTTTAATTACACTGATGTGTTCTATGGGATGCTTCGGAATTTTATAATTTTTTCCATACTTTTATCATGTTTGAACACAGAATCTTGTATGCGTCAAGAGTTATCTTTCTTGACTGTGTTAAGTTTTTTTAAAACTACATTTGCACCCTCAAGGTGATATACGATTAAAAAACAGCGTCACAGATTTGTTTGAACGATGCTTAGGAACAGTTCACGTAAAAAAGAAATCGACTTTCAAATCTTTCCCAGATTTGTTCGGCCTTTGAACATTGACTATTTTAGTGCTGGCATGCATGCATGTTATATCCTGGTTATAGTTCTTGGCCGTGTTAAGCTTTTTACAAATGTCATTTACACCAACAAGAGATTGGGCGATTTGAATAAAACTTCACAGATTTGTTCTGTACGATGCTTAGGTCTTCTAGTCCACATAAAAAGGAAATGAACGTTCTAATTATCGGATTTTTTCGGCGCATCAACTCTGATTATTTTATGTCTGACTTGTATGCAGGTTATGTGGCCAGGTCTAGGTTTTAGCTGCGTTATACTTTTTTCATCTCATCTTTCACAAAGTGAAAGAAGAGATTTTGGGAGAGTGGGAAAAATGTCGACATCGGTGCTGGCGTCGGCGTCCGATCAGGTGAATCTTTTTTTAAATGACATTTGTGGTGATCTGATTTAAAAAAGAAAATCAGCTTTCTGGACTTTTTTTCTGTTCTTCAACACATTCAAATGAAACTTGATACATTGCTTTGCTTAGAGAAGTTACATATCAAGCCCGTGTTGCGGGCGTTTCGGTGAGCTTTTCGTTGAGTTATATCCATTTTTGGTTAGCCAATCTCTGAAAATGTATGACACGGTAGGGGAATGTTTTGCGCAAAAACAATACTTACAGAATGCGTGTTAGCTCACTTGGCCCGAAGGGCCTAGTGAGCTTAGGCCATGGCAGCCATCCGTTGGCTGTCCGTCAAATCGCATCTCCTTAATTATTTGACTAATTGCAACCAAATTTGGTTTGGAAGGATCCAATGGTTGTAGGCTCCAGAATGGCTACTCAATATTTTGATTGGTCAATTTTATTTTTTAGCTGGCCATGTTGGATTTTCCAAAGATTATCTGGAACTCCTTTAAACGCTTGACCCCTCCAGCATCAACAACTCAATTTCGAGATAAATGTCATCATACAATTCACATTTGTATGGGTAACATACATACCAAATTTGTTTGAATTCCACACACTGGTGTTGGAGGAGATAGCGTGCTGGACAGTTTCTAGGGCATTTGAATGTTAGGCCCCGCCCCTTGACCCCGTGGGGACGGAGCTAAACTTAAATGCTGTCAGGCAATTTATAATTTTATGGGCAGTCCACAAAACAAATTTAGTTGAATTCGACACAATGGCTTGGAAGGAGATAGCGTCGCGGACGATTTTAGGATATTTGACCATTTGACCACACCCTTATCATCCATGGCGGGTGGTGTGTGTGTGGGTGGGGGGGGGGGGGAGGGAGTCGGAGCCAAACTGCAATTATATTGGTAACTCACATACCATACAACGGGTTGGGAGGAGTGGTGGACAGTTTTTAGGATATTTGACCTTTTGAACCTGCCCCTGACACAGATATGGCCAAATCTAAATGTCCTCTTCCATTTGTGGAATACCATTTATAAACCACATACCAAGTTTGGTTGAATTCCACGTAATGGTTTAGAAGACTATAGCGTGACAGATAGACAGACAGACGGCCGGCCAGACGGGTGGAATGGATTGTTCAGACATTTTTCAAGCATAGGGATATTAAGGAATTGGTGGATTATATAAATAATACATGTTCACATGTCTTGATGCAGCCATATAGAACACCTCCACACATGTAGACGATGTATAATAACTATATTGCTCGGTCGATGGTGCATCATCGTAAATCGCCACGTCCCCGCTTTGGCCTCTTAACCTTCCCACTCAACCGCTGATGGCGGTTCAAATGGAAATGTTCTCGTGCACTCCACAATCATATAGGTAACGCACCAACAAAATGTGTTTGAATTCTGTCCACTGGTTTCGAAGGAATTACATAGCAATCCATCTCTTGACCTTTTGCCTCCTACCCACCCCGTGAAGTTGGTGGAGCCAAGCAAATGTTGTCTCACAATCTGCAATTATATGGTTAACCCACATCCCAAATCTGGTTGGATTACACACAATGGTATAGGGTGTATGGTGGTCGGCGGTGCTGGTGAAATTCTAGGAGTACTGAAGGTGTGTGGATGGGCGGTATCTGATGAGGTACACACATTTTGGTTGTATGATAGTGGCGGAATTTGTGACTGCCTGGGAGCGGTTGGGAGAGGGGGGATATGTGGGGTGGGGTTTGTGGGGGGGGGTTTCTGTGGTTTTGGTGGTATGACGTGATCTATTGAAGCGTTATACCATTTCGTCCAATTGCAGGACTCTTCAGAGGTAAAACTCAATGAGGGTACACAAATTCACTATTTTTTCTATGGGCTGGTGTGTCTTCCTGCAATTGTATGTCTCAAGTGGTAGAGGGGCATCTGCAGTTGGGTGAGATGAACAAGTCGGTGATATTTATGTGAGGTCGATGGTTTTGTTGTACTTGGAACGAATTGTGAGCATACTGTTGCCTCGTTGTCATTAAATAGAAGTATAACAAAATAAATTAAGATTAAGAATAAAGAACTGGTTTGTATACAAATGAGTGAGGGGCATCTGCAGTTGGGCGAGATGAACAAGTCGGTGATGTGTATGTGAAGTCAATAAAGAACAGGAAAGAGGTGGTGCCAAAGGCAGATAATTTGTGTCTACGATTGTTCGTTTCTATCACGAAATACATGCAGAAGGAGGTGAACAGGTACATACATTTATACAGTTGGCGGTATAGCATAAATCGTAAGTATATTTTTGCTGGATGTGCTGTGGAGCACATTCATGAAAATGTTGTGTTGTAAGTGTCTCAATCAATCACATTCTATTTCCTGTGAGAAGGCTACGGGGGCCTGTAATGTAATGTAACCGATTCTGATAAGGATCACAGTGCCATTGTGGTAATTCATGCTATGCTGTGTATTGTTGACGAAGTCACTTGCCCGAAAACGTGATGCGTTGCTTGTGTCTGTCCTGACGCGAACTAAAGTATCAGTTGATTCTGGATGCCGATGTGATGTTTGCGTGCTCCTTTTATACCTTTTAGCTACACCGAATGTACCCGGTGGTATCCGTTTGTACCCAGTTCATTGTGTACTTGTACCCGGTTAGACGTGTTCTTATACCCGGTTGTTGGGGTTGGTTTTGATTGTTATTGTCCTTATTTACGCGGCTGGCTGTGCATACGTGTTTCCCATGTACCTGGTTGTACCCGTTTGTACCCAGTTGGCTGTGGTTTTGTACTCAGATATTGGAGTGATTACACATATTGTTGTGCCCGGTTGGTTGTATATATGGCTAGATGTAGTGGTTGTACATTTTAGTGTTATATACATTTCGGGTAGTTGAGCATAGACCCATGGGGTGGGGGTTGACAATAGCTTGTGTGACTCTGCGGGTTTGCAGTTTTTTATTTTTTGGGTAATAAAGAGTATGTCAGTCATTGTTTCCCATGTGTGCATAAACAGTCCGTTTGTTGATCCAGACTGCTAGCGTTTTGTGCCTATGTTATGGCTGTACTCATTAGAGGACTGATATATTATAATGTTTAAATAGATCAATTAGATGTTCATATGAACAAGTCACATCCAACCATCAAGTTTAAAGCAGAAAACTCCGCTACGTCTATCACCTTTTTGGACACACGTGTCTACATCAAAGTGGACAAAACTCTAAGGTTTGACCTACACACCATCACCCATGGATATCTACACTACTCGTCAGCCCATCATAATTCCACCAAAAATGCAAACCCACACTGTCAGCATCTAAGATTGAAATGCATTTACAGTAATAAGAACGATTATCTCAAAAACGCCCATAACTCTGTTCACCATTATATGAACAGAGCCTATCCAGCAAACGAGCTAGATGCAAGCCTGACCAAGGTATCTGAAACAACACGCACATGTCTCCTGAAGCCTAAATAGAACCACCACCCCCACCAAAAAAAACAAAAAACAACATGATTCATGTATCTTTGACTTTCACTCACAAAGTGAACCCGGTAATAAAGTTATCCTACGCCACTGGTACCAACTTCAAATCAGTCCTAAGTGTAGAGACCCTTTTACAGAGAAGTCTCTGTTTGGTTACAGATGTAACCCATCCCTTAAAGACACACTAGTCAATGCCAAATACATAGAACCAAAAAGGGCGAGAAAACAGGGTCTAACCATGTCATTTTTTTATTAACATGCAACAAGTGTTACAAACAGTATGTTGGAGAAACAAAACGTGAGATCCAAACACGTATTAAGGAACATTTTAGGGATATTAAGAATAAGAAAGACACACCTGTCGTCATTTATTTCAATCTTACATGTACCAACCACCATTCCCTAAACTATAGGATCATAGTACTCCGCCATGATTATGACAGCACGGAAGCAACGTCTCCCCGCAAGGGTCGTGGGAAATTCTGGATCAGCCAACTATATCGTATGGATCTCATCGGTATCAATTACGCTGATTGGTAACCCCTTAAACTACCAAGGTAGTAAACCCAATCATTGTTAACGAAGTCTTTACTTGTCAGAGAGTGACGTCATGCCTTTATGAAGTCAGTGACATCTGTGTACTCATGTATGACGTCTGGTGGTGTCATAGGTGTGTGTGTAGGCTCAGTTACAAGATTAAAGCTGGAGGATGGGTTTGAGTGGAGCACATGCATTTGATTCACAGCTTTATGTTTAGTCAGTCCTTTTACAATGTATTCTCTCCATATTTATAAAAAAAAGAGTATTTATTTATATTACAATCGCCTCCATCCATCTGCCCATTCATCTGTCTGTCAGGCTATCTCCTCCGAATCTATTTTGTGGAATTCAATGAAATGTGTGTTACCCATGTGATTGTGGATTGTGAGACGATGTTTACGATGGGGTGGGGGTGTAGTCTTAACATGTTATTTATAACACACCAAAACAATTGGCGGGGTATTACGTGATAGTGCTTAGGGGTGGGATGGTTGCAGAGTGGTTTCCACATGATAACTCCGCTACCGTCTATCAGAGTGCTTGGGTGGATTACGTCTGGGAAAGAAACATATCGAATGTGGCGATGATCCGACATCTAGGATGGTTACCAGCTATCACCAACAATCTTGAAAATTGGTTTCCAGATAATAACTCTGTTACTGTTCCACAGATCGCTTTGAAATGTCATCGGGTGGTTGGACTATGCCTGAAGAAGCAACCTATCGAAAGCAAAGATAATCCGAAATCCACGATGGCAGGCCAATTTGTTTCTGGATGATAACTACATTACCGTTTATTGGATTGCTTTGAAACTTCATAGAGTGGCTGGACTAGGTCTCGAGAAACCTACCAAAATTGGCAATGATAAAAGATGCATGGGTGCCACTGGTGACGATGTCCAAATTTGGTTTCCGAACAATAACTCCATTTCCGCTTTGTGGATCGCTTTAAATCTTCATAACACGACTGGATTAGGCCAGAGGAAGAAACCTATCAATATTGATAATGATCTAACATTAAAGATGGCCCCCGGCGGCCATCTTGCAAATATGTTTCCGAATGATGACTCCATTTTCACCTTGAAACTTCATAGGATGACAATCCAGACTCGGTCTGAAGAAGAAATCTATCGAAATTGACCATGATCTGAAATCCGTGATGGTGAAACATACCGCTGTGATGGATCTAGTCAGTTCCCAGTAGGCCTACACCTTGTCTCATAGATCTAATGACATCTTGGCCACGAAGGCATTACCCTGTTTTCAAACAGAAGTAAACATTACACTGCAATTCAGATATATACTTGTGCTTTCAACCTACAGGAGTAATACCATCAAACGTTTCCCTATGAAAGAGGAAAGTAGCATGCTGCTTCAGCAGTTCTCCGGACAGTGTAGGATTATACATCTTCATCATCATCATCATCATCATCATCATCATCATCATCGATGGCTGCCAGCCACAGGACACCATCTTGAAAATTGGTTTCCGCATGATAGCTCCATTGCTGTTTATTTGATCGCTTTGCAACGCCATAGAGTAGTTGGACTAGGTCTACGGAAGAAACCTATCGAAATTGACGATGATCTGAAATCCAAAGATGTCCGGCAGCCACATCTTGCAAAATGGTGTATACATGGTAGCTCAGTTGCCATTTATCGGATTGCTTCAGAACTTCATCTTGCTAGGTCTGCAGAAGACACATACTGAAATCGACAATACTCCGAAATCCAAAATGGCCACCAGTCAAAGGCAGCCATATTGAAAATTGGCAAATTAATACATGACACCTAATATTTATAGTCATCTACAAATATATAACTAGATTGCTCGGCCGGTGACACATCGTGTCAAATCACCACGTTCCCCACTTTGATCTCTTAACCTGCACCAATCGCCCTCGCCCCTTGTGGGCGAAGCCAAACGGACATACCCTCTTGCACTCCACAATCATATGAGTTACTCACCTACCAAATTTGGTTGAATTTTGTCCTCTGGTTTCAGACGAATTGCATTACAATCAATTTCTTGACCTTTCAATCCCATCCCCACCCCCTGGAGGTGGAGCCACACCAATGTCACCAAACAACCCGCACTTGTATGGGTAACACACATACCAAATTTGGTTGAATTACACACATCAGTTTGGGAGGAGATAGCGTGATGGACAAGTTCTAGAATATTTGACCTTTGGACCCTGTCCTCTTGACCCCAACTACAATACTATGGGTAGCCATCCTAACAAATTTGGTCGAATTCCACACATTGGTTTGGGAGGAAATAGCATGATGGAAGTTTTTAGGTTATTTGATCCGTTGACCCGCTGCCATATCACCTATGGTTGCGGAGCCAAAAATAAATGTGGAACTATATGAGTAACCCACAGACCAAATATGATTGAATCCCACAGAACAGTTTGGTAGGGGATAGAGTGACGGACAGTCATAGGATATTTGGACTTTTGACCACGTCCCCTGAACTCGAGGGGGCGAAGCCAAATCTAAATGTCCTCTTGCACTGGCGCATTCATATGGATAACTCCCATATCAACTTTGGTTGAATTCCAACCAATGTTTTGGGAGGAGATAGCGTGACAGATGGACAGACAGACGGAGCCGATTTTAATATCATCGACATTTTTTTTAATGTGGGGTTAACAAGTAATGGGTGAATTATTTAAGTTACCTAACGAGAGGACAGATGGATACACCACAGCCTAGCTCGGGGTTTTCTGACAAGGTGTCGGTTAATCATTTAATAAATATAATATAGATGTCAGTATTCTACTACAGTATATCGTAAACTGTAGTAGGATACTGATAATACTGGTCAGCAGTTCCAAGTTAAACTCTCATTCTCACAAAAAGCTTTGAATAATTCAATCTTGGGAATGCTTTGTTAAGGAATACCAGCATGTGAATGGTTCAGCGCATTTCTAGAAATTTAAATATGCATTAAGCAGATGCTAACTGTGTACTGAATGAAATGGTCATAAGAAAACAGCAGGAGGCTAACTATTATCTCCCTGTCTAGCAATCGCTGACAATCTGTGATGGGGTTTTTTTCAAGTGGTTCCCTGCTTAGAGGTGAATAATAAATTCCAGGAGATATTTTCAATTATTTTCACCAAATATTTATTCTGAACTCCTATACACATTCCTTGAAGATCATACTAAGCCAAATATGCTTCATATTTTGAAAACATATTACATACTTGATAACTCATGCCGATTATTTTGACATCAGTTTGAGTGAATGTTGTTAATACATGTACCTAAGAAAGCGGAAACTTTCAGTCAAAATGCGTTAAACTAGTCATCAGCCCATTGAGCTCTCTTGAAACCAAGTCATTGTTCACTGCTAAGACATTGGTGTAGAGTGCCAATATCTAATTTTCACTGTTGACCGATGGCATTGGGACCAATGTCATACTTGATATCGGCAGGTCTATTGACCAACGCCACAGGGGACCAATATCAAATTCGATATAAGAGCGGTCACCGTTTGGATAATGGCGCAGTGAACGGATATACGGTTACTTCAACCTGAACAAAGACATTCATACTTTAGAGGTCAAGGTCATCGTGATCTTGATACAGATCTAAATTTGCATTTGGAAATACAAAATGCCAACATGTTCTAGTCAGCGTAACACAGAAGCCTTGTTTTAAATTAATGCTTCTGAAATATTTCTTTTGAGGACAAAAGTCTTTCAAGCGCCGGACTGAGATTGATGTAGAGATAGACATGACCGCTACCACCATTCTATGTCAATACACTACTGGCACGTGTCGGTTTAAATGATATATAATACCTGCTAACCATTCATGAATCGTGTATGACCATGCTGTTTGTACCGACACAGATGGCTATAGCGCACTGAGTGCTTCCTGCATCCCTCTACCCTTCTTTTCTTCAAATCATAGTTTCTCGCTTCTCCCGAAGATTTCATTCTGTCATCCTTAAGTTACCCACCAAGCTATGTTTATCAGTGATGTCAACGGCGATGATAATAATAGTTTTTTATTGTTGTTGTTATTGTTATTGTTGTTGCTCTTCTTCTTCATCTTCTTCTTCTTCTTCTTATTATTATTATTATTATTATGACTGTTATTTTTATGGTTATTCAGTGTCTTGATTTATTTGTTGTATCATATTTGTACACAAGTTGGAGACTCGGTCATAAGACATGTCTTATTGTGCTCCTCCCCATAGACCAAATAAACGTTATTTAAACCAATAGTTAGTTCTTGCGATGGTTAGTAAGGCACACCCCCGACACGCAGACACATGTACTGCTGGTGCCTATGTGAGGATCTGGACTATAGGCAATACTCTTTAGGACAATGCTTGAAATGTTATATTAATACCATCCTTACATGTAGATTACTGTAATACAGCAATAAGGCACCATGATAATAAAATATTACCTTTTTCAAAATAATGATTCTGAATATGAGTACTTGAAGGCTGTGTCAGGGTTGGTGTGCGGTCAATACCTGGTCCTCGCAAAGGTAAATAAACACACTCACACGCATGTACTAGCGCCTATGCGAGGACCTGGACCATTAGGACCATACTCCAAAACTACAGACCTTAAAATACATGTTAAAACTGATTCTTTAGCCACTATGATATAAAATAAAGTAGTAATGAAATTATAAAAATATTACCTTATAAAACAATGATTCTGTCATTTTTGTGTACTAATAGGCAGTTAATCGTTGTTTGTATTTGTACCGATGTGAGGACATGACTATTATGCCATACTCTCTAGGGTCAATTAAACGACATAGCTTCGTTTAAAGCCACTCTCACAGCACTGTTATTTTTAATTGTGACTCTGTCTGATGGTCTGTCAGTCCCAAAAAATTGGCATATTTGACAAATCTTCCCAAGTCACGCCCGCACTTGCTAAATGTCAAATTCAATCATACCCCATTCATTCCCAGTCTTGCCACACCCTACCATCACTATTTACTCATCTGTCCCACCTCTAACTACTGTCCTCTACCAGACCCTATCACAGTGAATAGCAGTGGATGTTTTTTGTGGAGAGCATGATAGCATGCAGTGACACTAGCGCTGAAAAGAATACTCGGGTCGCGATTAACACAGAAAATGATAACCACAGCAATAAGACACAATACGGCCTCCACAAGTCAACACGTAAATGTAACCAAGCACCAGTAGGCGGCTAGGTGAAGCTGACGCGGAAAACGCTCATTTGCACCACAGCCTTCTACAAAGCAGACATAATGTCTTAAATCAAATGTTAATGACATATTGATGGTGTCAATGCAAGAAGAAACTATATATATATATATATATATATATATATATATATATATATATATATATATATATATATATATATATATATATATATATATATATATATATATATATATATATATATATATATATATATATATATATATCAATGAAACGAATTGAACTGAGCAAGCCATGCCGCATCAAAGACATTGCGGCAACAACAAGCCCAGGCGTATGCCTCATGTAACGACGACGACGACAATGATGATGACGGTATCAATTTGCCACTAAAGTACATGAACAAATGCTTAATATTAAAATAATCAAATAAGTCTTCACCAGGTAAGCTTATTGAGTATACATAACTTTGTCAGAATACCTAGGTCTTCTAAAGTCAGTAAACAGCAGGATCTGTTTGAATGAAAGTACTCTGATGCATGACTCTTCCTTACGCCTTCAAATCAGCCAATCCATCACAACTGTGCATATTCAAAAGTTATCAGCAAATCAACTAGCTTATATGCAGAGTCAAAATGAAGAAGAATTACAGATCTACAGAAGGATATTTGCTTTAGCTGGTACTGCTCTGTATGAGAATAGGCGTATTCAAATTATAGAAAATTTACGTATAGAAAGATTTGAATGAAGCATACATTATACCGAGTCCTCATATAAACACCATTTAGTTAATTGTGTGTAACAAGGGTCCTCTCAAGTACTGTGTCATGCCGGGGATCATTGCTAGTCCTCATATGAATAGTAAAGATTGTACAAGCAGGTCCCAGTTTGTCAGGCAATACGTCAACATAGCCTGCAAAGTCCCATTCCAATACTAATAACAACATCAATAGCTAGTGAGACTAAGTACACATTATCTAATTTAGAAAATATATTGGCGGTTTTATTAATCTAACAGAAACCATAGTTCTCATAAGTATAATATGCAGTATAGGTCCTCACATAGGTACCAATACAAGACTGTGTGTGTGTGTGTGTGTGTGTGTGTGTGTGTGTGCGCACGCGCGCGCGCGTGCGTGCGTGTGTGCGTGCGTGCGTGCGTGCGTGCGTGCGTGCGTGCGTGCGTGCGTGCGTGCGTGCGTGCGTGCATGCGTGCGTGCGTGCGTGCGTGCGCGTGTGAGTGTGTTTGGACCGATTTATATACGGTAAACCCTTACTTCCCAGAAACGCATGTCAAGGTAACCATACAGGTAATCTGATGAATATTAGAATATATTTGAAACTAATTTGATTGGGTGCTCTTGCGGCCTATGGCAGCAAAAGCGCCCAGTCAAAATTAGATTCCAAATTTTCAACAGGGTTTTTATTAAGGAATAAATCCACCTGACATATAATTTGTACACTTGACGGACTATTACAGCTTCACGACGAAGTGTGACGCAATTGATTATGACGTCTATATTCCTGACTGACAGATTAGATTCGTCGATTTTTTTAGAAGATCCAACCTAATATGTGGATGAGCGGTGATGAAGGGTGAGAGATGTTTAAGACAAAGCATGTAATGACGCATACCGGCATCGTCTAATTCAAAGCTTTCCGATTATCCTGTTTACACCTTTAGCTTTTTGCCGCTGAGCGTTCACCTATATATGTGTCTTTTGTTGTCGGAGATGCGTTGACTGACCTACAGATACTCTCCTTTGCTGTCGCCTACGATATTAATTACCTTTGATGTATTGAGGCATAATGGTAATGGTGGCAACACAGCGGTACAAACAGCTCCCATATATATGTCGTCTTTGTCATAGGAGATCGTTAGATCCCTGAAACGAGTAGATACACCATTTGATCGTTTATCGCCAGCGTTTGTGAGGATGTCCAGAGAGTAAATGGCTTGCTTCTTCACTATGCGTCGCATGGCATGTAAGTAAATGGCCTGTGTGTCTATATTAGCATATGGATTTAGCGTTTATACTAGATGTACTTGGTGGTGTAGTTTACTAATTTAATGCTGTAGCGTACTCTTGGTTGTAATGTTTAGAGTTATCTTTAATGCATTACAAACGCGTTAATAGAGTCTACTGAGGGTAAATAAACTGACTACTAAGTGTGTAACTTGTTACTTATTAACCCGAGATATTTCAGTGTCTGAATTTAAACCTTGTAATGACTAAATTGGTTCACAAAATTAAAATATTTACCTATTGAATGTCCATTTTCAGGCCAAGAGAAGTCTATTTTGAAAATTTACCACTGAAATGACTTGCTCGGGTATCGAGCCAGTCATTCCAGTGGTAAAGATTGTCAAAAAATAGTCTTCTTTTGGCCTGCAAATAAGCATTCCCCAAGACTACTAGGGAGGCCGGTTTTGGCAGGCTTCGTCATGAAACGGTTAATCCTCGAATTTGTTCAAGAAATTTTTTCATGGAAAATGTCCATGCACAGACCAAGAGAAGACTATTTTCTAAGAATTTATCACTGGAATGATTGGCTCGGTTATCGAGTCAGTCATTCCAGTGATATATTTTCAAAAGTAGTTTTCTTGGTCTGCAAATGGACATTTCCAAA
The DNA here is from genome assembly GCA_034401795.1 of Chaetoderma sp. LZ-2023a. Classification (NCBI taxonomy): domain Eukaryota; kingdom Metazoa; phylum Mollusca; class Caudofoveata; order Chaetodermatida; family Chaetodermatidae; genus Chaetoderma; species Chaetoderma sp. LZ-2023a. Next base: position 11,148,649 of record CM067359.1, read on the forward strand.
GACCACAACGGAAGCCGTTTTTGGAAGATATGAGTTTTAAACGGTTAAATACATTTAAATGTGTTGACTATTTTCACGCTAATTTGACTGGGATGTGATTGCTGTCAGGCATTACAGCTTTCATGACAGAAGTTCGTCATCTTGATTGTCATGACAGCTACTTGAGTGACATATCGCATTTCTCCATTACCTTTAAGGTATGCAACAGCTTATCTGTACACGTGCCATATGAATGGTTAAATATTTAGTTTGATAGCTTGACATTGAAAACATAAGTGGATCAAGAAGTGATATAAACTGCCGCCAGACAATGCCAGTCTAATATCCTGCACTGATACAAATTAATGACAACTATAATTGATGCTTTTGTAAATTTTCTTGCTTCGGAATTATTTGCAATACAGCCATTTGTACATGTAACATAGTTAGATAATATAGTTGCAGCTGTCATGGATTCCCAGATGTTTTCATTCAAGACAAAACGAGTCTTTTAGGAACGCGACAATACGCAGTGGTTCTAATTATGTTATGCTATTTGAAAACATGCCAGCATATTTACTCAAAGAATTACCCATAGCATACAGTCTTGTAGGTGTTGTGCTCAATGTTCTTCTGATAATTTATTTTCTTAAGTCGGGTAAATATAGAGTCCCGACCTTTACACTGTTGACTAGCTTGACATTCTTGGACGTTCTATCATGCATTACCTGTGCAGCGTTCGGTACCTGGGTCTTCCCCACCATGGCTGGACCGGAGTTTGGATTCGCATGTCCTCTGTTCGTCACGACGGCGGGTTTCTCAGTAGTGGCTAGTGGCTCTCATCTCGTTTTCTTTGCCGCGCTCAGATTTTACCAGCTCGCGTTCCCACTTCTCGCAAGATCGAGAATCACGTGTGCTTTCGTCATGAAGGGGTGTCTGATAATCCACTTGTTCTCAATGGTCCTTGGTCTAGGAATCGGTGTGTATTATGTTCCTGTTGAGGTTATATACCGTGGTAGTGAGGCTATTGCGTGTGTCTTATTGGGGAACAACAAACCTAAGGATATCGTCTTGACCATCTTTTCATTCTCAGCTGCTGCGGCACTACTGATTCTACATGTGGCTAAATACATAGCTCTGGCCAAAACCAAAAGCAGTATTTCCACGAGCGCTCAACAGGGGAGGAGAAATGCGGATGCAAAAGCTGTCACGATAGTCATTGTGTTGTTTTTCCTGACGTTCTTCACTCCTACTATATACATGGCAATCCAGAATCGTTTGATAGACACGTATTATAGCATGAGGGATAACTTGTATATCTTCATAAATTCGCTGATATTCAGTAACTCTACACTAAATCCACTCGTATATTGCTTTGCAGCTAAATCTGTACGGGACGATATTAAACTACTCTGCTGTAAGCCGGCAAAATCTGATCGGAAAAACCCCAGGATTTGAAATCGATTATAATAACGAATAGAGAGATCTGATCTGTTATTCAAGCATACGAATTCCTAACCAATTACGTAACATATAGGCTGACGTCGCAATTGCAATGCGTCAAGCTCCGTCATGAATATTGAATAGTTCGTCAAGTGTACGAATTGTATGCCTTTTTCATATTTTGAAACTAATATGCCTAGGAGCTGTTGCTGCATATGGCAACAACAGCTCCCCGTAATATCAAAATATTCACGATAATCTGTATTAAATTGCAAATTGTAAATTTACCACGTGCATAAAATTCTGAAATTTCTGTGACTAACTATTGCCAGTTTTTTAATTTTTACTTTGACGTTAACGGTGCTTGAGTGACAGATCGGATCCCCCATTCATATATTTGTACATTACATTAACCCTTTAATGACTAAATTTGGTCAAGGAAATTACAATATTTGCTTATTGAATGCCAATGTACAGGCCAAGAGAAGAATGTTAACAAAAATTACTACTGTAATGGCTGGCTCGGTCATCGAGCCTGTCATTCCAGTGATACATTTACAAAAATCATCTTATTTTGGCCTGCAAATGGACATTCATTAAGACCACTGTATATGCAGGTTTTGGTCGCCTTCGCGTTGAACGGGTTAATACTGTCTTGCGGACGCCAAGGTGTGTTATCTTATAGAGATGTATGTGGTGTTATATGGATTCAGATAAAACACATTTATTAAGACGTATTTCAAATAGCTACTCACATTAAATACTTAGAAACGAACAGTCATCAATAACACTGCAATCATCGTCAATGTGCTACGGTCAATGCAACATTATGATATCGGATTTGTTAATGGGGGATTCAAGTTTCTCCGTCTATCATATGACGTTTTAATCAATTACGTGACGTGTAGGATGACGTCATAATTAATTTCGTCACAAATGCCGTAGCTAAGTTCGTCACGAATGCTTGGCTTAGTTTATGACGGATTAAGCGTTATTGTACGAATTGTATCTCTACTTAATAAACCTATTTTAAATCTAATTTGACTGTGCGCTGTTCCTGTCATAGGCAGCAACAGCACTCAGTCAAATCAGTTTCAATATACTGAACAACTTACCTGTGTGGTTTTATGAAAATTGGTGGTCAGGGAGTTCTGGGATCGATCGATCCCAACACGGGAGAAGTCTAAGTGTAGCATAGCTAATGATGGGCGGTGCATAGCTATAACAGATTACTGAAATCTATGGAATCATCAGCTACCAGCACCATAGGTGTTCTTAAAAACAACCGAACTAGGCAGAGCAGAAAGCGTTACGGGTACGCATCTATCAAAGTTGCCAAAGTAAAGACCGCACCAAACCACGCCAGGAACTACGCCGCTGACTCCCTAGCAGATGAAATCACTGCCACGGATGACTGTCGTAAAATGTTTCGGGCACCCCGAGCCCTGCGAGTTACTGACCACACAGCACGACTCACTGTACACAACTCTGAAAGACACTTTATCGGGACTGAACAGGCCAAAGCCGAGGTGATTCGAGAATGGTTCAAGGAACAGTTCACTGACCACGATGATGAGCCATTGCACCCGTTCTCAGGAAACCCCAGGTCATTGCTAATACCAATTAAAACACCAGAAGTTGGGAAGGCACTTAAAGCCATGAAAAATAATCGAGCATCTGGACGTGATAGCATTAACAAACTATTCAAATATGATAGCGACATTATCTCAAAACCGATCACACATCTAAACAATGCAGCTTTTCACCGACGCTGTAGACAAAGGAACCCTTATTGCACTACCCACGCCCAAGAAGCTACCTGGCCCCCAGCCAAACCGCGGCCCATTGTGCTTCTCAGCAACATACGGAATATCCTATCCAATGTTATTCTATGTCGCATCCGAGACAAGATCGATGACTACACCGGATCATGTCAACCTGGCTTTAAACGTGGACGCAGCTGCACAGACATTGTATGGACTCCACGCATCCTTATATCGGTAGTCATGTCCAAACACTGGCAATTCCACAAAATGAGCATTGACATGTCACGAGCCTTCGAAACAATTAAACGCTCAAAGATCCTAGATGTACTACGCCAGGCCCGTTGCATTTACCATGAGCTACGGCTGGTGAGACTATTGCTTGCAGACACCAAGCTGAGAGTGCGAGTCAATTCAGTGAAGTCTTTAGAGTTTGAGACAGCAATCGCCCCCCCCCCCAACCACCCCCCACAGGGAGATGCTCTATCTCCAGTGCTGTTCACCTGTTATCTTACTGCTGCATTGAAATCCGTGTGGGAAGGTTCCACAAGACTAACGCCCCAGTGTCAATACAGGATAAGCCACTAGAGATGGAATATGCCGATGATGTGGACCGCATAGACGAGGAACAGAAACCCCTTGACGAACTTCTCCTAATAGCTGCAAGCAAACTAAAATTTTAGAATCTCTATGAATGAATCCGAAACAGAGGTCAATCACATATACCTATCTACAAAGCATGAAACAAAAGAAAACGATGATCGACTTTGTGGCGGCGAACCATGGAGGAAAATTAAAATCCTGGGCTCACTGCTTTGCAGTACTGCTGACATTGCTATACGCTACGTCATGACTAAAAGGCTACGTATATACAATGCAACCTGCGTATCCTTGATGCTGTATAACTGTAACAGATGGGTAGCTCCAAAGGCAGCTCTAGACAAACGCGATGCCTGCCACCGCAAACACCTACGCACTGGACACCGATGGCCAGACAGCATAATTTCCAACGATGCACTATACAATATGTGCAACACGTCGCCGCTGTCTGTAAATGTCGCCCAGCAAAGATGGCCCGTGTTTGATCATGTGCTAAGGATGCCGGAAGAGACACCAGCACAGCGAGCCTTGGAATTCGCCCTACTCGGAGCCAGCAAATACAAAACCAGGAGAGGAGGTCATTGCATCAATCTGCCAAGCGTGCTACGAGGTGACCTCAAGAAAGCAGGACTTGGTACACTCAAGTCAAGAATGGACCCGAGGAAGCCAAAGATTTTGGCTGAGGACAAGAAAAATTGGGCAAAAGCGAAGAAGAACTGATTGCAGCTGTAGGATGTTTCTACTATTAGAGCCGCAGAATACAGTAATCCTACATCATATATATATATATATATATATATATATATATATATATATATATATATATATATATATATATATATATATATATATATGGTGAATGGCAGAAATCATGTTAACAATAGTTTCCATTAAAATCGGGTAATTACGTCTGACGTCATGTACATATAATGGATCAAGAATAACTGTGCGTTGGCCAATAACATTGTTTTTCTATTTAGCAATCGTTTAGCTCCCATCCAAACTGAGATCGATAAAGCTCATTCAAGCTGAGCTCATTGAAGCTCGTTCAAACTGAAATCATTAAAACTCATTCAAACTGAAATCGCTAAAGCTTGTTCAGGCAGAGATCATTAAAGCTCGTTCAGACAGATCATTAATGCTTGTTCAGACTGCGATCGCTAAAGCTCGTTCAAACTGAAATCGTTAAATCTCGTTCCAACTAAGTTCTTACTAAACCAGTGTGATAAAATTGATTCGAAAATTCACCTTCTTTTAGATCCTAGTTTTATTACGCAATTCACGAACCCACTATTACGAACTTTGCCCGTCCGCTTAGACGATGTGACTTTCAATTCACGAATCCACTATTACGAGCTTTGTCTGTCAACTTAGGCAATGTGACTATCAGTTTGCGAATCCACATTTACGAGCTTTGTCGTCAACTTAGATAATGCTACTATTAGTTCCTGAATCCACTATTACCAGATTTGTCTGTCAACTTAGACAATGTGACTATCAGTTCACAAATCCACTATTACGAGCTTTGTCCATCAACTTAGACAATGTGACTATCAGTTCCTGAATCCACTATTACGAGCATTGTCTGTCAACTTAGACAATGTGACTATCAGTTCACGAATCCACTATTACTATCTTTGTCCATCAACTTAGACAATGTTACTATCAGTTCACGAATCCACTATTACGAGCTTTGTCCATCAACTTAGACAATGTTACTATCAGTTCACGAATCCACTATTACGAGCTTTGTCCATCAACTTAGACAATGTGACTATCAGTTCACGAATCCACTATTTCGAGCTTTATCCGACAACTAAGACAATGTGACTATCAGTTCACGAATCTACTGTTACGAGCTTTGTCCAACAACTTAAACAATGTGAATACCAGGTCAGGAATCCACTTTTATGAGCTTTGTCCATCAAATTAGACAATGTGACTATCAGTTCCTGAATCCACTATTACGAGCTTTGTCTGTTAACTTAGACAATGTGACTATCAGTTCACGAATCCACTATTACTATCTTTGTCCATCAACTTAGACAATGTTACTATCAGTTCACGAATCCACTATTACGAGCTATGTCCAACAACTTAGACAATGTAACTATCAGTTCGAAGAGACTGAAACATTGATAGTGGAGGGATCCCATCTGTCACTAAAACAATTGACGTCATAATCAATTAACTTGCATGTAGGCTGACGTTACAATGCATTTCTAACTCCGCCATGAACATTGAAATTTATATTAAGTGTACGAATTATGTGCATATCATATTTTATGTGGAAGCATACGTAGCCAATCAAATTAATTTTAAAATATTAAACAGCTTAACTCTATAGTTGCCTTGAAATTGGGATTCTAGAAATTCATGATTCAGAGTATATAATTTGATTCCAAAACTCGAACATGTGGGAGGAACTTATCTAGATATGGGCTTGGCATAGGTAGGATTGGATCTCACCATTGATTTACGAAAACCCCATACTCTCATAAAATATCAGCATAATAATGATTCAAAATATTAATTATTGATTAAAATATACGTTTGTTTTCTAAACAAAATACTGAAAATAGAAATTATATTAATAATACAGGTATCCGATCTCTGATGAATTAACGGTTTAATAATTAATTTAGTTCATATTAGAGAGTTAATCTGAGTTGCTGCTGCATATGTCAATGACATATGTAGCTGCCTTGCGTCAGGTGGGCAAAACGTTTCAATACGTTTTGCTAAATCTGCAAACTATGTACAATCTGCTGTTTTCGCATTAATAGTTGCTCGAGCATGGAACATACTGTATTCTGCGGCTGTAGTAGTAGAAACATCCTACAGCTGCAACAAGTCCTTCTTCGCTTTTGACAAACGTGTCTTGTTCTTAGCCAAAGTCTTTAGCCTTCTAGCGAAGTCCTGCTTTCTAGAGGCTACCACGTAGCCCGCTTAACAGATTTATGCAATAATGCCCTCTCCTGGCTTTGTATTTGCTGGCTCAAAGGCTCTTTGCAAACATGGTCCATCTTTGCTGGGCGACGTTTACGGACTGCGGCCGATGTATTACACATCTTATATGGTACATCGTTGGACATTATTCTGTCTGACCATCGGTGCCCAGTGATGGTACGCAGGTGTTTGCGGTCGCAGGTATCAAGCATATAATATATAAACCGAGATAAGCTCATTCTGCACGAGCAGCGCGGTCTGGGACGTTTCCCTATTGCACGCAGGGCTGGGTAATATACAATCTGTTTGCCACAATCAATCAATAAAATACGGCATGTGAGATAAGATTATAATCCCTTAAAGAAGCCAAGTGCCAAGTATTAACAATCGGACATGAAGATTTATATACTTGTGTCCATGATTCTACTACTCAAATCAATCAATCATTTTATTCACAGATGAAGGACCAGGGTGTGTTTAAAATATTTCCCATAACTAAATAATATGTAATTGGTAAACTGCATTCAAATTTGTTTTGCTTCGTGTCACCGACGTGTCTTGCCGGTTTATGACACGTTTATATAAGCTTCAATGCACACCTTTGTACTTCACAATGACATGCACTAACTATGATGAAATGACCAGTATAATCTATTTGCAGATCATTGTCCTAGGACCATATTTACAATGGATCGATCGAGTATATGATGTCATACATACTTGCGTCACATGTAGGCTGGCGACGCAATCGAAATGCATAATGAATGATGTAAACTTATCTAGCTCCGCCATGAACATTGAATAGTCCTTCAAGTGTACGAATTGTATGTCTTTGCTTGGTTTACTATTACATAAGTATGCTGTTGAATATTTTGAAACTAATAGGTTTCTAAGCATATAAATTGATCTCAATACGCGGAAGAATGTCGGCGGAGCTTAGTTAGCCGTGGCTAGAAATGGATTCTCTTTAATGAAATATGTCTAATTTTAATCTTGCTAGTGCATGCTGCTGATAGATACAGGATATGATAAATTTGATTATTTGTGCAATTATTTTGAAATTAAATCAAAAGACGGTGTTGTGATGGGTTTTTTTATGAAACAAGTAGAATAATTGTTTCAAGGTTATTGATAGTATTTGACACGACAATGGACATCCAGAGATCGAATTAAATCAACACAAACAACGATATTATCATAGATTTTAAGAAAGCTCCAATTCATAATTACCCATCGAGTAGGATAAAGGAGCTGAACAGCTCCTGCATATAAAACTGATAATTATTGACGTTTTGTTCAAGCATGAATTCTAAACGTGTCATTCGATGTAAGATGAAACGCCATTTAGTCTTGAAATGTTAATTTCGACTTCTAAAATGTCTACCCTAGATGCATACAAACATGATTTTTTTCTACTGTTCGGATGGAGCAGATAGATGTTGCCTCTTATCATTTCCAACCAGAATGCGTTTCCAGAATCAAGTACATGTATTGAAGTGGAATCAGAGGATATCACAGCTAAGAAGTAATCAAAAGAATATCAAGATTCTCAAGGAATTAGATTTGGATGTGAACCTAACTGAAGTTAAGACAATGATGAGTTGATGGCAGATCCCACGCTGGCAGCAAATGCTAATGTATCTAGTGTTGTGTTGAACACCAATGATCATTTACAATGCACAAAACGTTATGTGAAGATTTCAAGAATGACTATTCTCTCATTACAGTACATGGATATGGTAGACCTCTTGCGGAAATTAATAAAATCAGAGACTACTGGCAGTTGGGCTCGCCATCTTCTGGCGATATCAGGAATATTTCCTTACATGACTGCTTGTGGATATAATCTCTATTGTAATGCCTGCACAATTACATCTTCAACACACGGCAAATGTTAAGACTGACCATCCACATGTGTATGATAATTTTGAAACTGGCCAACGCATTGTAAAGTGGATAACCGTGTATGGCCTGTGTTGTCACCTGAGTTAATCATAGACTAAGTATTAATAAGAAGTATAAAGTTTGATGGCGGCCTGACAGGAAATCGCGGTATGATAGAGCTCCATAGTTTACTTATATATTTTCTATGCCATCATGTGCTGGGATTAATCGATCATCGCAAGAACTAACTGGTGTTCGATATGACACTCGTGAGCAGAACAGAGACATGCCCAAGTTTAGACAAACACGTGACATGAAGCACTCTCATAAGCGTATCAAATATTTAGAAGACAAAAATCCTTTTTTACTCAGATTCAAGCCTGAGAAGCATAGCTGATGGTATCACCACAGAGAGGAGTGTAAATGCTGACCAAGCAAACGTCATTGACTGGATTTTATAAACAGACAAACATGTACATGATATTCATTCAAAAACAAAGACCAAGTAGTAACCATAGAGAAGAAATCGCTTATCAATATTGATGTGGACGACAGGTCGATCTTGTAGGGATTTCCACAAAATGGGAATTGTCATATCACGAACCTTTGCCGCAATTAAGATCCTAGATATACTTCGCCAGGCCAGTTGCAATGAACGTCAGCTATGGCTAGTGAGACTACTACTTGTGGACACCAAGCTCAGAGTACGAGTCAAGACACTGAAGATCGCAGATTTTGAGACATCAAGGGGTTCCCCACATGGAGATGGTATATTCCTGTGCTTTTCAACTGTTACCTAGCTGCCGCATTGTAATCTGAAAGAACAAACTCCCCAGTGTACTTATTGGAATATGCCGACGATCGAGACTCCATAAATGAGGAAAGGAAACTCCATGACGACTTTCTCCCAATATTTTCAAGCAAACCAAAAATTGTGATTCTCTATGAATGAATCCAAATCAGAGTTCACCTACCTCTTAGTGGCAGCTAACAGTGAAGTAAAAGTTATAGCATGGACTCACTGCCTTGTACTACAGGTAATATTATGGCACGTTGCCTCATGTGGAATATAGCTTTCTGGTCCTTCTTGAAGATATGGATTCATAGATTAAAGATGCCCTTGACAAAAAGACTACCTGTGCCCAATGCAACCTGCGTATTCGTGATGCTGAATGGCTGTAGCAGTTAGCCAGCTCCAAATGCAGCTCTTGACAAACTTGATGCCTGCCACCGCGAACAGCCCCACACCATCAGTGGGCACCGATGGGTAGACATCATATGTTCCATTGATATACTGCTACGATTTCCATATAATTAGCATAGCAAAGATTGGTCATGTGCTAAAGATGGCAGAATATACATCATTACAGAGAGCCTTATAATTTGCCCTACTGTGAGCCAGCAAATAGAAATCCACAAACGGGCATCGTCACATAAATATGTTAAGCTTGCTGTACGGTGACTCTTTACACTCAGATTAAGAATGAATCTGAGGAAGTTAGATATTTTGTCTGAGGAAAAGGCACAGCAGTCAAGTGCATCATTGCCCTACGAATCCGCAGCTTTCAGAAGGGCTGGAAAGTGATGTTTACCATAACACATTGTGTTGCAATGTCAGAAGTATTGCAGAGCAGTGAGTCAAGGAGTTTGCCTTTTCTCCATGGTTCCTCACCACATACAGATATAAATAGCTGGAAAACAAAGCGTTTTATATTATTTATTCAACTTATTTCCATACCATTGGCTTATGACGGAATATTAAAATTAAACATAACTCATTATTTGACTGGAGCTGAGTCATCGTGATTTATAATGTTTGTGGCCACTATGTGGGATTTTTGTGACCATGAATTTCTAGCAGCAAAAGGCAATCGAAATAATCCATATATCGTGACTGTGCCATAGTTATAAGGAAGGGTATGTTAATGTATATAATTATCTGTCTGCCATTTTATTTTTCTTAATTGTTCGTGATTTGCCATATCTCGATAGCTTGGGACATTTGATACGTTTTTCTGACACGCGCGTGGCTATAAATCCACTGAAATACATTTTGCTGGAGTTTGTATGAAGTCAAACCTTAAGCTGACTGGACTAATCCTGCTGGAACTTTGTTTGATAAAATCCCTGTGGCATTGTGCGCAAGCCCAAGCAATGAAAGATACCTATGCAGATCTTATTCTGGGCTATGCCTTTGAGTGACTGGCCATTCTGAATGTGTACTTATAATATTATACCGCAAAATAATTACCTTGGAATTTGAATTTGAATTTAAGTGGTTAATATTTTTAGTTCACAATCTGACTGTCTTGACACGCCAGCCACTGAGTAGTACGAGGATGTGCTGCGGACAGATGTGTTGTTCAGCCTTGATTTGCAATAGCGTAGAAATCGACTTTATTTCATATGGCTACTCAAGGCTTTCAGACTTATTGTATTATAGTATCTTATACAGTTTTGTGATACGTACATCTAAATAGATTTGCGGAGTTGTACTAATAGTATCGCATAGTTCCTTACACGCTGATTGACATTATAATGCGGTACAGCTATGAGTGTACACAGAAGCCATACAATGTAACTTTTTTTTTGCCAATTCATATGTGCCCATGGCATGCCTATGGATAATGTACAATGGATTGGTACTATCTGTAGCTCACTCATATGGCGTCATAATCAAATAAATCGCTTATTGGCTACGATCCAAAATGATGTGGCACCATACTGAACATGGGAATGTTAGTCATGAATTATATGTCTTTAGTGAATTTACAATCTAGGAACCACTCTATTGAATATGTTAAGCTAATCTGAACGGGAGCTGCTGCTGCCATATGCAGCAACTTTTCCGAATCATATTATTTTCAGAATATTAAACAACTTACCTGTATATTTACATTGAAGTTCTATTCAAATTATGTAAATATACTTCAACACACTTACACATTTTAGGCAGAAATTAGATTGAAATGGGTTGGCGTAGCTAGGAATGGACCGCTTTATTTGGAATTGCTTGGAAATAGTTATTGAATCAAGATGGTGTATAATATCCTGTAGGAAAACATGTGTACTGAAAGGAACATTGCAAAGCAATATCACTGCTTAGAACAACAACGTGAATGAATGTATGAGCTTACTAATTTTCTGTAGTCACTTTCATTATGTTGTACACACAATCATGTGACTTACTTGATAGAATAAAATGACTGTGATTTAAATCTTGCACATAGTCATCTATTATGTGAATTCCCTTACTTGCTTAGTTCCGAACCTTCCATTTGAAACAGTGTTCCTCCACTACAGATATCTATTTATTGAGATTCTAGGCTGACTCCTTCGTCTTGTTTCATGACATACGTATTGACTTCAGTTTCATCACCATTGCATGTTAAGATTGGCAATCATCTTCCCCAATTTTCATTGGGGTTCCAGACATTGGTTTAACTGAAAATGTCTAATATAGTATGTGTTCTCTTTATCTTCATATTCGTGTGTTTATGATATGTAAGGAGAGACGCGCCAACTTTAAGTTGATGACGTCACAAACAAAATTATAATTTGAATAAGGCCGCTTATAAATTGCTTATGGGTCTAAGAATGTTAATCTGACACGATACATGCCATGTTTTCAAAATATGATTCAAAGTTGGTTAAATTGATCTGGGACTATTTTGTCTGATTTCGATATGGTTGAGTGATCACTCAATACTGTGATTGATCAGTCAACTTCCATATATGGCATTATACATGCTTCTCGGGGCGAAAATTGCCGCCAAAGCATGTGTCAGTGAATAGCAAGATTAGTGTATGTGCAGGCGTGAAACCAGCGAGATGTGTCTGGCTATTCAAATGCGAAGTTTTTTAAAAGTGTTCTTATTATTATTTTATGTGAGCGGTATGGTTTCCTTTTAAGAGGAACAAGCTAAGTTATAATGCCAAATAGTTAAATATCAGCGTTTTATATTAAATTGTATTAGTAGTGATAGTCCTAGGGAGCCGTAATTGATTCCTATAGAGGAGGCGTGAAATCTACAAGAGAACCGAGGTAATCGATCGGTCGATCATTTTCGCCTGATCTGCGATCACCTTTCAATAAACACTCAGCTATCAAACACCTCTCCACGCCCTAGGGACAGCCCACTTAGCTCACCTACCATCACGCCTGCCGGCTCCAGGTTCAAATCAGCCATGGGGAATCACTTATCCTCCTGAACCCGCCATTGATCCTTCTTCAGTAGTCATTCATCTGCTCATGGGTCTTCTAATCTTATGACCCATCGTCGAACGCTTCTACGATAATCTTCAGTCTATTCCGGGATCGCTTTCCACCCATAAAAGCTACAAACATAAAGATCCTCATCGAATATTCTCAATCACCATAGAGATGTGTCGAACCCGTTCTTTACATCTACACATCAGTTATCAGAACACTGATGTAATATAGTTATCGTCTTCGAATTACATTTCGGGACTCGATTCTTAACAGCAGTCATCCGAGGATAGTCTTCAACGAATCACCTCTGGATCTCCATTTCGTTTAACGTCAATGTGCTTTAACGCCCACATTGGGCGTTGCTCATATATGTTCCGCCAGTTACGTCACGCTCCTTATATTCCTGTACCGGTGTTTATATCACACATATATATCGATTATTATTCCGGATTCGCACGACCTATTTCGGATCATCTTCTTTGACCATCTCTCCAGGGTCAAGCAACTCAACTATGACGGACTACAGTCTTTACGTTTCTACGAAAGATATGCAGATGTTGGTATGACATTACACCAACAAACACAAAACATAATATACTATACATCTTAATTATGCAATTAGTATAGGTTAGTGATTACTTAATGATATACTGACTACCACTTATAATGAAAGTCGGTGATGAATGAATCATTCCAGTAGTAAGTTTTCATATTAATCTTCTATTCCTACGAAAATGGACATTTCTCAGACCCATGATAGAAGTTATTCCCAGCGAGTAAAATCAGTAAAGATTTGAGCTACACGATTTTATACAATTCGACTCAACGCGAATTAACGGAATCGATTCATTATTTAAACTGAATCATATCCCGTCACTTATCGAGACAAGAAGGTCAAAATTGTTTATGCTTAGTGTTGTTTATACGTTTCGGTTTCAAGCAGTTAATGGTTGGGATAACATTTTACTCCAGACATTAACTGAGTATGACCAAACGTCTAATAACTTAATTGCTAAGCATGAAATCATTGTGCCAAATTATTCTATGGTAACGACTGATTTATAAACCGAATTATAGTAGGTCTGATGCTTCAACTTTCGCTGAAATAGCATACATCGTGATTTCGTTCAATCTTGATTCAAATTATCTGTGATATACTATTACTATCCGTCCATCTCATCCATTTTATTCCGTTTTATCCAACTGTGCAATTGATGATATTTTAAATTGAAATGCTACACATATGTTCCATATTTTTTAACAACTGATATTGGTATCTGTTTTTCTTTGTCTAATTAACTCTCTCTGACGCATTTGCTGCCAACAATGGTATCCAGTTAGTTTAAGTCCGTTTTTAGGAATTAATAATTTGAAACCTGGTCTGGGATATCCAATCCACATTCTTGATTAACAACCAATTCATCGACCGTTGAGATGGGACCATAGAATTTAATCTCGACGAGTCGTTCAATGGGTCATCCAAGTAGGAATTGACAGTCTGCCACCATGACACACTTTATGATTACGTCATAATATGCACACGTCATTCGATTTCCAAGTTCATCGAGATGGTCCAATCATAAATTATGTCATATTAACTTAACGTCAGTCGACGTCTGTTAAATCCTAGACTTGTCATTGGCGGACATCTTGGGTCTCCGATAGATTTACACTTCAGATTGGCTTTTCCATTTCGTGACCCTGTATCTTCTTGGATAATGACATCGCTCTATCAGGTCATTCTGATGTCAAGAAGGCATCTTATTGGATCTTCGAAAGATGATGTTACCATATTGAGTCAATTTGCAAAAGAGACCGCCATCTTAGGTCTTGTGATTCTGTCAATCCACCATCTTGAATTCATTTGAGTCATAATTGCATTGACTTAACTTTGGTTTAGTTAAGCAATTCGGATCAAATGAATTGATTAACGGTAGATCCTCCCGATATTTAACCCCTTGACAACAACTTTCCAATTTGAATCGCTTAATTGAGCACTACAGGGAGGCTCGCTCCGTGCCACATATATCTGATGGGTGATTGCTTCGTTTCGCAGATATGGAAAGTGGGCAAGCTGTCGCAGTTTCAGTCGTGTTGTCTGTAGATCCCAAGTTACTCCATCCGTGCCTGATATAGGCTTCCAAAGTCAGATAGTTTGATAGGCACATAACCTTCATCCACGCGCGCTTCCTCCATGTACATTACTAGCTGAGCAAATACAATTCCTGATATTGTGCGTTCAATTTCTGTTTGATATTGTATAGTAACCATGACCTGGTCTTGCCTATTATAAAGTGATATTAAACACCTAGTACGATATTTGCATTCAAGTGTAACCATGTCCCCATAATGAGTTTAGCGAAGAGCTTATTGTCCTTGACAAGTGCTGCACTTTCATACAGCATTGCTTTATTGTGAATACTCTCTGCAGCATTGCTTTAGTGTGAATACTCTCTGCAGCATTACTTTATTGTGATTACTCTCTGCAGCATTGCTTTATTATGAATACTCTCTGTAGCATTGCTTTATTGTGAATACTCTCTGCAGCATTGCTTTAGTGTGAATACTCTCTGCAGCATTACTTTATTGTGAATACTCTCTGCAGCATTGCTTTATTATGAATACTCTCTGTAGCATTGCTTTATTGTGAATACTCTCTGCAGCATTGCTTTATTGAGAATACTCTCTGCAACACTGCTTTATTGTGAATACTCTCTGCAGCATTGCTTTATTGTGAATACTCTCTGCAGCATTGCTTTATTGTGAATATTCTCTGCAGCATTGCTTTATTGTGAATACTCTCTGCAGCATTGCTTTATTGTGAATACTCTCTGCATCATTGCTTTAGTGTGAATACTCTCTGCAGCATTGCTTTATTGTGAATACTCTCTGCAGATTACCTTATTGTGAATACTCTCTGCAGCATTGCTTTATTGTGAATACTCTCGGGAGAATTGCGTTATTGTGAATACTCTCTGCAGTATTGCTTTATTGTGAATACTCTCTGCATCATTACTTTATTGTGAATATTCTCTGCAGCATTGCTTTATTGTGAATACTCTCTGCAGCATTGCTTTATTGTGAATACTCTCTGCAGCATTGCGTTATTGTGATTATTCTCTGCAGCATTGCGTTATTGTGAATACTCTCTGCAGCATTGCTATATTGTGAATACTCTCTGCAGCATTGCTTTATTGTGAATACTCTCTGCAGCATTGCTTTATTGTGAATACTCTCTGCAGCATTGGTTTATTGTGAATACTCTCTGCAGCATTGCTTTATTGTAAATACTCTATGCAGCATTGCTTTATTGTGAATACTCTCGGCAGAATTGCGTTATTGTGAATACTCTCTGCAGCATTGCTTTATTGTGAATACTCTCTGCAGCATTGCTTTATTGTGAATACTCTCTGCAACATTGCTTTATTGTGAATACTCTCTGCAGCATTGCTTTATTGTGAATACTCTCTGCAGCATTGCTTTATTGTGAATACTCTCTGCAGCATTGCTTTATTGTAAATACTCTCTGCAGCATTGCTTTATTGTGAATACTCTCTGTAGCATTGCTTTTTTGTGAATACTCTCTGCAGCATTGCTTTATTGTGAATACTCTCTGCAGCATTGCAATATTGTGAATACTCTCTGCAGCATTGCTTTATTGTGAATACTCTCTGCAGCATTGCTTTATTGTGAATACTCTCTGCAGCATTGCTTTTTGTGAATACTCTCTGCAGCATTGCTTTCTTGTAAATACGCTCTGCAGCTTTGATTTATTGTGAATATTCTTTGCAGCATTGCTTTATTGTGAATACTCTCTGCAGCATTGCTTTATTGTGAATACTCTCTGCAGCATTGCTTTATTGTAAATACTCTCTGCAGCATTGCTTTATTGTGAATACTCTCTGCAGCATTGCTTTATTGTGAATACTCTCTGCAGCATTACCTTATTGTGAATACTCCATGCAGCATTGCTTTATTGTGAATACTCTCTGCAGCATTGCTTTATTGTGAATATTCTCTACTGCATTGCTTTATTGTGAATACTCTCTGCAGCATTGCTTTATTGTGAATACTCTCTGCAGCATTGCGTTATTGTGAATATTCTCTGCAGCATTGCGTTATTGTGAATACTCTCTGCAGCATTGCGTTATTGTGAATATTCTCTGCAGCATTGCTTTATTGTGAATACTCTCTGCAGCATTGCTTTATTGTGAATACTCTCTGCAGCATTGCTTTATTGTAAATACTCTCTGCAGCATTGCTTTATTGTGAATACTCTCTGTAGCATTGCTTTTTTGTGAATACTCTCTGCAGCATTGCTTTATTGTGAATACTCTCTGCAGCATTGCAATATTGTGAATACTCTCTGCAGCATTGCTTTATTGTGAATACTCTCTGCAGCATTGCTTTATTGTGAATACTCTCTGCAGCATTGCTTTTTGTGAATACTCTCTGCAGCATTGCTTTCTTGTAAATACGCTCTGCAGCTTTGATTTATTGTGAATATTCTTTGCAGCATTGCTTTATTGTGAATACTCTCTGCAGCATTGCTTTATTGTGAATACTCTCTGCAGCATTGCTTTATTGTAAATACTCTCTGCAGCATTGCTTTATTGTGAATACTCTCTGCAGCATTACCTTATTGTGAATACTCTCTGCAGCATTACCTTATTGTGAATACTCCATGCAGCATTGCTTTATTGTGAATACTCTCTGCAGCATTGCTTTATTGTGAATATTCTCTACTGCATTGCTTTATTGTGAATACTCTCTGCAGCATTGCTTTATTGTGAATACTCTCTGCAGCATTGCGTTATTGTGAATATTCTCTGCAGCATTGCGTTATTGTGAATACTCTCTGCAGCATTGCTATATTGTGAATACTCTCTGCGCATTGCTTTATTGTGAATACTCTCTGCAGTATTGCTTTATTGTGAATACTCTCTGCAGCATTGCTTTATTGTGAATACTCTCTGCAGCATTGCTTTATTGTAAATACTCTATGCAGCATTGCTTTATTTTGAATACTCTCGGCAGAATTGCGTTATTGTGAATACTCTCTGCAGCATTGCTTTATTGTGAATACTCTCTGCAGCATTGCTTTATTGTGAATACTCTCTGCAACATTGCTTTATTGTGAATACTCTCTGCAGCATTGCTTTATTGTGAATACTCTCTGCAGCATTGCTTTATTGTAAATACTCTCTGCAGCATTGCTTTATTGTGAATACTCTCTGCAGCATTGCTTTATTGTGAATACTCTCTGCAGCATTGCTGTATTGTGAATACTCTCTGCAGCATTGCTATATTGTGAATACTCTCTGCAGCATTGCTTTATTGTGAATACTCTCTGCAGCATTGCTTTATTGTGAATACTCTCTGCAGCATTGCTTTATTGTGAATACTCTCTGCAGCATTGCTTTATTGTAAATACTCTATGCAGCATTGCTTTATTTTGAATACTCTCGGCAGAATTGAGTTATTGTGAATACTCTCTGCAGCATTGCTTTATTGTGAATACTCTCTGCAGCATTGCTTTATTGTAAATACTCTCTGCAGCATTGCTTTATTGTGAATATTCTCTGCAGCATTGCTTTATTGTGAATACTCTCTGCAGCATTGCTTTATTGTAAATACTCTATGCAGCATTGCTTTATTGTGAATACTCTCTGCAGCATTGCTTTATTGTGAATACTCTCTGCAGCATTGCTTTATTGTGAATACTCTCTGCAGCATTGCTATATTGTGAATACTCTCTGCAGCATTGCTTTATTGTGAATACTCTCTGCAGCATTGCTTTATTGTGAATACTCTCTGCAGCATTGCTTTATTGTGAATACTCTCTGCAGCATTGCTTTATTGTAAATACTCTCTGCAGCATTGCTTTATTGTGAATATTCTCTGCAGCATTGCTTTATTGTGAATACTCTCTGCAGCATTGCTTTATTGTAAATACTCTATGCAGCATTGCTTTATTGTGAATACTCTCTGCAGCATTGCTTTATTGTGAATGCTCTCTGCAGCATTGCTTTATTGTGAATACTCTCTGCAGCATTGCTATATTGTGAATACTCTCTGTAGCATTGCTTTATTGTGAATACTCTCTGCAGCATTGCTTTATTGTGAATACTCTCTGCAGCATTGCTTTATTGTGAATACTCTCTTCAGCATTACTTTATTGTGAATACTCTCTGCAGCATTGCTTTATTGTGAATACTCTCGGCAGAATTGCGTTATTGTGAATACTCTCTGCAGCATTGCTTTATTGTGAATACTCTCTGCAGCATTACTGTATTGTGAATATTCTCTGCAGCATTGCTTTATTGTGAATACTCTCTGCAGCATTGCTTTATTGTGAATACTCTCTGCAGCATTGCGTTATTGTGAATATTCTCTGCAGCATTGCTTTATTGTGAATACTCTCTGCAGCATTGCTTTATTGTGAATACTCTCTGGAGCATTGCTATATTGTGAATACTCTCTGCAGCATTGCTTTATTGTGAATACTCTCTGCAGCATTGCTTTATTGTGAATACTCTCTGCAGCATTGCTTTATTGTGAATACTCTCTGCAGCATTGCTTTATTGTAAATTCTCTCTGCAGAATTGCGTTATTGTGAATAATCTATGCAGCATTGCTTTATTGTGAATACTCTCTGCAGCATTACTTTTATTGTGACTACTCTCTGCAGCATTGCTTTATGGTGAATACTCTCTGCAGCATTGCTTTATTGTGAATATTCTCTGCAGCATTGCTTTATTGTGAATACTCTCTGCAGCATTGCTTTATTGTGAATACTCTCTGCAGCATTACCTTATTGTGAATACTCTCTGCAGCATTGCTTTATTGTGAATACTCTCTGCAGCATTGCTTTATTGTGAATACTCTCTGCAGCATTGCTTTATTGTGAATACTCTCTGCAGCATTGCTTTATTGTGAATACTCTCTGCAGCATTGCTTTATTGTGAATATTCTCTGCAGCATTGCTTTATTGTGAATACTCTCTGCAGCATTGCTTTATTGTGAATACTCTCTGCAGCATTACCTTATTGTGAATACTCTCTGCAGCATTGCTTTATTGTGAATACTCTCGGCAGAATTGCGTTATTGTGAATACTCTCTGCAGCATTGCTTTATTGTGAATACTCTCTGCAGCATTGCTTTATTGTGAATACTCTCTGCAGCATTGCTTTATTGTGAATACTCTCTGCAGCATTGCTTTATTGTAAATACTCTCTGCAGCATTGCTTTATTGTGAATATTCTCTGCAGCATTGCTTTATTGTGAATACTCTCTGCAGCATTGCTTTATTGTAAATACTCTATGCAGCATTGCTTTATTGTGAATACTCTCTGCAGCATTGCTTTATTGTGAATACTCTCTGCAGCATTGCTTTATTGTGAATACTCTCTGCAGCATTGCTATATTGTGAATACTCTCTGTAGCATTGCTTTATTGTGAATACTCTCTGCAGCATTGCTTTATTGTGAATACTCTCTGCAGCATTGCTTTATTGTGAATACTCTCTGCAGCATTACTTTATTGTGAATACTCTCTGCAGCATTGCTTTATTGTGAATACTCTCGGCAGAATTGCGTTATTGTGAATACTCTCTGCAGCATTGCTTTATTGTGAATACTCTCTGCAGCATTACTGTATTGTGAATATTCTCTGCAGCATTGCTTTATTGTGAATACTCTCTGCAGCATTGCTTTATTGTGAATACTCTCTGCAGCATTGCGTTATTGTGAATATTCTCTGCAGCATTGCTTTATTGTGAATACTCTCTGCAGCATTGCTTTATTGTGAATACTCTCTGGAGCATTGCTATATTGTGAATACTCTCTGCAGCATTGCTTTATTGTGAATACTCTCTGCAGCATTGCTTTATTGTGAATACTCTCTGCAGCATTGCTTTATTGTGAATACTCTCTGCAGCATTGCTTTATTGTAAATTCTCTCTGCAGAATTGCGTTATTGTGAATAATCTATGCAGCATTGCTTTATTGTGAATACTCTCTGCAGCATTACTTTTATTGTGACTACTCTCTGCAGCATTGCTTTATTGTGAATACTCTCTGCAGCATTGCTTTATTGTGAATATTCTCTGCAGCATTGCTTTATTGTGAATACTCTCTGCAGCATTGCTTTATTGTGAATACTCTCTGCAGCATTACCTTATTGTGAATACTCTCTGCAGCATTGCTTTATTGTGAATACTCTCTGCAGCATTGCTTTATTGTGAATACTCTCTGCAGCATTGCTTTATTGTGAATACTCTCTGCAGCATTGCTTTATTGTGAATACTCTCTGCAGCATTGCTTTATTGTGAATATTCTCTGCAGCATTGCTTTATTGTGAATACTCTCTGCAGCATTGCTTTATTGTGAATACTCTCTGCAGCATTACCTTATTGTGAATACTCTCTGCAGCATTGCTTTATTGTGAATACTCTCGGCAGAATTGCGTTATTGTGAATACTCTCTGCAGCATTGCTTTATTGTGAATACTCTATGCAGCATTACTTTATTGTGAATATTCTCTGCAGCATTGCTTTATTGTGAATACTCTCTGCAGCATTGCTTTATTGTGAATACTCTCTGCAGCATTGCGATATTGTGAATATTCTCTGCAGCATTGCGTTATTGTGAATACTCTCTGCAGCATTGCTATATTGTGAATACTCTCTGCAGCATTGCTTTATTGTGAATACTCTCTGCAGCAATGCTTTATTGTGAATACTCTCTGCAGCCTTGCTTTATTGTGAATACTCTCTGCAGCATTGCTTTATTGTAAATACTCTATGCAGCATTGCTATATTGTGAATACTCTCTGCAGCATTGCTTTATTGTGAATACTCTCTGCAGCATTGCTTTATTGTGAATACTCTCTGCAGCATTACTTTATTGTGAATACTCTCTGCAGCATTGCTTTATTGTGAATACTCTCGGCAGAATTGCGTTATTGTGAATACTCTCTGCAGCATTGCTTTATTGTGAATACTCTCTGCAGCATTACTGTATTGTGAATATTCTCTGCAGCATTGCTTTATTGTGAATACTCTCTGCAGCATTGCTTTATTGTGAATACTCTCTGCAGCATTGCGTTATTGTGAATATTCTCTGCAGCATTGCGTTATTGTGAATATTCTCTGCAGCATTGCTTTATTGTGAATACTCTCTGGAGCATTGCTATATTGTGAATACTCTCTGCAGCATTGCTTTATTGTGAATACTCTCTGCAGCATTGCTTTATTGTGAATACTCTCTGCAGCATTGCTTTATTGTGAATACTCTCTGCAGCATTGCTTTATTGTAAATTCTCTCTGCAGAATTGCGTTATTGTGAATAATCTATGCAGCATTGCTTTATTGTGAATACTCTCTGCAGCATTACTTTTATTGTGACTACTCTCTGCAGCATTGCTTTATTGTGAATACTCTATGCAGCATTGCTTTATTGTGAATACTCTCGGCAGAATTGCGTTATTGTGAATACTCTCTGCAGCATTGCTTTATTGTGAATACTCTATGCAGCATTACTTTATTGTGAATATTCTCTGCAGCATTGCTTTATTGTGAATACTCTCTGCAGCATTGCTTTATTGTGAATACTCTCTGCAGCATTGCGATATTGTGAATATTCTCTGCAGCATTGCGTTATTGTGAATACTCTCTGCAGCATTGCTATATTGTGAATACTCTCTGCAGCATTGCTTTATTATGAATACTCTCTGCAGCAATGCTTTATTGTGAATACTCTCTGCAGCCTTGCTTTATTGTGAATACTCTCTGCAGCATTGCTTTATTGTAAATACTCTATGCAGCATTGCTTTATTGTGAATACTCTCGGCAGAATTGCGTTATTGTGAATACTCTCTGCAGCATTGCTTTATTGTGAATACTCTCTGCAGCATTGCTTTATTGTAAATACTCTATGCAGCATTGCTTTATTCTCTGCAACATTGCTTTATTGTGAATACTCTCTGCAGCATTACCTTATTGTGAATACTCTCTGCAGCATTGCTTTATTGTGAATACTCTCGGCAGAATTGCGTTATTGTGAATACTCTCTGCAGCATTGCTTTATTGTGAATACTCTATGCAGCATTACTTTATTGTGAATATTCTCTGCAGCATTGCTTTATTGTGAATACTCTCTGCAGCATTGCTTTATTGTGAATACTCTCTGCAGCATTGCGATATTGTGAATATTCTCTGCAGCATTGCGTTATTGTGAATACTCTCTGCAGCATTGTTTTATTGTGAATACTCTCTGCAGCATTGTTTTAATGTGAATATTCTCTGCAGCATTGCTTTATTGTGAATACTCTCTGCAGCATTGTTTTATTGTGAATACTCTCTGTAGCATTGCTTTATTGTGAATACTCTCTGCAGCATTGCTTTATTGTGAATACTCTCTGCAGCATTGCTTTATTGTGAATACTTTCTGCAGCATTGCTTTATTGTGAATACTGTCTGCAGCATTGCTATATTGTGAATACTCTATGCAGCATTGCTTTATTGTGAATACTCTCTGCAGCATTGCTTTATTGTGAATACTCTCTGCAGCATTGCTTTATTGTGAATACTCTCTGCAGCATTGCTTTATTGTAAATACTCTATGCAGCATTGCTTTATTGTGAATACTCTCGGCAGAATTGCGTTATTGTGAATACTCTCTGCAA
Source organism: Chaetoderma sp. LZ-2023a (assembly GCA_034401795.1). Lineage (NCBI taxonomy): Eukaryota > Metazoa > Mollusca > Caudofoveata > Chaetodermatida > Chaetodermatidae > Chaetoderma > Chaetoderma sp. LZ-2023a. The sequence continues at coordinate 11,172,166 of CM067359.1, forward strand.
CATTGCTTTATTGTGAATACTCTCTGCAGCATTGCTTTATTGTGAATACTCTCCGCAACATTGCTTTATTGTGAATACTCTCTGTAGCATTGCTTTATTGTGAATACTCTCTGCAGCATTGCTTTATTGTGAATACTCTCTGCAGCATTGCTTTATTGTGAATACTCTCTGTAGCATTGCTTTATTGTGAATACTCTCTGCAGCATTGCTTTATTGTGAATACTCTCTGCAGCATTGCGTTATTGTGAATACTCTCTGCAGCATTGCTTTATTGCAGCGGAGTATACATGTTTTGTGCTATTTAGCCTTGTTGTCAACCATAGTGGCTTCAATAACCTGACCATCATCAAGTTTGTCCAACTGTAAGACTTTTGCTAGCTTGCCAAGTTCATTAAATCTAACAAGGTTTTCAGCCATAATCATGTACCCGCTTCCAAAGTCAGATCTAGTTGATTGTTTTGGACACATGAAGAGGCTTAATTTTGGCTCTTGGCATATAATGCATAGTTCCCATTTTACGGGGTCGGGAAGTGGCACAGGCATGGGGTTGTGGGGTCTGCAATGGTAAACATTTGTGACATGATTTGTTAGTTTTCTCTTTACTGGTCTTATATGGAATGCGATATTGATCACTGTGTATGTTAATAGGTAAAATATCATGATAACTGTGGATCCTGAGGAGGTGCATGATGGTTCTCCTACTAGTGATGAAGAAACGAATTCATTTCGTAAACTACGAAAGAACCATTGGATTAGAACACTCCAAACAAAAGCACCATTTGGGATAAATGTAGATTCATAATATCGCAAAAGAAGAAAATCTCATATACAATAAACGTAATGTTGAATTAGCAAAAATCATGAAAGCTGAGTATTGAGAGTTGCGATCTAAATTAACAGAACCGATCAAAGCGCGACCAGTAATCGCTTACAATAGAAATCCAAACCTGAAAGATTTGCGTCTAAGACCAAGTAAATTAATTCCGGGCCACACCAATATGATGATGCCGGATCAGACACAACTCAACGATCATGTGACCTCGTACACTGCCGTATTTGGTTGTTCATTTCCGTCTTCACCCGGGTACACCGTCATGACTTGACGCGACATTTGTTGGAAAAGCAATGCTTGAAAATATTTTGCTGAATAAATATCACATAACGGGTTTCGTCTTTGTGTGGAGGGGACCTTTCCATTTTTAGCTATGTCCCGCCTATCACTATCTAGGCGCCACCCACACCCCGCTGTGTTGGGATTGATCGATCCCAAATCCCCTAACTATCAATTTCCTGAAAACTATGCAGGGAAGCTGTTGCATATTTTGTACCTATTTTGACTGGGTGCTGTTGCTGCCTATGGCAGCAACAGTGCCAATCAGTCAAATTAGTTTCATTTGAGTTAAAGTTGTTAAAGGCATTTCAGCACCAACATTCGCTGTAGCCTAATTGTTTATTTTTTCAAGTGCGTTTTACCAAATATTTTGAGAACATTGACTGGAATGTGTTGCTGCTTAAAAAGGACTCACGTGACACATGCGAGTGTAGTTCGCCAGGCAGTGTCAGGCCGTTCTGGTGTATAATGTCGACTCGCCGCGCCACAAGCGTGCGACGAGTGACGACGCTGGTTAGCATCCGGTCTCGGGGTGACGGACCTCGTACGAGACTGACCTGCGGGAAACAAAAACCGGCTCCTAAGGCCGGTGAAACTCAATCGTTCCGGTGGGGTCGTGCGACCATCGTCGCGAACGTTAAACACAACTGTCTCATCCCAAGAGTTTGTGTCACCAGTATGCCTGTCCATAGCAATTTCGTGATCTATGGACTTACAAGATTTGATTTGGTGGCCTAAAAATATAAGTTTATACAATGAGTTTACCTAAACAATTATAAATATGCTAGATAATACTCCAGTAAGAGCATACGAAAATACGAGACATAGAGACAGGTAGATGAACTTTTAAACATGGGGCTCCCGGGGGTACCACACAAACTCGTAGGTCCACAGATGTATCCCAGCAAAGGAGGCTCCCGTACACGAGACTTAGCTATTTAACTTAATATAAGTTATTATAGCTCTAAGCTGAAAGGAAGAAGGTTATCTCGGATGAAGAAGTTGTGTGCCTCACGCGGGCACTACTCTTAGTGCTAGTTTGGGTGAGGTGTATTATCCTGACCGTCGTTGCTGAATCCTTGCGAGAGGCAAGTGCCTCGTGCGGGCCTACGTCTCGGGAAGGTGTCACCACTGCTTAAAGCTGGAGAAGAATAGCAGGCAAAAATGGGCCCACTCTAATATTTCAGCCAAAAATGCTTTAGAAAGAAAATACCATACCTAGTGAGACTATGACTATAGGGGTGCGTACTGTTTTACGTGAAGACGGGATGGGGGATTCCCAATGGATTCCCTCGTTAACGTCTTGTGTGATTCTTGGTATGCTAAATTAGTAGTTGCCACTTTATTTATGCAGGCCTTCTGCTTTGCTTAATTAGCTTTTAGTTGTTTTCAGAACAAGAATTAGTTTAGGCCGCAACTGGCTGATATCTACCTAGCTATTATACATGGCTGTCACTGAGAACAGATGCCATAAGACATCAATTCTGAAGACAGCGCTCATACATGTTATGTAGCAAGATATCCGAACTGGATAAGAATCCGGGCATCCCGCCCCGTAACCACATAACACATTACAAGACATGGGCTACTTTTCACGAAAGCATTATTAGACCATTGTACTATCGTTATGGTGGGGGTAAGAGAGACGAATACCCACCATAAATGTCCCTCCCGTAAGGGCGTGGCAGATCTAAATATCATGCCCAGACATTCTAACAGCATTCGGTGGGGGTACGTATCTCGCCCGTCACCGGGTCTTATGGAACTAACCGTTTAACCTGTCGTTAGGTTTATATACAAGTTGCCCAGTTTTGCACTGCAGTGAGGAAGGATTGTTCAGTAAATAAAATAATAATTAATACATGTGTTCGCAGTGCTTTCCTACATTGGCTTAAAGTGCTAACTACTAAGTATCCAGAGATACATGGGAATGTGTGTGATACCGCACCCTGGCCATCACCGCTCGAAACCTCAATAGTTTCCCAGAGTCGGATCAGCCCATGGTGTAGATGGGGACAACCAAACAATTAAGAAGCCACAAGGCTGAGTGGAACATGAAGAGAGACACAATCTTGGAGTTATGAGTCTTACCGGAGTGCGGGGCTAGATTATCGCACTACCGGAAGAGAAGAGTTTATTACAGAACATGTAATGAAGAAAGTGTCTCTAATCATTTTGAACCTATCCTATTGAGCTGAATAGAAAAGGTTTAGTCGGTAGCATGCCGGGCTAAACAGAGTTATAGCACGGACAGCGACCGCATGCAAAAATGTTGGTGACGGGAGAAAGTGCTGTATATTATATATAAGTGTTGCTGTATTGTGTTTCCTACGTGCACTGCAGTCCTATGTTTTCTATGAATAAGCAAAACATATGAACGGATGGCCACTGGCCACATATATACATAATCTAACCAGAACAATCAAAACGGTATCAAATGATCAAGATATATATATATCAGTACAGGTTAACGAACCTACTATAGTGTGGTTAGCAACCCATGGAGAAAAATGAGAATAACTATAAACAGATACAGACATTATAACTAGCGGTCCTAAGACCGTTACGGTTCCTTTTAGTCATCGGGACCATTCTTACGGATTCAATATAATTAACAAAACCTATATAGAGAAATAATTAAACCATGAAGTATAGATACTTGAATACTTGGTAGTCGTTCTTTACATTGAAAAAACCCGCATTGGCACAGGAATTTAATTACAAATTTCTTTACCTAAATTTGTCCTATCGAGACCAAGTTTAGATTTACTTAGAGTGGTCCCCCTTGAGATTAGTTGGGGTAAAGTGAACTTATCAGTAGGTCGCTTTAACAGGTAAAGGCTGGGAATCGATAACTGTGGTTGCAGTCACGCGTGGAATAGTCAAACGATGGACAAGGCGAGCGGCAATGCACTTTATAATATAATAAAACAGACTCTCAAAGACCAATTTCTTCAAACCTGTGCCCATGTTCTCGAAGCTATCGTTAGCTAGCGATATCATTACACCCATTGCTTTGGCATTGTGTAACGATATCGCTAACAAAACGAGAGCTTCGGGAGCATGGGCCTTGGACTGCGTGACTAAACATGTCAGTAAAGTGCCAAACGTATATGAAATATAAAGATTCATTTAAACTCGAAAAATAGGCTGCCAGAAGCTTTACGAGTTAGTGTTTGTCGTCTGGGCACGAGTACCCATAAATTAGAAATAGAACAAGGACGATTTTAAATACAGACAGAGGGGAAAGGCTCTGCAACTTAGCCGATATGGCGAGAGTGGAAGATGAATTCCACTTTCTCTTAGAATGTCCAGCTCTGAATAAATTTCGAAATAAATTCATACCAAATTATTACAGAACAAGGCAAACCGAAAATACATTTAATTGCCCATGAGCACAGAATATACAAGACTTTGCATAAATGTAGCGAAATTTGTAAAGGTAGGCTTAAAATGTGTAGACCAAGCGCGAAAGTAAGAATGGACACATATAATAATAATAATAATAATAATAATAATAAATTAAATATATATTACGTATCTAAATTGAACAAAGAACTGGCACTGCCATCAAGATGCCCCACACTTACAGTAAAACTAAATAACGCGATTTTAATGTATGTTATTATCCCCACGTTTACAAACAAGAGCCATCAGAAGACGGTATATCCCCTGCCACCCACCCACCGCCCCCCCCCCCCAGACATACATACATTCCATACAGATGCATGAATGTACAGGCATGCGGACAGCACATGTACATCTTCAAGTGGTAATGTGAACCATGACCAAGTTTCAAAAGAATCACAGCTAAATTGCAGGAGTTGTGTTGACAAGAAATGATTGGTACTGCAGTTCGTGTATCGGTTTAAAGGTATTTAAAGGGGGTAGCTCAGTAATTACAAATGTTTTGGCCACGAAAAAAGCACATGCACATCTTCAGATGACACTGACAAGATTTAGCACGTTTCAAAAGAATTGTAACTAAACTGTAGGAGTTGCGGTGACATGGATGCACCAACAGACGAACGTATACGAATAGCACATGCACATCTTCATGTCGTAATGATAACCCTTACCAAGGTTCAAAAGAATCGCAGCTAAACTGTAGGAGGAGTTGGATTGACAAGACATGATTGGTAATGCAGCTTATGTATCGGCTTTAAGATATTTAAAGGGTGATAACTCTGTAATGAATACCTTTTTGGCCGCGAAAATAGCACATGCACATACTGATAATGTGGACGAAATTTTAAGTTAATCCATTAAGACCTCTAGGAGGAGTTGCGTTGAGAAGATGGGGATAAACGGACGGACGGACGGACGGACATGTTGATCGCTATATCACCCCGTCTTCCAGCCCTGGGAGGGGGTTTGGGGGCAGGGGAGGTGGTGGGCTGGATAAAAAAACGTCGGGTATATTGTAATCTCCGTCTGTCCATCTGTCTGTCCGCCCGACCGTCATGCTATCTCCTCCCAAACCAGTGGGTTACCCATATGATTTCGCTTTGCACGACGATATTTAGATTTGGCTTCGCCCACAGGGGTATGGGTGACGTGGCAGGGGTCAAAAGGTCAACTCACTCGTAACACAACTCCTCTGAAATCTTTAGATAGAACTCAATCAAATTTGATATCTGAGCTACCCATAAGATTGCGGAGTGCAAGAGGCCATTTAGATTTGGCTCCGCCCCTAGGTGGCAGGAGAGGGGTTAGCGGGTCAAATTTTAACCTGTGGAAATTGATTGTAACGTATCTCCTCCGAAACCGTTGGACAGAATTCAACCAAATTTGCTAGGTGTGTTACCCATCAACGCGGAATAGATTTGGCCCTGACCCCGGGGATGGGGTGTGTCAAAAGGTCACGAAATTGATTGTAAAACAACTCCTTTGACACTTGGATGGAATTCAACCAAATTTAGTATGCCAGTTTCCCATATCAATGTTGAGTGGATGAGCACATTTACATTTGTCCCCGCCTCATGGTGTGGGATGGGGGTCAAAATATCATGAAATTGATTGCAATGCAACTCCTCTGACACTGGTGGACGAAATTCAACCAAATTTGGTATGTGAGTTACCCATCTGTTTGCGGAGTGCAAAAGAACATTTACATTTGGCTCCGCCCCCCGGGGGATGGGTTGTGTGGGTGGGGTTGTTAAAGATTTAGAGGGTGAACGTGGGGATTTGCGATGACTTGTCATCGACCGATCAATCTAATTATCTATTTGTTATCAAGTATTTTTAAATTCTAATCTTTATGACCCCCAGAGAAGGGAAGAATGAAAAGTGACGGCGATAGTAACAACAACAACAACAACAACAACAACAACAACACCAACAACAACAACAATAACAACAACAACAACTAGAATCTGCAGTCGATGGCATGTCATCGCAAATCCCCACGCATTTCACCACTTCGAGCTTTACGATCACTTTGACCAAAAATAAAGTCCTTGACATGTAGTTTCAATGGGTAATGGGTTCAAAATGAAATGCAATGATCCCCATTTGAAGTAGCAAGTTTTTATCTATGTGCGCGTAGTTCCACTACAATTGGCTGATGCCCAATTTTGCCATTTGGCACCTGACTACTGCCCTCAGATCGACTCAAGAACAAAATAATTTGTTGTACTATAGTCTACTAACTACAAGCTTCAAATTTATATGTGACATGACCACATTTGATTACATTTATTTTTAACCTACCATTTCCCCTCCCCTGCCCCAGGGAATGACATAAAAATTCCAATGTATTATGCCCATAGGTGTAATATCCCAAAAGTTTCAAATTTCTATCTGAAATGGTGGGTGAAGAGTTGCGTTACAATGGATTGGTGCCCAAGTTTGACCTTTTGACCCGCCCATTCACTCAGCTTGACCCAGGATCACAGTAATTCCTTTTACTGTAGTCCACTACTCATGGGCTTCAAAATGATATGTGACATGGCCACCTTTGGATAAAATTAATTTTTGACCCACAGTGCCCACCCCCTCATACCTAAGGTTTCAAGTTCCTATGTGAAATGGTCTATGAGGAGTTGCGTTACAATAGATTGGTGCCCAATGTTGACTCCGCCCCCCTACTCTCGGTTTGATACAAGATCAAAATAATTCCTTGTACTATAGTCATCATTGGCTTGAAAATGATATGCGACACAACAACCTTTGGAAAAATTAAATTTTTACCCCACATTTCCCACCCCAGGGCCGTGCCCCTGGAGTCATACCAAAATTCTACATGTGCCATCCACATCCCTGGCCATATGTGCAATGCTCCCCAAAGTTTCAAGTTTCTATCTGAAATTGTCTAGGAGGAGTTGCATTACAATCGAAATTTTATTGGTTCCCTCTTTTGACCTTTTGACCCCGCCCTACCCTCTGTTTTGATCCAAGATCAAAATAATTCCTTGTACTGCAAACAACTAATCATTGGCTTGAAAATGATATGCGACATGACAACCTTTGGAAAATTTTAATTTTTGACCCCACATTCCCCACCCCAGGGCCTCACACCTGGGGGTCATGCCAACTTTCCAAAAGTGTCATACATATCCGTGTCCATATGTGCAATCATTCACAAAGTTTCAAGTTTCTATCTGCAATGGTCTAGGAGGAGATGCATTACAATCGATAATTACTGGCCAATTTTGATCTTTTGACCCCCTGGGCCCAGCCCAAAACTGTCATGCACATCCTTGCCCATAGGTATAATCATCCGCAAGATCTCAAGTTTCAAGTAAATGGTCTAGAAGGAGATGCGTTATAATCCATAAGTGCACAGAAGGCCGGACACACAGGTCGCATCACATAATCCCCACCTTTTCTTCGAAAAGCGCGGGGATAACAGCAACAACAACAACAAGAACAACAAGAAGAAGAAGAAGAAGAAGAAGAGGAAGAGGAAGAACAACAACAACAACAACAACAACAACAACAACAACAACAACGATTTCTGCTACTTCTACTACTACTACTACTGCTACTGCTGCTACTGCTGCTACCTCTACCGCGGCTACTACTACTACCACTACTACTGCTACTACTACTACTACTACTACTACTACTACTGCTACTACTACTACTACTACTACTACTACTACTACTACTACTCTACTACTACTACTACTACTACTACTACTACTACTACTACTACTACCACTACTACTACTACTACTACTACTACTACTACTACTACTACTACTACTACTACAATTACCTTTCGTATAAACTGTCATAAAACTGTGTAACTTCATCACCACGAGGTAACTTCGCTACTAACTTGACTATAGTCAATTGCCTCAACATCAGCATCCAAAGGACCTTGTTTGATGCCATTTGACAGAGTAGCTGTCCTGAAACTCGTCCCATGTCAGAAACTATACGATTGAACTACAGCCATCACTGGAGAAGGGATGAAAGGATGACCACCCTTACCAGCACCATCTACACCAAAGCGGAGTAGGTGCGGGGGTGGAGGAGTTGCTGGGTGGAGGTGGGAGTGGGGTTAGCTAGATGATAGGTTAGCAGGACAGTCCACCAGCATCCTTACATCATGCGAGGCTAGGGATCAACCGGGAAGTTACCCTCATCCACTTTAACGGACACATCAACCGCGGCGCTATTGGAAGAGCCCCAGGACCTGATGTTCCAGGTATTTTTCTAGAATCTATGTTATGAAGGTTCTGTTGCGCATTCATTTTCTTTGCTAATCATATGTATTTACATGAGAATAAGTTGATTGAAACAGCTTGATTTCATTTGGCTAACATGCCTTTTGTTTTTTCATCATTGCTCTTTACCATATAATAATTTAATATGTATTTTCCCCGTTATATGTTAAACATTTGGCAATACAATAAAACGTGATTCTCATCTTAAATAGCAATGCCTAAATCGTATAGTCTCTCATCTTTGTCTATTCCAAGCCTTCTTTGAGGTCCATTACCTAGTTGTTCATTTAAAGTTATACAATGACATAGTGTAACGGCTTCGTTATATGGCAGTGCTGTTAGATATGACTAAACTATCAGAGTGTTCTTTATTTTTTGCATAAACACATAACCTAGTTGATGCATTTATGCCATGCGTCAAATGTTTTCAAATTGAATTTGTAAGGATTACTTTGTTGGCTTCGTTACCTACCTTTTGTTAATAACTTCTGCATCCAAAATATGTACGTTGCCTGTTGTCATTAGGATATGTTATATTCCATCCAGCGTATCTAATATTTATGCCATTATATATGTAACAGCTCATTTATTAGCTGCAGGGAGAACATATTGGCCACTATTCATCTTACTTTTCTAAAACCTGGTTGTAATTCAGGTATTATGTTTTAACTCTGTTATTTATAACGGACGCCAAAGGTTTCCCCGGGGAACTAAGCAATATAATGGGTCAATAATTTGCTGGATTTGTAGCATTACGTTTGCTTTTTTAATATCAGAGTTAGTTTTCCTACTACCCATGATTCAGTGACACATGCATGGTTAAGGATCATATTGAACAATATTCTATATGTAGGGAGAAAGATGTTAATATGATGAATTCATTTAAGATATTATCACTCCCTCCTACCTAGATTTTTAATTGCATTCCTAATCTCTTCTCTTGGTATTGAAGCATTGAGTTCAGAATTGGTAATTCTTCATGTTAGCTTAAACGTATTTTATTGCATATAATGCAGTGAGATTGAGGTGAAAGTTCTAACAACTTACGTACCCTCTCTCCCTAGAACTCATTTTACTGTACAGTGTATATAGTATACACTGTACAGTAAAATGAGTTCTAGTGAGAGAGGGTAGGTAAGTTGTCAGAACTTTCACCTATATATAATAATAATAATAATAATAATAATAATAATAATAATAATAATAATAATAATAATAATAATAACAATAATAATAATATTAATAATAATAATAATAATAATAATAATAATAATAATAATAACAATAATAATAATATTAATAATAATAATAATAATAATAATAATAATAATAATAATAATAATAATAATAATAATAATACCATATATTCTTCATGTTCATTTTAGACCTAAGCGTTGGTTTGATCTATGCAATTGTGAACCATGCATACAATTGTTTTACGTCAACTTTATTATCGCTATCTGCATGTCTTCTTGTTCGGTTTAAAATTTTCAAGTAAGATTTTGTATCTATTGTTCAATGTTTCTCAGTTTAATGCACATTTTATTTGAATAGTTTGCCACAGTTTTAGTGTAGGTCGTGCGTGCTCTTTTCAAGCTTTGTCTGTTTTTTGTAGTTTTTATTTATATTATAAGGTTTTCTTAATGTGTCAAATCCCTTGCGCTTCCGTTTGTATTCCTGCTGGAAACACGATTTGGTATTTATTTTTATCATTGTTTTATAAGCTTTGTGGTAGATGTTGTTTTAACGCTTGTGATAAATAGATGGCCAATTGAAGATGCCAGTTTTAGCTTTACCTCGTCCATCTCTAGCTAACCTCCACCCACGCTCTGTCCGTGTGTTCGGGATCAATCGATACCTGCATTCTCTGAATTTCAAACCGCTAAACGTCATAATTAGCCACGTGACGTCTATGATGACGTCATACTCATTTACGACATGAACGGCATAGCTAGGTTCGTCGCGAACGTTTAATTGATGATGGACTAATCGTTATTGTACTAATTGTATGTCTTTACTGTTTAATAAACATTCTGTTGAATATTTTGAAACTAATCTGACCGGGTGCCGTTGCTCCCTATGTAATTCTAAAAAGAGTGCTTAACGCCTAGCAGTAACACAGTGATATCAATTACATTTCCCTTTTCCGTACCTTTATTTTGAGTCTAGTTATTGTTGTTTTAATACCCAGCATTCCTCGTGCATCATAAAATGATTCGCCCTCACATCCACATCACAAATGTAGTCGTTTGGTTTGAGTAGAGAGGCCAATGGGATTGTCGGGTTTTTTGTTCGTTTATTTGTGTGCTTATTTGTGTTGTTTGGATGTAACAATAAACCAGACACAGGAAGAGATAGTACAATAGTCGCGTGTGTCATTATGGCGAGAATAATGGATAACTCCAGCGTTAGCTATGTCACGCCCATCTCTAGCCAAGCTCCACCCACGCTTTGCCCGTGTTGGGATCAATCGAACCCGGCAGTCTCTAAATCTCAATTTCCAAACGGCTATACAGGTACGCTGTTGAATATTTTGAGTCATTTGACTGGGTGATATTGATAAGCAGCAACAGCGCTCAGTTAAATTAGTTTCAAAACATTAAACAAATTTTTTGCTAAATAGTAATGCCATACAATGTGTACGACTTGACGGACTATTAAGCGTTATGACGGACTAAATCGCGTCTATCATGACATAATTGATTATGGCTTCAGCCTGCGCGCGACGCATTTAATTATAGCCTCATATTACTGACTGAGAAACTGGATTAATCAATTACTCAGACATCGTAAATGAAATACATTTTCCTTTGACGAATTATAATATACAGTTGACTGCAACTATGTTTCACCCTTTAGTCTTCATATAAGAGAAAATACAAATTCATTAAGACGTGAGAAATAATCGGTTGAATAATGTGGTATTAATTTGACTGGAAGCTACTGCTGCCTATCAGCTTCCAGTCGAATTAGTATTTAAGATATCCAACAAATCTGCTGCAGAGTGTCTTGAAATGGACCGTTCCGGAGTAATGACGTCATATAACGTCATAATCAGCTAAGTGGTGTGTAGGATAGCGTCATAATCATTACGTCATAAATGATTCTATTAGGCATTTCATTAACTTTTTAATAGTCCAACACGTTGTACAAATTGTATGTCTCTACTATTTAATAAACATGCTGTTGACTATTTTGAAACTAATTTGACTGGGCGCTGTTGCTGCCATAGGTTGGTGGGTGGGTGGATGGATGGATGGATGGATGGATGGATGGATGGATGGATGGATGGATGGATGGTGGGATGGATGGATGGATGAACGCACGGACGACCAGACAAACGGATGGACGGGCGGCTGGCGGGCGGGCGGGCGGCGGGCGAACGGACGGACGGACGGACGGACGGACGGACGGATGGATGGCCAGACGGACGGATGGGCGATCGGACAAGGAACGAACGAACGAACGAACGAACGAACGAACGAACGAACGAACGAACGAACGAACGAACGAACGAACGAACGAACGAACGAACGAACGAATAAATAAATACATAAATAAATAAATAAAATGGGTGGGTGGGTGGGTGGGTTGGTGTGTGGAGAAGGAGGGGAGAGATGGAGGGAAGTGGAGAGAAGGATGGATGGGTGGACTGACCAATCCATGAATGAATGAATGAATGAATGGATGAATGAATGAATGAATGAATGAATGAATGAATGGATGGATGGATGGATGGATGGATGGATGGATGGATGGATGAATGAAAGAATGAAAGAATGAATGAATGAATACTAGCGTCAAATATCTTTAGGCCAGCTTTGTCATACAGACCTAGAAAACATTGCATGCGTGGTCTTTATATTTACCTGGTATTTTAAATGATGAAAAGTATGTTTTAGACGAAACAAATTCCCATCAATATTTGTACATATAATCTATTGGAAAGATAGAAACTAACGCTAAATGGTGTCAGCTAAACATAGCTATCCGATCTATTAATCAAGTATCTGACGTCATAATCAATGTATGTATCCGGTCTGTCACTCAAATATGACGTCATTATCAATGGTTGCATTTGTTAGCTGACGTCACAATCAAAATCGAAAGTTTCATCATTGAATTGTACCGAGCTGTATGTTGTTGATGAATTTACAATTTAGTAAATATTCTGGTGACAATTTGGAAAGCAATTTCATTGATAGTTGTTGCTATCATCAGCAGCAAGATACATCCACCCCACGTCAAATTAATTTCAAAATAGTCAACAACGGCTTATAGTTATGTTGAAATCTAGATTCTGGGAATTCTTGTTTCAAAGTGTGGACAGATAGCTATAAATGGGCGTGGCATAGCTAAAGATTAATCCCTTTATTAGTTATCTAAATAGGTCAATTGGTGAATCCATTTTTAGCCATGCCCCGCTCAAAAGCTAAGCTTTTTTATTTTTTATGATTATTTGTACATTAGGTTTTAGCGTCCTCGATGACAAATTATTGTTGGAGAAATTACTACAGCTTAGGGTTGATTTTGCTCTGCTTCAAGAAACAAAGCCTCGAAGCACTGAACCCATTGAAACTATTAAGCAACTTGCCCAAGATTTCAACTGTATTTTAGACAATAAAGATATACTTCATTATGTAATTATAATGATGCTACTCGTTATCGCTTAAAATAGGTTTGCGATGCTGAACATTTATTGGATAGCTATCCGCTTTAAGAACCTAATGGGCGTGATTTTACTCTGGTGAGAGCTAATGGCCAAACAGCATCTCACTTAGACAGAATATATGTGCACAGCTCACTTAAAGGCAATGTTTCACAGACAAATATGTGTCCAGTAACTTTCTCAGATCATAGTGTAGTTTGTATAAGCATTGCTATTGCAGACTGGATAAACCGCGCTCTTGGGTTCTGGGAATTTAATTGTTTCTTATTAAATGATACAGTATACCATCGCCATGTATAACGTTTTTAAGATTTAAAGATGCGCAACAAAGGTGATACAGAAGATTTGGTTTCATGCTGGGAAGAAGTAGAATTAGGCTTTGCTCACATATCCAAGCAACTTTCTATTAAAAAGCAAACATATGCCGAAAGATGTGAAAGCATTTGAGCGCTTATTACTCCTAATGTCCAACAAGGTTGCAAATGGCGCAGCTCATTTAGTTGATTAAATGAAGGAAATACAATGTTATTACGCGCAATTGATGAGCAAAAGCCTGAAAGCGCCAAAATAAGATTTAAGGCTCAAATGTATGTAGAAAAAACACAAAATATTTCTGCAACCTCGAATGGTTTAGAGGTGTGGAAACTTGATTAGGCGCTTTCAGGTAGATCATCAACTGTTTAGCTCCAACACAGATATGTTTGATGTTGTACATAATTTCTATCAATCTCTGTACAGATCAGAACCTATTGATGAGAGACTAGCTCAAGATGTGCTTAATAATATTCAATAGATGCTACCTACTTCATCAGGTGATATAAGTGCGTGGAACTTAAGTTTTGATGAAATGACAAAATCTCTTAATTAAATGAAAGCTGGCAAATTGTGAGGAGGGGATGGCTCTGTGTAGCATTTTATCAAAAATTCTAGCATCTTATTGGCTTCTTATTGGTAAAACATTCCCCGATGTTATCAGCGAATTCTGTACATCGATACCAGTTTTTGAGACAATATCACAGGTAAATGTATATATATATATATATATATATATATATATATATATATATATATATATAAAAGGGTAATCGTGGTGATCCGAAGGCCCATTTCACTACCTAGAGTCGATTATAAAATTATATCCCGAGCGCTGTTATTAAAGCTTGGCGGTGTGCTGGTAGATGTGAAAATCTGGTCCAGACTTGTTCCATTCCAGAAAGATCTATTTTAACTAATGCAATAATGATTCGCAACGTAATTCAGCTAACGGAAGCTGATAATATTCATGGAGCAATTGTCGTGTTCACAATAAAAATGTATTTGTTCGACTGGAATGGGAACTTTTATTTATGTCCTTGAACCACTTAGGATTTGGCCCGAATTTTATCAAATGGGTCCCAATATTATATAGAAATATTACCTGTAGATATACTGTAAATAATTACGTTGGTCAACCCGTAACTTTAGAGTGTGATGTTAGCCAGGGTTGTTCTCTGATACCACTCTTATTTGTGATAACAATGGAATAACTAGATGCAGCATTAAGACAAGATATTAACTTTCAGGGTCTGTGCATCTGAGTCACAGATAAGTCTCTTGAGGTGTCTCAATATAGTAATGATACCACTGTCTATTAGTAGTATTACAAGATCAGGATTCCCAAGTATTGAATGGCATCTTACAAAACTACCAAAGCGTATCTGGTCTTAAAATAAACAAAGACAAATCTGTTGGCTTATTTTTGGGTCTTTGAAAAGCAAGAACTGATCAGCCAATGGATATTACTTGGACAAGCAACTCACTCAAAATCCTAGGAATCCACTTTAGTGAAAAAGATTTTGGTTCTCGAAATTGGGAAGAGGTCGTTGTCAAATTGAAGAAGACAATTACAATGTGGTGTCGTGGACAACTGACAATTTTTTGCCAGGATTTCATTCCATATGCCAAACCATATTGAAAATGAGATTAATAAAACCGTGTTTGACTTTTTGTGGGAAGGAAATACACATCTTGTCTCACAAAGAATATCTACAAAAGATCAACTTCAAGGAGGTCTAGCTATTTCAGACATCAGAATTAAAAGTATTTCATTGCGATTGAATTTTCTTAATGATATGATCAATGGTGACACACAATGGGCGCTGATAATTCGATGCCTCATTGAAAGATATGCGGAATAGCTTCTAAGCTGCCTCCACATTATACGCATATACTTAGTCCATATCTGGAGGTTAAAAAGCATTTAGATGGCTTTGTGAAAATGGAAGACTCGCCATTATACAGAAAATATGAGCTAAATCAGCAAATTTGTGGAAATGATAGAATACTACATAATGGCTGGGTTCTATACTATTTCACCTAAACTCGACATTGAATAAACCACCATACCTGGATCTATGTAGGTTGAATGATGGATCTGGAATTGCGGAGACGCTCATAGAAAGCTGTGCTAGGTGGCAACAATCTTGTTGGCATCTCTGTAGCCGGACTCCGGTTGATCGCGCCGTGAAAAGAAATGTGAAATTAGAACCCAGCGAGGATCTCAGGTCACAAGTCAAATCTAGATTGAGGTCTAATTTCACTATGCCAAGTATAAATGACCCCACTCAACAACTGTACTTTTTCTGTGACCAACCGATAGAGTATGACATTCATAGAGCCGCAACAACAAAATTTTACCAAAACATACGCAAAATGGTGACAGAACTGAGAGATACTAAACTTCTTGCTAAAATGTCCTCTGGGGACATGACGGCATTGGATGCTATTCACCACAAGACTTGTTTGACAAAACTATACACACGACATAGAACTCTTTCGAGAAGTGAATCTGATATTGCTGACGATATGAAACCTGACTCTGTTGCTCTTGCAGAGCTAATATCATACATGGGAGATCGTCAATACTCTGAGCGTCCTATTGGCAGCATATTTAAGCTTTCTGATTTAACACGATTATACACTCGCCGTCTTGAACAATCTGCTGGTGCTATGCCAAGTAGGATTAACTCTACCAGGTTGAAGGAAAAGATCTTGTAGAAAATGCCAAATGTGGAGTCAAACAAGAGTAACTATGAAGTGATTCTCACATTCAAGAAAGACATAGGCGATGCTCTATTACTAGCCACCTAAAATGATTCTGATAGTGTCGCAATTGCATTGATGAGGGCAGCTCAAATAGTCCGCAAAGAGATTTTTCAGATTAAGTATGATTGCAAGGGTTCACTTGATGCTGACCAGTATGACAACTTACCTCAATCACTTGTTACTTTAGTTCAGATGATAAATGGCGGTACCAACATTCATAATCAAAATGAGAATTCCCAAACTATCAAGGGGGAAGTGTCGTCATTGACCCAGCTACTCACCTTTAATGCCTTTAAAAGAGCGCGTAAAAGCAGTATGGAAACTCGCCATTATCCTGATCGTGAAACAGCACTGCCACTCTACCTAGGCCTACCAATTCATGCCAAAACGCGAAAGCGGGAGCTTGTGGATGAACTCTTCAGACATGGGCTTTCAGTATTCTACGATCGCGTCATGCAGCTCTCGACTGATGTAGGAAATAAGGCTATAGACATGTTTAAAAAGAATGGGGTTGTTTGTCCGACTAACTTGCATGGTAATCTGTTCACAACTGGGAACCTTGATAACATAGACCATAATCCTACATCCACATCAGCACGAACTGCATTCGGTGGGACAGCAATCTCATTAACACAACATTGTTCAGACACAAATACTGCGGTCATTCGAACTCTTGAACAATTGACACCAAAAGTTGTACAAAAATCTACCACCATCCATCCATTACGCGAGACGTACACAGTTGTGAATCCAGCTGCTTTCCCAAGTGATAATCCTCTGCCTTGTCGAGCTGTTGATCCTTTGAGTCCCAGTGATACCATATTAATCTTAGATAAGACTCAAATTGCGTGGCTGGACAAGATAAACGAACACTCGATCGAGGGCGATATGTATGGGACAGATGACATATCGTAGCAGCTCACTTTGCTAGTTTGCAAGATGTCCCACCTCCGCCAGCAATTACTGGACTTTTGCGCTCTTTCGTGACAACGTTCATGGTTGTGATCTCTGGGTCGCATTTGGCCATGGGAAGCCCTTCCGCTATGTATCAGCTCATGGCATTGCAACAGTTTTGGGTGCAGAAGCGTCACAAGGACGGCTATTTATGCATGCTTTCTCTGGGTGTGACACTGTGTCTGCATTTTGTGGGATAGGCAAGAAGACAGCATGGGAAGTTTGCAGGACTTCAGATCTATTCAAGTCACTATTTAGGAGACTGTCTGATGCCCCGGCGTCTCTGTTTGACAATGACGTGAAAACGCTGGAGAGGTTTGTCGTACTACTGTACAAACGCACATCACCATTGTCAAAGGTTAATGAGGCACGAAAACGGCTTTTCGCTTTTGGCAACAGGCAGCTAGAAAACATTCCTCCGACCAGTGCAGCTCTGCTGCAACACACCAAACGTGCTACGTTCCAGGTAGGTCATTTTTGGGTCCATCACTCCACGCAAATGCAAAAACGCCATCGCCAGCTGACTGGGGTTGGGTCAGAGATGGAGACACTTGGTCACCGCAATGGAGCTTGCTTGCAGACGCATCTAAGGCATGCCGGGAACTCGTGAAATGTGCTTGCTAAAGTAATTGCACTGGCACATGCAAATGCTATAAATCCAACTTACCTTGTACACAGTTGTGCTCATGCGGTGCACAGTGTGTGTGACGTCTGTGAATCATGATTCAACAATCAACAGCATCATGTATAGCCTTGCATACTCTAATAGGATAACTGAACGTATCCATAACGACCATTACTTGGTTCGATATTAAGAAATCAAGTAATTTAAACTATTTCTAGATGCTATATTGCTTTTGTTCTCAAGAGATGGATCCTTTAGATAACACATCTTAAAGAGCCCCCGTCTTTTGACACCAAACACAGGTGGTCGCTATGGAACATATTTAGAGTATTGTAGTGAGTAGAATTACCCTATTAATCCCATCTCTCTACTCCGTCTAGAACTTGAGTAATGCGAATTTTCTGCTGGGAATGCGGCCATTTTGAATCCGCCATTTTGAATGGGTTCCCTTGGTAGAATCACGTGGCACCGCATCTAATTATGATCAGGATAACTTAAACCACCTATATGCCAAATTTCATGGAACATCTTTTTCACATATCTGCCCTACTAATTTATCTGGACACTGTTTCTCCAAAACCAATAAATATTTGAAGCAATGTATTCGACAACTGCCATACATGAATACATGTATGTTTGGCGTGCTGTTGATAAATATACAGTTTTCCCTGGTTTTAGTATATTAAGTTAAGAATTTAAGTCTACAAACTATTTAAAGTATATAGCTATAAAATGTCGTTGAACTACTAGAGCTGGTCAGGATAAATGGCGTTGTTTCTTGGTGTGCTTATAGTATTTGTTGGTCTCGGTCGAGGGGATCAATCAGGTAAGTCTAGGATTAAATGTAGATTGTTATTCTGCTATATGTCGACAACTGATTATTTCTTTTTAAGAGAATTTGGTATTTTAATTCAAATTAATCAGTTAGTTATTCCGATCCCTTGTTCATTTAGAATGCATTGTGTTGGTATATTTGCTAAGTAGGCGATACCGCATAAGCAGGCTTATGATCCATTGTATAACATGCACAATAGCAATCAGAGGCTGCGGACCATCACCCTCCCGTCGTTGTCACACTCTAAAAGGTTTTCGAATATTCCGGATTTTTTTTTTAATTTCCTGCATCAAACCCAACGATGAGCATTCGTATGTATGGTTACACCCTTTCCTGTGTTAAAATTGTAGCCAAATCAGACAAATTCTTTCCGAGATATCCATTGCTCCAGAATATGATCCGACCCTGATACGATTTAACTTTTGCGGATCCCGGCCAGCGTCTGGAAATCCTCTTCCACCACAAATTGCTTGGTTGTGTTAAGATTTGAGCCAAATCGCACCAGTCCTTTACGAGAGACCGGCCCGGAGATATACCCACACACGAGCACACATGCGCGCACGCACACATACACACACGCACGCACACACGCACGCACGCACAGACAATAATGCAATACCCTCTTTCCCTTTTGAGACGAGGGTAATTAAACCATTACATATACTTGTTTATGGAATTGTGGGGGAAAAGAGGATACGCCCACGACGGTCTCCTCCGTAAATACCAACTTTGTTTGGAAACTAAATGATCAAGGATTGCGGGCTGACATCCGCATACAGAGACAACGCAGCTTATATCTAACCTTCTTCAAACAAGAAAATTAATGTGCTCGACATCCCAGGACGACGCGATCATCCCAGGAGTTTACCATAGCGACGTGGAATGTAATGGTCTGAGGGCAACATCAAAGAGGTACCCCTTAGGTGCAGACTGTGAACACGATACCATCGATATTACGTGCATTTAACAGACTAAAGTAGCTAAGCACTCAGAGCAGCAACTACAGACAGGCCATACGCTAGTACTCGTAGAGCGAAAACAGGCCACATACCGGGATTTAGGCATCATAATCGGACCAAGAATCTTGGACCATGTAATTAGTTTTGGGTACGTTAGTGATCGCGTTGCATTCACCGACCTGGCTATAGCTACGCGTAAGCACCACCAACACTAAGTGTCACATAGTCAACGCATATGGCACAAATGTACGGAGGAGAAATAAAACCCACAAGATAGATCTGCAACCTCGAACGAGGTAGAGGTATAGAGAAATTGATTAGAATCTTGCAAGTAGATCCCCAAGTGTTTAGCTCCAACACAAATATGTTACATGATGTGCATACTTTCCATCAATCTCTGTACAGAACAGAACCTATTGATGAGAAACTAGCTCAAGATCTGCTTAATAACATTCAAGACAAGCTACCTCCTTCATCAGTTGACATATGTGAGCGGAACTTAAGCTTTGGAGAAATAACAAAATCTCTTAATTCAATGAAAGCTGGACAATCGTGAGGAGGGGTGGGCGCTGTGTAGCATTTTATCAAACATTCTAGCATTTTATTGGTAGGACATTCCACGAAGTTGTTAGAGAATTATGTCATCGAGACTAGCTTTCTTAGACAATATTACAGGCAAACGTATGGTTAATATATAAAAAGGGTGATCGCGGTGTTCCGAAGAACTAAATACCCATTTCACTACCTGGAGTCAATTATAAAATTATATACAGAGCTCTGTCATTAAAGCTTTGTGGTGTGCTGGCAGATGTAATAAATCCTGACCAGACTGGTTTCATTCCAGGAAGATCCATTTTAGCTAATGTAATAATGATTGGCAACGTGATTCAGCTAGTGGAAGCTGATAATATTCATGATGCAATTGTCGTGTTCACAATGAAAACGCATTTGCTCGACTGGAATAGGAACTTTTATTTATGTCGTTGAACCACTTAGGATTTGGCCCGAATTTTATAAAATTGGTCCAAATGTTATATAGAAATATTAGCAGCCGATATACTGTAAATAATTACATTGGTCAGCCCATAGCATTAGAGTGTGATGTTAGCCAGGGTTGTTCTCTGTCACCACTCTTATTTGTGATAACCATGGAATCCCTAGATGCAACATTATGAAAGACATCAACTTTCAGGGTCTGTGCATCCAAGGCATAGATAAGCTTGCTAAGGTGTTTCAATATCGTGATGATACCACTGTCTTTGTATGACAAGGTTAGGATTTTCACAGATTTAATGGCATCTTACAAAACTACCAAAGAGCATCTGGTCTCAAAATAAACAAAGACAAATCTGTTGGCTTATTTCTGGTTCTTTGGATAACAAGAACTGATCGGGCAATGGATATCACTTGAACAAGCAATTCAATCAAAATCCTAGGAATCCACTTTACTATAAAAAGACTGGTTCTCGAAATTGGACGTAGGTCATTTTCAAACTGAAAATTACAATTACAATATGGTGTCAAAGAAACCCGACACTATTTGGACGAGCTTTCGTTTTAACTAGTTTAATTTTGTCTCAGCTATGGTATGTGTCCTCGGCTATGAATATGTCAAAACGTATTGAACAAGAGATTAATAAAATTGTGTTTGACTTTTTATGGGATGGACATACACATCTTGTCTCACAAAGAATATGTACAAAAGATAAACTTCAAGACATCGTAATTAAAATTATTTCATTGTGATTACATTTTCTTAATGATTTGATCCATAGTGGCAATCAATGGACGCTGATATCGTGATGCCTCATTGAAAGATATGTGGAACACTTTTTAGCGAAGTCTGCTTTTGGTCTTCTAAACCACCTCAAGATTACACACATACCTAGTCCATACATGGAGGTTAAAAAGCCTTAGAAAGTGTGGTGCTGTCCGGTACCTGGAATTAAGTGTTCCGGCTATGCTTAACAACAGGTCTAATTTCACCAACCACATGGCCGATTAATTAAAATGTTAATTAAACTGTGGAGTACAAGTCTGAAGTTGTGTTTAAAAGGTAGCCAATGTAACCAAGAACTAAAATCCATTGCCTAAGAACACATTTCATCGTACATTTTATACTTAGGAACAGGCCAATGGTCACCAGTCACATGGCCCATTAATTAACATGTTTGCTTAGAATATTGTGGATACGTTTGAAATTAAGTTGAGAGGAACAACATGCCGTTGCTTTAAAATAAATTGTGTCGTGCCTTCTGTGCCTTAGAACAGATTAAAGGTCAACAGGCACGTAATTGATAAATTAACACTTTTAATTGTATCATTAAGTTGCAAAATGTATGTCCATTCTCTACTAGTGATGACAACTTACACTCATATTAAGATAATATTAAAAAGTAACTTTGTACCTCACAGTACGATCGCTAAACTATGTTCAGTGGCACATGGCCAACTCAGAATCATTATCTTCGGAATTATTATCATTATTATGAAATAAACGTCAGATATCAAATTCCAGATATCAAATTACCCACATATCAAAATGACAATAAAATGAATCTGTTCACTTTATGTGATGATTGTTACAGTAGATTCCTTGTCACATGGCCTACGCGGAATCACTATCTTCAGAATTACTATCGTTATTATCCAATAATGGACTGTTCCACTTTTCGCTATGCCCCGTCCATCTCAGTCTAAGCTCCACCCACACCACGTCCGTGTTGAGATCGATCGATCTCTGAACTCCCTGACTATCAATTTCCAGAAACTATACAAGTAAGCTGTTGAATATTTTGAAGCAACAACGCCCAGTCAAATTGGTTTCAAGATATTCGACATAATGTTTATTATATAGTAAAGACATACAATTCGTACAAAGTGTCGGACTATTAAGCGTTAAAGATGGGCTATGTCGAATCATTCATGGCGTAATGATTATGACATCATCATACACGTCACCTGGTTAAGCATGAATAATACAAAATGAAAACTGTGTCCGTCAATTCAACTGGATATTTTTTTTTGTCTTCTTGATATGACATCAGATGATCGTTGGATAAACTGGGATGGTGAATTGTCCGATATCGTATAACACACATATCAAGACACTAAAAGGGATACAGGTGAATTGACGGACACAGTTTTCATTTTTTATTGGAGAAATGAACTTGCCTTAACTATATAGGTTCAGCATTCATATTAGAAGCCACCTTCCAAAGAGATTCAATTTCCGCAAAGGGAATAAAATAACTGGCTCATTTGTCGAGCCAGTCATTCCAGGGGCACAATTTCAAAACTAGTTTTCTCTTGGATTGCAAATGGTCACTTTTCAAGACCGCTGCGGAAGCCTAACTGTTGTGAATCTTTAAGACAGTTATACGAACTATTTTGAATGCAACTGGCCTGTAAAAGATCACGAGTCATGAGCACGCATATATGTTCAATTCATAAATTTCAGGATCTGCTTTAAGTTTGAGATAGATTGTGTTTCTATTCATATGAGCTGAGCTCGTGTGAAGATTAACGGAATGCGAATTGTCTGTGTGTTATACTACAGTGACATTAGCGTCATCCTGTGCATAGATCATTTGGAACGGCTTGCCCATTTTAAGAAGTGGAATGAGTGTCTTCCTATTGCAATGATCAATATCTTATTTTATTGTCTTCATTGGCAGTGTAGTTTCTAGACCATTTATTTACAGCAACTGTTCTTGAGTATTCTCCATGTAAAGGGAGTGCAGATATTGAGTAGTTTCCTCCCATTAGCAAGTGATTTACCAGCCAAGGCGCACTCAGCAGCTCTTGGTCAATGACGGTTACTCTCTATCAATGCATCCAATAAGGCAGATAACTAGCAACGTTTATTGATGTGTTGCGGTTGGCAATGGAGGCATCTATTTTGCAACTCAAGTATATGACGTCATAATCAATAGTGGATACTAATGCCACTAGAATAATGGCGTCATTATGCTGGAAAGCTCCTCAACGTATACGAATTGTATGTCTTTGATGGATTTGCAATTTAATAACTAGGCAGCAACAGCCACCAGTCAAATTCGTTTCAAAATAGTGAACAGCTTTCCTGTATACTTACCTCGAAATGGACCTTGCCATTTTAGCTATGCCCCGCCCATCACTAGTTAAGCCACCCACACTTCGCCGTGTTCAATTTCCTGAAAACTATACAGGGAAGCTGTTGAATATTGTGTAACTAATTTGACTGGGTAAACAGCAACAGCGCGCAGTCAAATTAGTTTCAAAATATTCAACAGAATATTTATTAAATAGTAAAAGCAAACAATTTGTACAACAACGCATAGACCGTCTTCAAATATGCGTTCGTGACGTACTTATCGACGTCATTCATTATGATGTCATTGTACACATCACGCAGTTCATCATGACGTCATATGCCGGGTGGGTACTCTGGAAAGGTGAATTAGGATTCTAGTAACTAAGCTCTCAAACTATACACATTTTTTTCAACACATGTACAATATGGGCTGAGCACAGATCGATGCATCCTGCTATTAGCGTCATTTTATACTTCCTTCTTCCATTTAATCTCAGGATGGAGTTCAATAAATTGGTGGATCCAAATCTGAGAATTAAACCTGATTGTGATGTAATCGTGTATAAAACATATATTTAGCCGTACATTTGATAGCCATATATATATATTGCAAAAATATTTATACATCGATATGGGTCACTGATATTCTATGTAGAATGCACATAAAGTCCCTTCTGTACACTAAGAGAACATCTGTACAACAAAATGCATAATAATTATGATAGTATACTAACTCCGATTCAAGAAGTTGGTTTAAATAATAAACTTACGAATACACATCACATAGTCTTTGACATGAATTTTTGGTAGTTTAACACATATTCTTAAGCACGTCTCTGACACATTTATATTTGACACGTGAGTACGGTAAATTGTCGTTGAGTTAAATAATGGACCTTTCTAATTTACCCCTCCATCATATGACGTGATAATCAACTACGCCTACGGAATATTTAGTCCGTCTTAAACGGTTAATAGTCCGACACGTTGCACGACTTGTATGTCTTCACTGTTTACTACAGATTCTGCTGAATATTTAAAAACTAATTTACCTGGGTGCTGTTTCTGCCATAGTAAAATTGGTTTCAAAATATTCAACAGCTTACCTGAATAGTTTTCTGGACATTGATACTCAGGGAGTTGAGGGATCGATTGATCCCAACACAAGCGGGATGTTGCTGGAGCTTAGCTAGAGATGGTCGAGACATAGCTAAACCTGGAAAGGTCTATTCAAGCATAGTATTAGTTTTGATTTTGAGAGGTGTGACGCAACCTCATCCCGTATGATCTTAATTCTTTGAAATGACACTGTTCATATATTCTGACTTCATCTAGAAGGTCGTTCTGAGATTGGCCCTTGCCATGAGTTCCATTCAGATTGTCTCAGCCGGGTCTTATTCAGTTTATCGGATCGTGGAGAGAGATATTAACGTTATATTAGAAACTATAAAATGGACCGGAGGTTTGAACGGGATAATTGAATACGACAATGTGAGCACTGTATAAAATTCTACATTAAATATAATATTGTTATGTAACAGCTAGTGTTAGTTGAAAATTGATAAGGTGACGGGACAAGGGACATTTTCGTTTTTAACTATGCCCCGCCCATCTCTGGATAAGCTCCACTCACATCTCGCTCGTGTTGGGATCGATCGATCCCTGAACTCCATGATTATCAATTTCCAGAAACCCATACAGGTAAGCTGTTGAATATTTTGTAATTAATTTGATTAGGTGCTGTTTCTGTTCAACAGGCTGGTTATTAAAATGAGTAAAGACATACAACTCGTACAACAACGCATAGTTCGTCATCAAATATGCGTTCCTGACGTACTTATCTACGTCATCCATGACGTTATAATGACATCATTCATTATGATGTTATTCTACACCTCGCGTAGTTGATTGTGACGTCATATGATGGATGGATAAATTTGGAAAGGTCAATTGATGAATTCAATCTGCCAGCCACGTATCTGACGTAATATTGAATTACTTCACATGCAGGCTGACGTCACAATCATTTATGACATAATGAATGCCGGAGCTAAGTTTGGTTAAGAGCCTTTAAAGATCCATCAGTTGTACGAATTGTATGTCTTTACTATTTAATAACCATTGTGTTGAATATTTTAAAACTAATTCGACTGTGCGCTGTTGCTGCCATAGGCACCCAGTCAAATTAGTTTTAAAATATTCAACAACTTACCTGAATAGTTCTCTGGAAATTGCGATTCAGTGAGCTCAGGGTTCGATCGATCCCAACATGGGTGAAGAGTGGGTGGAGATTAGCTAAAGATGGATAGGCGGAAAATAGCTAAAACTGGATTCAGCCAGTGTTCAAGTTAGAGGAACATAGCCATTCATATCAATTTGCCGACCTGCACCGAGATAATCAACCGATCCGACTACGGTACATGCATTGTACTAGAGGTTAACTGAGCCATTCTGGCCACTTACCAAGTTGGAATAGCTTTAACATCTCTAATGCATGGCCGTGTGTACGGGCCAGACGGCATTAATAACGAACGCCTTAAAATGTAAAATCTTGACACAAATGAAGGCTGCAAACCTCTTTGTGAATGAAGCCAAAACATATCTCACTCACGTATCCGGCACGTTAGTAATGAATGTTGCCGGTACACTACCCCACCCCACACCAGCGGGTCACTGAGAAGTTGAGGAATAGCATAATCTTGGATTCACTTGTCCGCTGTTCTTCCGACATTGGAATCCGCTGTGGAACAGAAAATATCGTCTTCCAGTCCTTTGGAAGTTGTAGATTCGTAGCTCCAAAATCCCCATGAAAGTCAATAGGAAACTATGTGATGCTCCGTGTGCTGTCATAATGCTATACAATTACAACAGCTCCAAAAGCCCTCTTGGGCAAACTCGGTGCATGTCACCACAAACAACTGTGAGTCATTACAAATCGTCACTGGCCACACAGTATAATATCAAATGCAGTACTCTACAAACTGTATAACGCGGAGGCACCATATGTTAGGGTAGCAGAACAGCGATGATTTATGTTAGGACATGTTCTTCAAATGCCAGCAAATACGCATGTCCAGGAAGCACTGGAATGTGCAGTTATATGTGCCAACAGGCATCGCAGGTGGGGCGGGGGGGGGGGGTTGGGAGGGGTTGGGGGGGGGGGGGGGGTAGCGGAGCTGGTTGGCGATGGGGAGGCGGTGCAAAGAACACCTCAAAATTAACTTGTTGTTTTTTGTGGTCAGACCTCATCGGACCTAATCTAGGACCGCTTAAGACAATAAAGAACCTACGGGCTGAGGATGCTCGCTGAGGACAATACGCAGTTGAGAAGGTGGACGAAAAACTGATTGCAGCTGAGAAAGGTTTTCATTTCTTCAGCTGCAGAACAGTCACTCACCATCATCATCATCATCATCATCATCATCATCATCATCATCATCATCATTCGATCGGCGGAAGACATTTATTCTTCAGTTGTACACAGATCACATGTGGTTAAAAGGTGGTGATGACGCGTACATATAACAAGGGCTTGAAGTGGCAATAGTTTCCAGGAAAAGTGATAATACAGTCGTCACCAGTCGATGAGCACCTCACTTATATCCCAAACTGGAGTGCGAACTGTGGGTATTGGCTCGCGCTGAGTGACAGAGTATACTGTAGCTACTTTGATACGCAGCTTTGTATATCGAATGCATGGGCCAACCACAGGTGATTAGTTATTGATCTTATTAAACCTTTAATGGCTAAATTTAATCAAGAATATTAAAATATTTGCTTATTGAACGTCTATTTGCAGGCCAGGAGAGGACTATTTTTGAAAAAAATCACCACTGAAAGGAGTGACTCGGTTATCGATCCAGTCATTCCAGAGGTAATATCTTCGAAAATAGTCTTCTCTTGGCTTGCAAATTGACATTTCTCAAGACCACCACAGGGTAATGGTTTCCGCCGGCTTCGCCATGAATGGGTTAATGATTTACTCAACAAGTGATGTATTCAGTGACAACACAAAGGAAAAGTTATAAAAAGTAGGCATAATAATGGGATCATCTAATTCCGGGCTAATCCCATGACTGAAAGATGGCAAACACTTAAGCTGCCTTTACCTGACATGGGAAATGCGAAACACGGAACGGAAAGCGGGTATGCGGAATGCGGGTAAAATATCACGTGTACAATTTACCTGCACGCGGTATCATTGCGTTATTTTATTGCGTTTTTATTGATGATATTGCGATATTTCTGTCAAATTTCTTTGAAAAGTGACAACACATTTTTTGACGCTTTGATATCTAGCTTTCCACTGAGACCATTACAACATGTTTATGTACGGAGGCGAGAGATTTAGATCCAAAATGGCGGATACTGACGACTAGATTTTAAAATGATACCTTGGCCCTTATCTAATAACATGTAATTATAATATTACTGATTTCCGATTTTTTCCCGACAAATTAGTTCTTATAATTTTAGACGATGCATCAGCTTTAACTGCTTGCATTACCCTTTCATTGCTAGATTACATGTGCTCTACTTCACAATGGAATCTTTGACACCAGGAAAAATTGCTACACCGAGCAATCAGTTTTTCCGCATCCCGCCATTCCGTGTTCTGCAAACCGCTTACCCATACTCCGTGCGGGTAAATGGATGAAGGAAAATAGTAAAGAGCAATCTGAAGTATATTCTGCCTTCCGTTTCCTCAACGCGCTTTCCGCATTACATGTGCCAGGAAAACGCAGCTTTAGTCCGTGTTCTCACTAGCGACTTAATCCGGACTAACGTCATACTGATATGTGGCGTTATTCCCGATTAACTCTCTAGTGAGAACATGGCCTTAAGCTGTGTTTACCTGGCATGCGGGGTGTGGAATGCGGAACGGAAAGTGGGTATGGGGAATGCGGGTAAAGTATCGTGTGTATCATTTACCTGCACACGGTATCATTGTGCTATTTTATTGCATTTTTATTGGTGATATTGCGATATTGCTAACAAATTTCTTTGAAAAGCGACAAAACATTTTTTACGCTATGATATCTAGCTTTCCACTGCGACTATTACAACATGTTTATGTACGGAGGCTAGAGATGTAGATCCAAAATAGTGGATACTGACGACTAGATTTTAAAATGATACCTTGGCCTAATCTAATAACATGTAATTATAATATTACTGATTTCCGATTTTTTAGACAAATTAGTTCTTATAATTTTAGACGATACATCAGCTTAAACTACTTGTATTACCCTTTCGTTGCTAGGTTACATGTGCTCTATTCCACAATGGAATCTTTTCCGTTCAGAAAAATCGCTACACCGAGCGTTTTTTCTGCATCCCACCATTCCGTGCTACACATACCGCTTACTCTTACTGCATGCAGGTAAATGGATGAAATAAAATGGTAAAGAGCATTCTGAAGTATATTCCGTGTTCCGTTTCTGCAACCCACTTTCCGCATTCCATGTGCCAGGTAAATGCAGCTTTAGGCCGTGTTCTCACTAGAGACTTAATCGGGACTAACACCATACTGATGTGTGGCGTTATTCCTGATTAACTCTCTAGTGAGAACATGGCTTTAAGCTGCGTTTACCAGGCACGCGGGGTGTGGAATGTGGAACATGGAACGGAAAGTGGGTATGTGGAATACGGTTAAAGTATTGCGTGTACCATTTACCCGCACGCGGTATCATTGCGTTATTTTATTGCACTTTTTATTGGTGATATTGCGAAAAGCGACAATACAA
This sequence comes from Chaetoderma sp. LZ-2023a, assembly GCA_034401795.1. NCBI lineage: Eukaryota > Metazoa > Mollusca > Caudofoveata > Chaetodermatida > Chaetodermatidae > Chaetoderma > Chaetoderma sp. LZ-2023a. Next base: position 11,201,901 of record CM067359.1, read on the forward strand.
TTTTTTATGCTTTGATATCTAGCGTTCCACTGAGACCACTACAAAATGTTTATGTACGGAAGCGAGAGATGTAGATCCAAAATGGGCGGATACTGACGACTAGATTCAAAATGATACCTTGGCCTAATCTAACAACATGTAATTCTATTATTACTGATTTCCAAATTTTTTCGACAAATTAGTTCTTATCATTTTAGACGATGCATCTACTTTAACTTCTTGGATTGCCCTTTCATTGCTATTTACATGTTCTCTATTCCGCAATGGAATCTTTTCCATCCGGAAAAATCGCTACACCAAGCAATCGTTGTTCTCGCATCCCGCCATTCCGCATTCCGTATACTACTTACCGCATGCAGGTAAATGGATGAAGGAAAATAGTAAAGAGCGATCTGAAGTATATTCTTCGTTCCATTTCCACAACCTGCTTTCCGCATTCCGCGTGCCAGGTAAACACAGCTTAAGTCTCAGAGCGCAAAACTATCTATTGAAAATCATATAATATATTAATTAAACAGTGAGAGAACCTGAAATTTATCTTTAAAAGCTACGACAAAATGCTGGTGGTACCTTAATTAAAATAGATTTTAAGAAAGAGGCTTAATTAAAATTTGTCAGAAATTGTATTATGAATTAATTATGAAAACTGAATATTATTTTTTTAATTTGCTATAGCTATATCTGTATAATTGTATTAAATGTTTAAGAAATAGACTTAATTAAAATTCTATCGACACTAAAATACAGAATATTATCAGGAATTAGGTTGGTAGTCTAAAAGCCAATCAATAAAATTCGTTTTTAAAAAGATGTGTCTTTATCTTCTGCGAAACGTGTTTAATGATGGTTCAGCATGTACTAGGCAGAGAGTTACATAATGCTGCGGCTGCTTTGGCAAATGATTTGTCACCGAATAATCTAAGCTTAGTGGCAGGTGCGGCCAGCTGCAATTTACTGGCGGAGCGAAGAGTTCTTTGTGATTCATATTTTGCAATAATTCACAGACGTACTTAGTTGCCAAATCGTAAAAACTGAGAAAGGTGTTAATTAAAATCTATTTTAATCAACTCTTGTTCAGTCAGGTAACCAATGGAGATCCTTTAACACTGGGGTGATATGTTGACGTTTCGATGTCCTGGTTACAATACGTACAGCAGTCTTGTAGACACGCTGCAGTTTATCGATATTAGTAGGCAAGGGGCTCGCTGTGCGATGTTGTTATGCAAATGAGCTCTTGACCTATTTAAATACTGCGTTCTGATTGGTTGATTTGAATGAGTGTGTGGAGTCCATCGTTCTAAATGAGTGGGTGTACGCTGTATGCTATTGCTCTAAATGAGCAGGTGGCTGCTATTGTTCATGCAGGTGTCCACTGTGCGCTATTGTTCTAAATGTCCGGGTAGATGCTATTGTTTAAATGACGTGTTAATGCATTGATTAATGTGTTTTTAAATAGTATTGACACAGTTGCACATGTTCTTGCTGTGTTTAACGTATTAATTAGGTGGGCGGTTTCGTGCCCTGTAGTTGGGGCTTAGAATACACCTTCCGTATCCTCTGCGTGTCGTAAGAGACGACTAAAGGAGGTAAGGGTGAGGTAACCCTGCCAGAAACCTCGAGTGCCGAAGACGGAGGTTCCAGGCCACACGGCGCACTCTAATAAACCATGGATCCACGCACTTAATGCTTATGATCATGTCGATAGTCACTTTAGGACTGGCGGTATGATCAGCGAACGAAAAGAAGAAGAAGGTGGGCGGTGGCGACCTCCCCCTCGTGGTTAAAAAGATATTTTGAAACTGCCCCTGTCATTTAATTTTCAAAAAAATCAGAGCGTTGCCTTACATAGGTAATATATAGGTAAACTAAGCGACGTTGCATAATATTATATAGATAATAATCATGTATCTATCGTATTTAAGGAGATTGTTTAAAGTGGCAGTCATTTAATTATTAAATTTTCAAAAAAGGTGTAAAGTGGCCGTCATTTAATTATTAAATTTTCAAAAGACTTTGTTCAATTTTATACAGGCGGCTACACATTTATACATGTGGCAACATGTGTATGTACCAAGACACAATACTTTTCCTAGTTTTATTACCTTTTTTGGACACCACGCTGCTGATCGCTGTTGAATGTTTTTTCGTAAAATACGTCTTTCATATCACAGACTATAAAATACATTAATTATACTGCATGAGAGTGCATCAGCCATCTGCATGAACAATAGCACACAGCTGGTTATTAAGAACAATATCGTCCAGCGACCACTTATGAACAATAGCATCCAGCCGACACTTATGAACATGTGATAGTACTTGATTATTTGAGCGCATTCGCATACATAAAAACACATTCTGGTGAACAAATTACATGAGATTGATATTTGACAAGATATTACAATTTCCTCGCTGGGACTAAAGTTTTTTTTTAAATCGATAATAATGCGTGAACCCGCTCACTGGCTATTGTTGTTTACCCACGAAAGATTATTGGATTTTTAATTCATATGTTAACAGTAGTAAGTGCATTGTGGGAGACTTAGCGTTCAAGACATTACATTTCAACAATTAAGAGCCACATTACGAGCATAGTAGCATAATCAGAGATGGTCGATTATTACAAGTCAAATATAAATATAATTTCTTATCCCTTTAAACCCTCTAACCCTCAAATTTCTTCAAGTGAATTTCAATTTTCTCATAGAAAATGTCCATTTGCAGAGCAAGAGAAGACTATTTTAAAAATGTATCATTGGAATGACTGGTTCTGCTGGCTATCTATTTGTCTAGGCATTGCGCCAGCAAACACCCACCACAAACCACCTACACCAACCACCACCACCACCACCACCACCACCACCACACCACCACCACCACCACCACCACTACCACCACCACCACCACCACCACCACACCACCATCATCATCATTATTACCACCAACATACATCACCATCATCACCACCCATCATCAACACCACAACCCACCACCTTCACCGCAACTGCCACTAGCACCACCACCAGAACAACTACTACCACCAGTACTGACATACACCACTAAGCACCACCACCACCACTACCTACCTACACACAACACCATGCATTAACGCCACCCCACCACCAACACCCACCCACCCACCAACCCCTATCTAAGTTCGTCATATTCATATTTGCAGACCTAAGGAAGACTATTTTTTAAATGCTATCATTGGAAATGACTGACACTGAAGCCTATCCATTTGTCTAGACATTCTGGTCACAATTTGTCAGAGCGTGGTGTGTGAACAATGGCATACCGTAATACTTCACTTTTATTTGAGTACCTTTTTTTAATTTGTCTCTTAAGGGAGGTGCGAGATGTAATTGATTAAATACGAGTGCTCACTCTACAGTGGTGTATTTTTGCCACATGTACATTACACGCACACATAATTTATGTATTCATTCACAGTCAATTCATCAACATTAACTTCGCCTGATTAAGCATCAGTTGCAAAGAATGCACTTCTGCTTAAGCATATCATTTATATCAAAGAGTTACTGTTCATTGCGCATAATGTGAAAACACATGGTGTTATGCAAATTACTCACTTTTTTTCTAAGTTGATACATATATCAGATGCAATCTTCTTCAATATTAGTTTATCGTGTACCAGATGAAAGTTTGCATAATTCTGTATGAATGAATTAGCTAACGATTTTACTATAAATACTAGGCAAATTGTCACTCTCGATCATACATGCTTGCACTCACCATGACTAGCAACACTACAATTCCATCAGCCTTGTGATTGGTTGATAATGCATACGAATTTGCTCATATAATTCGTAATGCATGCAGGGGGAGACGGTTTATTGTGTCATGAGTTTACACAGGTTTACCATGGCACACAGACCAAAATTCGCCCACTGCAAGTATGTGGTAGAAATGGTTGTACCTGCAACTACACAGGCGGATGTAAATCCTCCTGTTTAGTTATAGGGTCATCCATTACTCTTTCCACATTCGCACACACGCACACGCACGCACGCACGCACGCACACACGCATGCATGCACGCACGTATGCACACACATATTGGAAAGGGGAAAAGGGATATGGCCATCATTTTTTTGTTCATTGGCCCAACATTGCCACAACGTAGGCAATACGTTATTGCGCCGGCGTCTACATGTTATCTGGTTAGCTACAAAATATTCAACAGAATCTGTATTAACTAGTAAAGACATACAATTCATACAACAATGCATAGTCCATCTTCAATTATGTGTTCGCAACGTACTTATCTACATCATTCATTCTACACTTCAGGTAGTTAATTATGACGACATATGATGGATGGCTAGGTACGTTTGTGGCCATAGTCAGGCTATGAAAAGTAATTTAAGATGAATATTAATGATACCCCCAATGTATGTGTAAAGCTAAATTGTCGATGCTTTGATTGTAACTACACAGCTAGCCAGTTTAATAATTTGAAACTAATTTGACTGGGTGGAGCAGCAGCTCACAAATTATTTTCATTTTAAAATATAAATTCATCAAAGAGATACAATTCATACAGTTCATTTACTATCGTCATGATTGGAGTTATAGTGAGGTAATTGGTGTTATGACGTCAGATACTTGAGAGGTTGTGAAAAGGAATTTAAGATGAATATTAATGATACACAATGTATGTTTAAAGCTAAATTGTCGATGACTTGTTGGTAACTACACAGCTAGCCAGTTGAATATTTTGAAACTAATTTGACTGGGTGGTGTAACGGCTCACAAATTATTTTCATTAAAAAATATAAATTCGTCAAAGACATACAATTCATGCAGTTCATTTACTGTCGTCATGATGGATGTAAAAGTTACCCAGCAAAGATGGTCCATGTTGTCCATGTGCTAAGGATGACAGAAGAAACACCAGCACAGAGAGCCTTGAATTCGCCCTACTCAGAGCCAGCAAATACACAGCCAGGAGAGGACGTCATTGCATAAATCTGCTAAGCGTGCTATGGGATGACCTCAAGAAAGCAAGACTTGGTGCACTCAAGTCAAGAATGGACATGAGGAAGCTAAGGATTTCGGCTGAGGACAAGACACATTTGGCAAAATGGAAGAAGGACTCATTGCAGCTGTAGGATGTTTCTACTACTGCAGCGCAGAATACAGTAATCATACATACATGATGGAGTTATAGCTCATACTGATTGTGACGTCACCTCATTAGTGAGGTAATTGGTTATTACGTCAGATACTTGAGTGATAAATCGGTTACCTCCATACAAGTCACTCACAATAGAATAAAAGACGGCATTTTTTCTTAAGACATACAAGTTCATTAATCAGTTAACTGATTTCCAAAATACAATGACCACAATCAGGTTATGAAAAGGAATTGAAGATTAATATTAATTATACCCATTACATTCATGGACGAGTGAAATCCCCTCCGACTACGAGTTAACAAGTTTTTTGCACAGTCGGTACAAAAAATATTTAATCTTGAAATGAAACAATGCGATGATCCATTGATTGTTAAACATGTATCAAAGGCTAAAGGTTTAATGCTGGGTACTGAAAATCAAAACAAGTAAATTTTGGTGCGATGAAAAAATCCATCAAACAAATTATAAACGATGGTGAAATTACAGATCGTAGTAGCGTACTACTAATCTAAGATCACACGCATGTCTCAATTTAGAATTCTTTCAGTCAATAGTAGTAAGATCTTCAGACCCGTCTTCAAAAAACGAATTTTGAAAGTGGGCGATTTATGTTCTGTTCCATATGGATACACTAGTGTAGTATAAACATAAATAGTAACATTTTACTTTATCAGTCAGTTCGTAAACAATGTTAGGGTTAACCATAGATGATGACACCGCACTCGCTGTCCGCTCTATGATAGCGTATGTCGCTAGTCCATGTAATGATGATACGGATAAGATATGCACATTGATTATGAGAAGTATGCGATGGGTTTTCAGCAATGGTATAATTAACTATGGAGGATTTTGATCATGACTGAAACTAGTTCGTTGTTATTAACATGTGTGTCGATGATGAACTAAATCTCAACACCATTGATACTGATGATGAACTAATCATGATGATATGAAATTATGCCAGTATTTGTAAGAGTATGTATCGCACATGGCATTATTACCCTTTGCCTAATGAGCACGAGAACAGCCAGAGATTATTCGCGTATATGTTGTCTACAAAGATCCAAAAGCTATCGGTACAAAATTGCTATAGTTGCAGTGTGAATCATCCGAGTCCGCATCAACATTCGTGTTTAGGTATTGAGTTTAACTTTAATCTGAATGACAATCTCAAACTGTATATTGAAGATGCATTACAAGAAATGTGCGAAGATGAATATCATTGCGAACTTAACAAACATTACGATTTATATGAACATAGTTCCGATCTGTACCATTTGTGTATGACATCATGGTTACGGTATATCGTCGATATAATATATGATAAACAACTGTTAATGCCATGATATTGACGCCTTTAATTAATATATCGGGCTTAACCCTTTACTGGCGAAACTGTCCATAGCCTCCCTCATTAGCCGTCTATAAACTATATATCTATGCTGTTGAATATTATGACTGTGAGTTTGTAGCTGTCTATGTCATCGCACAGTCAAATTAGTTTCAAAATATCCATCAGACCTAAATAATCATTGCGCTACGATTAAGATACTGTGGCAGTCATTCCGGTGGGAAATTTTCAAAATTAGTCCTTCTCTCGGTCCGCAAATGGATCTTCCTCTAGCCCGCTAAGGAGGATGGCTATGGACGTTTTCGCCATTAAAGGGTTAAGCCAGATATATTATTTTCAGGACCAAATTTAATCACTATAGAGTTAAGTACTGATTTGTACCATGACGTCATGGTTTAGTGCGCGTCACCGATGTAATATATGTTAATATATGTTAAACAATCGATAACACCATTATATGATTGCTTTTAATTAATATATTGCCTTAATATTGCAGTATTAATACACTTATTGTTGTATCGCAGTTTGATGCAGGACAAAAATGTTGTCACTAAAGAGTAAAGTACTGATTTGTACTGGCTGTGTAGACGTCATGGTTTAGGTGCGTCACTGATGTAATATATGTTAAACAACTGTTAACACCATACTGCCGATACCCTTAATATCATTGCTTTTGATTAATATTGTCTTAATATTGTAGTATTAGTAAACATATTGCAGTTTGATGTTGCGTATCGAAGTAATAATATGTTGTGATGTTTATGATGTCAGTATTAATAAAAAATTTGAAATGCTTTAATTTGTTTACTCATTGACGATCATGCCATTGAATGGGTGCACTCATCACCCTCACTCCACTATTGGCAATATGCATTGGTATGTTAATGCAGCACATCAAAATACATCTGCACACATTGCACTCACCAAAAAACACACTACGAAATGCAGCTGAATAGATCACTGCTGTGATCTCTCCATAACATGCAACAAAATGCAGGCTGAAGCACACAGTACTTTACAATATGCGCCAGTGGTATTATGAGCTTACCATATAATGACTGCCACATGTGCATTATTTATGGAGTAATGGTTCAAAGATTAGTGAGCATTATGCGTCCATTCAGTTAGTCATGTCTCATAAACGCGATCATGTGTCATTACGTCATATCACGTCATCATGCTACTGTTAGGGCTACCACTGATATTTATTGTTTTTTTGAAAATTCGCATATGAAATGACTTCCTTCATAATAATCTTCCTTGATACTCTTCACCTAGCCATAAATGTTCTTAGAGATAAAAAAAACTCAGGATGAGTGAAAACATATTTTATATGTATAAAATGTTTTTTGAAAATTTATATATGAAATGACTGCCTTCATAATAATAGATTATATAACTGAAAAAAGCGCTTGAATAGTGAATGTATATTTTCACTGAGAAGCGTCCAATTATTTTATGTTGACGGTTAAAAATGATTTACATACCATTGAGGGAACTATTTTCGAGGATATGAAAAGTTATTTTTAAAAACCATTCAACTGGAATGCCTGGGGCCGATAATTTCTCTTGATATGAAAATGAAAATAGTTTTTTAGCCATTAAAGGTCGCTTTTGCTGGGTTTTTTTTGTTGTTTTTAAAAATTTGCATGTGAAATGACTTCATTAAAAATAATCTTCCCTGATGCCCTTCGCCTAACCATACATGTTCTTGAGATAAATACAGGTTGAGCGAAACCATATTTTATATGTAGAAAATTCTTTTGGGAAAATGTACATGTTTTTTGAAAATTTGTGTATAAAATGACTGCCTTCATAATAATAGTATCAGGATTATATACTGAAAAAAGCTCTTGAATAGCGTATGTATATTTTTACTAAAAACATCATAATTATTTTATGATGACGGTTTAAAAATGGTTTGTATAACATTGAGGGGACTCTTTTCGAGTATAGAAAAGCTTATTTTTTAAAAAACCTTTCAACTGGAATGACTGGGTCAATAATTTCTCTTAATATGAAAATTAAAATACCTTTAGCCATTAAAGGATGGTTTTTGAAAATTCACATGTGAAATTACTTCCTTCATAATAATCTTCACAGATACGCTTCACCTAACCATGCATATTCTTAGAGATAAAACAGGCTGAGTGAAAAAATATTTTATATGTAGGAAATGTTTTTTGGAAATTCACATTTGAAATGACTGCCTTCATAATAATAGTATGAGGATTATATGGAAAAAAGGTCTTGAATATTGAATGTATATTTTTACTGAAAGCACCATAAGTATTTTATGTTGATGGTTTTAAATGGTTTGCATAAAACTGAGGGAACTATTTTCGAGTATAGGAAAGCTTTCAACTGGCATGAACGGCTGAAATATATATCCATCATGCACATGGCATTGTTTCAATGTCGAATCCATGTTGAAATCATGTCATGAACGTAATGTGCCTGTTGGGATATTTCATATGCTTAACTGTGTCTCATTACAAATCATTACTTTTAACGAGCCACCCCGCCTCCCACCCGGTAAAAATACAGATTCGTGTGTAGTATCATAGCACACAGCTAGACACGTGCCAATCAGAATATTGGAATGCCTGATGCAAAGCATGTGTTTACGCTTTGCCGCTCTCCGCAGTAAAATCCAGTGCACAACTAACTTTTCAAAGCAGAGTAAAAATGTTCTGTTACAAATTTAAATATAAGTGGACACGATAGTAGTATGATCTTTGGCAAATAATGACTGGTGAGTGTGCAAAGCATTATTGATGTAGTAATAGTTCAAAGCTTAGCGCATTCCCGCGTGCATTTCAGACAGTCTTGTCTTGTAAACACGATCATGAGTCATTACGTCATATCACGTCATTGTGCTTCTGATAGGGTCGCCACTTATATATATGTTTTGTGCATATGCTATGCCAGTTGAATGATTGTGTTTGTGAGTGAATGTGATGGCATCAATGCTTGACTGTAATATGATGTTACGTCACCCCTTTACCATGATTGTCCTATGGTCTGACGCAGTGTGGTAACACTGAAATGATAAAAGCATTAATAAGAGATCTATCGGCAATTACTTCCCCCTCCAGAGAGGATCGTGTACTACTATGGCATGTGGCAAGATGGAGATAATGATTTAGCTCAAGAAGTAGAATTTAAAGAGGGGGTAGATGTTGAATTAGACAGAGTTGTACGTGGTAGATGCATACCAATGTTTCTCACGTGTCTGAGAACATTGTCCTTGTTGACGATAGTGACCATGGTTCAGTAGTACATTTTGAAGATGATATCACAAATATTAGAAATTGTGACTAATAAGGTTTATAATGAGGTTTCTAATGAGGTTTTGTAATAATGATAATACTTGCAGACATTGTGCAATATCTATTCCACATTCCGTTAATAACGGAGTACTAATTTGAGTCATGATCAAAATCCTCACACAGTTAATTATTCTGTCGCTTAAAACCTGATGCATACTCCTCATAATCAAAGTGCTGTTGTACGAATAGTATTTTTTTACTATTTAATAAACATTATGTGGAACATTTTGATATTCCTTTGACTGGGAGTTGTTGATGCCTATAGGTAGCAACAGTGCCCAGTCAAATTAGTTTTAAAATATTCAACAGCTTACCTGTATAATTATCTCGAAATC
>CM067359.1:11212579-11375079 GCA_034401795.1 Chaetoderma sp. LZ-2023a
TCTCAGGATGAATTCAATAAATTGGTGGATCCAAATCTGAGAATTAAACCTGATTGTGATGTAATCGTGTATAAAACATATATTTAGCCGTACATTTGATAGCCATATATATATATTGCAAAAATATTTATACATCGATATGGGTCACTGATATTCTATGTAGAATGCACATAAAGTCCCTTCTGTACACTAAGAGAAACATCTGTACAACAAAAATGCATAATAATTATGATAGTATACTAACTCCGATTCAAGAAGTTGGTTTAAATAATAAACTTACGAATAAACATCACATAGTCTTTGACATGAATCTTTGGTAGTTTAACACATATTCTTAAGCACGTCTTTGACACATTTATATTTGACACGTGAGTACGGTAAATTGTCGTTGAGTTAAATAATGGACCTTTCCAATTTACCCCTCCATCATATGACGTGATAATCAACTACGCCTACGGAATATTTAGTCCGTCTTAAACGGTTAATAGTCCGACACGTTGCACGACTTGTATGTCTTCACTGTTTAATACAGATCTGCTGAATATTTAAAAACTAATTTACCTGGGTGCTGTTTCTGCCATAGTAAAATTGGTTTCAAAATATTCAACAGCTTACCTGAATAGTTTTCTGGACATTGATACTCAGGGAGTTGAGGGATCGATTGATCCCAACACAAGCGAGATGTTGCTGGAGCTTAGCTAGAGATGGTCGAGACATAGCTAAACCTGGAAAGGTCTATTCAAGCATAGTATTAGTTTTGATTTTGAGAGGTGTGACGCAACCTCATCCCGTATGATCTTAATTCTTTGAAATGACACTGTTCATATATTCTGACTTCATCTAGAAGGTCGTTCTGAGATTGGCCCTTGCCATGAGTTCCATTCAGATTGTCTCAGCCGGGTCTTATTCAGTTTATCGGATCGTGGAGAGAGATATTAACGTTATATTAGAAACTATAAAATGGACCGGAGGTTTGAACGGGATAATTGAATACGACAATGTGAGCACTGTATAAAATTCTACATTAAATATAATATTGTTATGTAACAGCTAGTGTTAGTTGAAAATTGATAAGGTGACGGGACAAGGGACATTTTCGTTTTTAACTATGCCCCGCCCATCTCTGGATAAGCTCCACTCACATCTCGCTCGTGTTGGGATCGATCGATCCCTGAACTCCATGATTATCAATTTCCAGAAACCCATACAGGTAAGCTTGTTGAATATTTTGTAATTAATTTGATTAGGTGCTGTTTCTGTTCAACAGGCTGGTTATTAAAATGAGTAAAGACATACAACTCGTACAACAACGCATAGTTCGTCATCAAATATGCGTTCCTGACGTACTTATCTACGTCATCCATGACGTTATAATGACATCATTCATTATGATGTATTCTACAACCTCGCGTAGTTGATTGTGACGTCATATGATGGATGGATAAATTTGGAAAGGTCAATTGATGAATTCAATCTGCCAGCCACGTATCTGACGTAATATTGAATTACTTCACATGCAGGCTGACGTCACAATCATTTATGACATAATGAATGCCGGAGCTAAGTTTGGTTAAGAGCCTTTAAAGATCCATCAGTTGTACGAATTGTATGTCTTTACTATTTAATAACCATTGTGTTGAATATTTTAAAACTAATTCGACTGTGCGCTGTTGCTGCCATAGGCACCCAGTCAAATTAGTTTTAAAATATTCAACAACTTACCTGAATAGTTCTCTGGAAATTGCGATTCAGTGAGCTCAGGGTTCGATCGATCCCAACATGGGTGAAGAGTGGGTGGAGATTAGCTAAAGATGGATAGGCGGAAAATAGCTAAAACTGGATTCAGCCAGTGTTCAAGTTAGAGGAACATAGCCATTCATATCAATTTGCCGACCTGCACCGAGATAATCAACCGATCCGACTACGGTACATGCATTGTACTAGAGGTTAACTGAGCCATTCTGGCCACTTACCAAGTTGGAATAGCTTTAACATCTCTAATGCATGGCCGTGTGTACGGGCCAGACGGCATTAATAACGAACGCCTTAAAATGTAAAATCTTGACACAAATGAAGGCTGCAAACCTCTTTGTGAATGAAGCCAAAACATATCTCACTCACGTATCCGGCACGTTAGTAATGAATGTTGCCGGTACACTACCCCACCCCACACCAGCGGGTCACTGAGAAGTTGAGGAATAGCATAATCTTGGATTCACTTGTCCGCTGTTCTTCCGACATTGGAATCCGCTGTGGAACAGAAAATATCGTCTTCCAGTCCTTTGGAAGTTGTAGATTCGTAGCTCCAAAATCCCCATGAAAGTCAATAGGAAACTATGTGATGCTCCGTGTGCTGTCATAATGCTATACAATTACAACAGCTCCAAAAGCCCTCTTGGGCAAACTCGGTGCATGTCACCACAAACAACTGTGAGTCATTACAAATCGTCACTGGCCACACAGTATAATATCAAATGCAGTACTCTACAAACTGTATAACGCGGAGGCACCATATGTTAGGGTAGCAGAACAGCGATGATTTATGTTAGGACATGTTCTTCAAATGCCAGCAAATACGCATGTCCAGGAAGCACTGGAATGTGCAGTTATATGTGCCAACAGGCATCGCAGGTGGGGCGGGGGGGGGGGGTTGGGAGGGGTTGGGGGGGGGGGGGGGGTAGCGGAGCTGGTTGGCGATGGGGAGGCGGTGCAAAGAACACCTCAAAATTAACTTGTTGTTTTTTGTGGTCAGACCTCATCGGACCTAATCTAGGACCGCTTAAGACAATAAAGAACCTACGGGCTGAGGATGCTCGCTGAGGACAATACGCAGTTGAGAAGGTGGACGAAAAACTGATTGCAGCTGAGAAAGGTTTTCATTTCTTCAGCTGCAGAACAGTCACTCACCATCATCATCATCATCATCATCATCATCATCATCATCATCATCATCATTCGATCGGCGGAAGACATTTATTCTTCAGTTGTACACAGATCACATGTGGTTAAAAGGTGGTGATGACGCGTACATATAACAAGGGCTTGAAGTGGCAATAGTTTCCAGGAAAAGTGATAATACAGTCGTCACCAGTCGATGAGCACCTCACTTATATCCCAAACTGGAGTGCGAACTGTGGGTATTGGCTCGCGCTGAGTGACAGAGTATACTGTAGCTACTTTGATACGCAGCTTTGTATATCGAATGCATGGGCCAACCACAGGTGATTAGTTATTGATCTTATTAAACCTTTAATGGCTAAATTTAATCAAGAATATTAAAATATTTGCTTATTGAACGTCTATTTGCAGGCCAGGAGAGGACTATTTTTGAAAAAATCACCACTGAAAGGAGTGACTCGGTTATCGATCCAGTCATTCCAGAGGTAATATCTTCGAAAATAGTCTTCTCTTGGCTTGCAAATTGACATTTCTCAAGACCACCACAGGGTAATGGTTTCCGCCGGCTTCGCCATGAATGGGTTAATGATTTACTCAACAAGTGATGTATTCAGTGACAACACAAAGGAAAAGTTATAAAAAGTAGGCATAATAATGGGATCATCTAATTCCGGGCTAATCCCATGACTGAAAGATGGCAAACACTTAAGCTGCCTTTACCTGACATGGGAAATGCGAAACACGGAACGGAAAGCGGGTATGCGGAATGCGGGTAAAATATCACGTGTACAATTTACCTGCACGCGGTATCATTGCGTTATTTTATTGCGTTTTTATTGATGATATTGCGATATTTCTGTCAAATTTCTTTGAAAAGTGACAACACATTTTTTGACGCTTTGATATCTAGCTTTCCACTGAGACCATTACAACATGTTTATGTACGGAGGCGAGAGATTTAGATCCAAAATGGCGGATACTGACGACTAGATTTTAAAATGATACCTTGGCCCTTATCTAATAACATGTAATTATAATATTACTGATTTCCGATTTTTTCCCGACAAATTAGTTCTTATAATTTTAGACGATGCATCAGCTTTAACTGCTTGCATTACCCTTTCATTGCTAGATTACATGTGCTCTACTTCACAATGGAATCTTTGACACCAGGAAAAATTGCTACACCGAGCAATCAGTTTTTCCGCATCCCGCCATTCCGTGTTCTGCAAACCGCTTACCCATACTCCGTGCGGGTAAATGGATGAAGGAAAATAGTAAAGAGCAATCTGAAGTATATTCTGCCTTCCGTTTCCTCAACGCGCTTTCCGCATTACATGTGCCAGGAAAACGCAGCTTTAGTCCGTGTTCTCACTAGCGACTTAATCCGGACTAACGTCATACTGATATGTGGCGTTATTCCCGATTAACTCTCTAGTGAGAACATGGCCTTAAGCTGTGTTTACCTGGCATGCGGGGTGTGGAATGCGGAACGGAAAGTGGGTATGGGGAATGCGGGTAAAGTATCGTGTGTATCATTTACCTGCACACGGTATCATTGTGCTATTTTATTGCATTTTTATTGGTGATATTGCGATATTGCTAACAAATTTCTTTGAAAAGCGACAAAACATTTTTTACGCTATGATATCTAGCTTTCCACTGCGACTATTACAACATGTTTATGTACGGAGGCTAGAGATGTAGATCCAAAATAGTGGATACTGACGACTAGATTTTAAAATGATACCTTGGCCTAATCTAATAACATGTAATTATAATATTACTGATTTCCGATTTTTTAGACAAATTAGTTCTTATAATTTTAGACGATACATCAGCTTAAACTACTTGTATTACCCTTTCGTTGCTAGGTTACATGTGCTCTATTCCACAATGGAATCTTTTCCGTTCAGAAAAATCGCTACACCGAGCGTTTTTTCTGCATCCCACCATTCCGTGCTACACATACCGCTTACTCTTACTGCATGCAGGTAAATGGATGAAATAAAATGGTAAAGAGCATTCTGAAGTATATTCCGTGTTCCGTTTCTGCAACCCACTTTCCGCATTCCATGTGCCAGGTAAATGCAGCTTTAGGCCGTGTTCTCACTAGAGACTTAATCGGGACTAACACCATACTGATGTGTGGCGTTATTCCTGATTAACTCTCTAGTGAGAACATGGCTTTAAGCTGCGTTTACCAGGCACGCGGGGTGTGGAATGTGGAACATGGAACGGAAAGTGGGTATGTGGAATACGGTTAAAGTATTGCGTGTACCATTTACCCGCACGCGGTATCATTGCGTTATTTTATTGCACTTTTTATTGGTGATATTGCGAAAAGCGACAATACAATTTTTTATGCTTTGATATCTAGCGTTCCACTGAGACCACTACAAAATGTTTATGTACGGAAGCGAGAGATGTAGATCCAAAATGGGCGGATACTGACGACTAGATTCAAAATGATACCTTGGCCTAATCTAACAACATGTAATTCTATTATTACTGATTTCCAAATTTTTTCGACAAATTAGTTCTTATCATTTTAGACGATGCATCTACTTTAACTTCTTGGATTGCCCTTTCATTGCTATTTACATGTTCTCTATTCCGCAATGGAATCTTTTCCATCCGGAAAAATCGCTACACCAAGCAATCGTTGTTCTCGCATCCCGCCATTCCGCATTCCGTATACTACTTACCGCATGCAGGTAAATGGATGAAGGAAAATAGTAAAGAGCGATCTGAAGTATATTCTTCGTTCCATTTCCACAACCTGCTTTCCGCATTCCGCGTGCCAGGTAAACACAGCTTAAGTCTCAGAGCGCAAAACTATCTATTGAAAATCATATAATATATTAATTAAACAGTGAGAGAACCTGAAATTTATCTTTAAAAGCTACGACAAAATGCTGGTGGTACCTTAATTAAAATAGATTTTAAGAAAGAGGCTTAATTAAAATTTGTCAGAAATTGTATTATGAATTAATTATGAAAACTGAATATTATTTTTTTAATTTGCTATAGCTATATCTGTATAATTGTATTAAATGTTTAAGAAATAGACTTAATTAAAATTCTATCGACACTAAAATACAGAATATTATCAGGAATTAGGTTGGTAGTCTAAAAGCCAATCAATAAAATTCGTTTTTAAAAAGATGTGTCTTTATCTTCTGCGAAACGTGTTTAATGATGGTTCAGCATGTACTAGGCAGAGAGTTACATAATGCTGCGGCTGCTTTGGCAAATGATTTGTCACCGAATAATCTAAGCTTAGTGGCAGGTGCGGCCAGCTGCAATTTACTGGCGGAGCGAAGAGTTCTTTGTGATTCATATTTTGCAATAATTCACAGACGTACTTAGTTGCCAAATCGTAAAAACTGAGAAAGGTGTTAATTAAAATCTATTTTAATCAACTCTTGTTCAGTCAGGTAACCAATGGAGATCCTTTAACACTGGGGTGATATGTTGACGTTTCGATGTCCTGGTTACAATACGTACAGCAGTCTTGTAGACACGCTGCAGTTTATCGATATTAGTAGGCAAGGGGCTCGCTGTGCGATGTTGTTATGCAAATGAGCTCTTGACCTATTTAAATACTGCGTTCTGATTGGTTGATTTGAATGAGTGTGTGGAGTCCATCGTTCTAAATGAGTGGGTGTACGCTGTATGCTATTGCTCTAAATGAGCAGGTGGCTGCTATTGTTCATGCAGGTGTCCACTGTGCGCTATTGTTCTAAATGTCCGGGTAGATGCTATTGTTTAAATGACGTGTTAATGCATTGATTAATGTGTTTTTAAATAGGTATTGACACAGTTGCACATGTTCTTGCTGTGTTTAACGTATTAATTAGGTGGGCGGTTTCGTGCCCTGTAGGTGGGGCTTAGAATACACCTTCCGTATCCTCTGCGTGTCGTAAGAGACGACTAAAGGAGGTAAGGGTGAGGTAACCCTGCCAGAAACCTCGAGTGCCGAAGACGGAGGTTCCAGGCCACACGGCGCACTCTAATAAACCATGGATCCACGCACTTAATGCTTATGATCATGTCGATAGTCACTTTAGGACTGGCGGTATGATCAGCGAACGAAAAGAAGAAGAAGGTGGGCGGTGGCGACCCTCCCCCTCGTGGTTAAAAAGATATTTTGAAACTGCCCCTGTCATTTAATTTTCAAAAAAATCAGAGCGTTGCCTTACATAGGTAATATATAGGTAAACTAAGCGACGTTGCATAATATTATATAGATAATAATCATGTATCTATCGTATTTAAGGAGATTGTTTAAAGTGGCAGTCATTTAATTATTAAATTTTCAAAAAAGGTGTAAAGTGGCCGTCATTTAATTATTAAATTTTCAAAAGACTTTGTTCAATTTTATACAGGCGGCTACACATTTATACATGTGGCAACATGTGTATGTACCAAGACACAATACTTTTCCTAGTTTTATTACCTTTTTTGGACACCACGCTGCTGATCGCTGTTGAATGTTTTTTCGTAAAATACGTCTTTCATATCACAGACTATAAAATACATTAATTATACTGCATGAGAGTGCATCAGCCATCTGCATGAACAATAGCACACAGCTGGTTATTAAGAACAATATCGTCCAGCGACCACTTATGAACAATAGCATCCAGCCGACACTTATGAACATGTGATAGTACTTGATTATTTGAGCGCATTCGCATACATAAAAACACATTCTGGTGAACAAATTACATGAGATTGATATTTGACAAGATATTACAATTTCCTCGCTGGGACTAAAGGTTTTTTTTTAAATCGATAATAATGCGTGAACCCGCTCACTGGCTATTGTTGTTTACCACGAAAGATTATTGGATTTTTAATTCATATGTTAACAGTAGTAAGTGCATTGTGGGGAGACTTAGCGTTCAAGACATTACATTTCAACAATTAAGAGCCACATTACGAGCATAGTAGCATAATCAGAGATGGTCGATTATTACAAGTCAAATATAAATATAATTTCTTATCCCTTTAACCCTCTAACCCTCAAATTTCTTCAAGTGAATTTCAATTTTCTCATAGAAAATGTCCATTTGCAGAGCAAGAGAAGACTATTTTTAAAAATGTATCATTGGAATGACTGGTTCTGCTGGCTATCTATTTGTCTAGGCATTGCGCCAGCAAACACCCACCACAAACCACCTACACCAACCACCACCACCACCACCACCACCACCACCACCACCACCACCACCACCACCACCACTACCACCACCACCACCACCACCACCACCACCATCATCATCATTATTACCACCAACATACATCACCATCATCACCACCATCATCAACACCACAACCCACCACCTTCACCGCAACTGCCACTAGCACCACCACCAGAACAACTACTACCACCAGTACTGACATACACCACTAAGCACCACCACCACCACTACCACCTACACACAACACCATGCATTAACGCCACCCCACCACCAACACCCACCCACCCACCAACCCCTATCTAAGTTCGTCATATTCATATTTGCAGACCTAAGGAAGACTATTTTTTAAATGCTATCATTGGAATGACTGACACTGAAGCCTATCCATTTGTCTAGACATTCTGGTCACAATTTGTCAGAGCGTGGTGTGTGAACAATGGCATACCGTAATACTTCACTTTTATTTGAGTACCTTTTTTTAATTGTCTCTTAAGGGAGGTGCGGAATGTAATTGATTAAATACGAGTGCTCACTCTACAGTGGTGTATTTTTGCCACATGTACATTACACGCACACATAATTATGTATTCATTCACAGTCAATTCATCAACATTAACTTCGCCTGATTAAGCATCAGTTGCAAAGAATGCACTTCTGCTTAAGCATATCATTTATATCAAAGAGTTACTGTTCATTGCGCATATGTGAAAACACATGGTGTTATGCAAATTACTCACTTTTTTTCTAAGTTGATACATATATCAGATGCAATCTTCTTCAATATTAGTTTATCGTGTACCAGATGAAAGTTTGCATAATTCTGTATGAATGAATTAGCTAACGATTTTACTATAAATACTAGGCAAATTGTCACTCTCGATCATACATGCTTGCACTCACCATGACTAGCAACACTACAATTCCATCAGCCTTGTGATTGGTTGATAATGCATACGAATTTGCTCATATAATTCGTAATGCATGCAGGGGGAGACGGTTTATTGTGTCATGAGTTTACACAGGTTTACCATGGCACACAGACCAAAATTCGGCCCACTGCCAAGTATGTGGTAGAAATGGTTGTACCTGCAACTACACAGGCGGATGTAAATCCTCCTGTTTAGTTATAGGGTCATCCATTACTCTTTCCACATTCGCACACACGCACACGCACGCACGCACGCACGCACACACGCATGCATGCACGCACGTATGCACACACATATTGGAAAGGGGAAAAGGGATATGGCCATCATTTTTTTGTTCATTGGCCCAACATTGCCACAACGTAGGCAATACGTTATTGCGCCGGCGTCTACATGTTATCTGGTTAGCTACAAAATATTCAACAGAATCTGTATTAACTAGTAAAGACATACAATTCATACAACAATGCATAGTCCATCTTCAATTATGTGTTCGCAACGTACTTATCTACATCATTCATTCTACACTTCAGGTAGTTAATTATGACGACATATGATGGATGGCTAGGTACGTTTGTGGCCATAGTCAGGCTATGAAAAGTAATTTAAGATGAATATTAATGATACCCCAATGTATGTGTAAAGCTAAATTGTCGATGCTTTGATTGTAACTACACAGCTAGCCAGTTTAATAATTTGAAACTAATTTGACTGGGTGGAGCAGCAGCTCACAAATTATTTTCATTTTAAAATATAAATTCATCAAAGAGATACAATTCATACAGTTCATTTACTATCGTCATGATGGAGTTATAGTGAGGTAATTGGTTATGACGTCAGATACTTGAGAGGTTGTGAAAAGGAATTTAAGATGAATATTAATGATACACAATGTATGTTTAAAGCTAAATTGTCGATGACTTGTTGGTAACTACACAGCTAGCCAGTTGAATATTTTGAAACTAATTTGACTGGGTGGTGTAACGGCTCACAAATTATTTTCATTAAAAAATATAAATTCGTCAAAGACATACAATTCATGCAGTTCATTTACTGTCGTCATGATGGATGTAAAAGTTACCCAGCAAAGATGGTCCATGTTGTCCATGTGCTAAGGATGACAGAAGAAACACCAGCACAGAGAGCCTTGGAATTCGCCCTACTCAGAGCCAGCAAATACACAGCCAGGAGAGGACGTCATTGCATAAATCTGCTAAGCGTGCTATGGGATGACCTCAAGAAAGCAAGACTTGGTGCACTCAAGTCAAGAATGGACATGAGGAAGCTAAGGATTTCGGCTGAGGACAAGACACATTTGGCAAAATGGAAGAAGGACTCATTGCAGCTGTAGGATGTTTCTACTACTGCAGCCGCAGAATACAGTAATCATACATACATGATGGAGTTATAGCTCATACTGATTGTGACGTCACCTCATTAGTGAGGTAATTGGTTATTACGTCAGATACTTGAGTGATAAATCGGTTACCTCCATACAAGTCACTCACAATAGAATAAAAGACGGCATTTTTTCTTAAGACATACAAGTTCATTAATCAGTTAACTGATTTCCAAAATACAATGACCACAATCAGGTTATGAAAAGGAATTGAAGATTAATATTAATTATACCCATTACATTCATGGACGAGTGAAATCCCCTCCGACTACGAGTTAACAAGTTTTTTGCACAGTCGGTACAAAAAATATTTAATCTTGAAATGAAACAATGCGATGATCCATTGATTGTTAAACATGTATCAAAGGCTAAAGGTTTAATGCTGGGTACTGAAAATCAAAACAAGTAAATTTTGGTGCGATGAAAAAATCCATCAAACAAATTATAAACGATGGTGAAATTACAGATCGTAGTAGCGTACTACTAATCTAAGATCACACGCATGTCTCAATTTAGAATTCTTTCAGTCAATAGTAGTAAGATCTTCAGACCCGTCTTCAAAAAACGAATTTTGAAAGTGGGCGATTTATGTTCTGTTCCATATGGATACACTAGTGTAGTATAAACATAAATAGTAACATTTTACTTTATCAGTCAGTTCGTAAACAATGTTAGGGTTAACCATAGATGATGACACCGCACTCGCTGTCCGCTCTATGATAGCGTATGTCGCTAGTCCATGTAATGATGATACGGATAAGATATGCACATTGATTATGAGAAGTATGCGATGGGTTTTCAGCAATGGTATAATTAACTATGGGAGGATTTTGATCATGACTGAAACTAGTTCGTTGTTATTAACATGTGTGTCGATGATGAACTAAATCTCAACACCATTGATACTGATGATGAACTAAATCATGATGATATGAAATTATGCCAGTATTGTAAGAGTATGTATCGCACATGGCATTATTACCCTTTGCCTAATGAGCACGAGAACAGCCAGAGATTATTCGCGTATATGTTGTCTACAAAGATCCAAAAGCTATCGGTACAAAATTGCTATAGTTGCAGTGTGAATCATCCGAGTCCGCATCAACATTCGTGTTTAGGTATTGAGTTTAACTTTAATCTGAATGACAATCTCAAACTGTATATTGAAGATGCATTACAAGAAATGTGCGAAGATGAATATCATTGCGAACTTAACAAACATTACGATTTATATGAACATAGTTCCGATCTGTACCATTTGTGTATGACATCATGGTTACGGTATATCGTCGATATAATATATGATAAACAACTGTTAATGCCATGATATTGACGCCTTTAATTAATATATCGGGCTTAACCCTTTACTGGCGAAACTGTCCATAGCCTCCCTCATTAGCCGTCTATAAACTATATATCTATGCTGTTGAATATTATGACTGTGAGTTTGTAGCTGTCTATGTCATCGCACAGTCAAATTAGTTTCAAAATATCCATCAGACCTAAATAATCATTGCGCTACGATTAAGATACCTGTGGCAGTCATTCCGGTGGGAAATTTTCAAAATTAGTCTTCTCTCGGTCCGCAAATGGATCTTCCTCTAGCCCGCTAAGGAGGATGGCTATGGACGTTTTCGCCATTAAAGGGTTAAGCCAGATATATTATTTTCAGGACCAAATTTAATCACTATAGAGTTAAGTACTGATTTGTACCATGACGTCATGGTTTAGGCGCGTCACCGATGTAATATATGTTAATATATGTTAAACAATCGATAACACCATTATATGATTGCTTTTAATTAATATATTGCCTTAATATTGCAGTATTAATACACTTATTGTTGTATCGCAGTTTGATGCAGGACAAAAATGTTGTCACTAAAGAGTAAAGTACTGATTTGTACTGGCTGTGTAGACGTCATGGTTTAGGTGCGTCACTGATGTAATATATGTTAAACAACTGTTAACACCATACTGCCGATACCCTTAATATCATTGCTTTTGATTAATATATTGTCTTAATATTGTAGTATTAGTAAACATATTGCAGTTTGATGTTGCGTATCGAAGTAATAATATGTTGTGATGTTTATGATGTCAGTATTAATAAAAAATTTGAAATGCTTTAATTTGTTTACTCATTGACGATCATGCCATTGAATGGTGCACTCATCACCCTCACCCACTATTGGCAATATGCATTGGTATGTTAATGCAGCACATCAAAATACATCTGCACACATTGCACTCACCAAAAAACACACTACGAAATGCAGCTGAATAGATCACTGCTGTGATCTCTCCATAACATGCAACAAAATGCAGGCTGAAGCACACAGTACTTTACAATATGCGCCAGTGGTATTATGAGCTTACCATATAATGACTGCCACATGTGCATTATTTATGGAGTAATGGTTCAAAGATTAGTGAGCATTATGCGTCCATTTCAGTTAGTCATGTCTCATAAACGCGATCATGTGTCATTACGTCATATCACGTCATCATGCTACTGTTAGGGCTACCACTGATATTTATTGTTTTTTTGAAAATTCGCATATGAAATGACTTCCTTCATAATAATCTTCCTTGATACTCTTCACCTAGCCATAAATGTTCTTAGAGATAAAAAAAACTCAGGATGAGTGAAAACATATTTTATATGTATAAAATGTTTTTTGAAAATTTATATATGAAATGACTGCCTTCATAATAATAGATTATATACTGAAAAAAGCGCTTGAATAGTGAATGTATATTTTCACTGAGAAGCGTCAATTATTTTATGTTGACGGTTAAAAATGATTTACATACCATTGAGGGAACTATTTTCGAGGATATGAAAAGTTATTTTTAAAAACCATTCAACTGGAATGCCTGGGGCCGATAATTTCTCTTGATATGAAAATGAAAATAGTTTTTAGCCATTAAAGGTCGCTTTTGCTGGGTTTTTTTGTTGTTTTTAAAAATTTGCATGTGAAATGACTTCATTAAAAATAATCTTCCCTGATGCCCTTCGCCTAACCATACATGTTCTTGAGATAAATACAGGTTGAGCGAAACCATATTTTATATGTAGAAAATTCTTTTGGGAAAATGTACATGTTTTTTGAAAATTTGTGTATAAAATGACTGCCTTCATAATAATAGTATCAGGATTATATACTGAAAAAAGCTCTTGAATAGCGTATGTATATTTTTACTAAAAACATCATAATTATTTTATGATGACGGTTTAAAATGGTTTGTATAACATTGAGGGGACTCTTTTCGAGTATAGAAAAGCTTATTTTTTAAAAAACCTTTCAACTGGAATGACTGGGTCAATAATTTCTCTTAATATGAAAATTAAAATACCTTTAGCCATTAAAGGATGGTTTTTGAAAATTCACATGTGAAATTACTTCCTTCATAATAATCTTCACAGATACGCTTCACCTAACCATGCATATTCTTAGAGATAAAACAGGCTGAGTGAAAAAATATTTTATATGTAGGAAATGTTTTTTGGAAATTCACATTTGAAATGACTGCCTTCATAATAATAGTATGAGGATTATATGGAAAAAAGGTCTTGAATATTGAATGTATATTTTTACTGAAAGCACCATAAGTATTTTATGTTGATGGTTTTAAATGGTTTGCATAAAACTGAGGGAACTATTTTCGAGTATAGGAAAGCTTTCAACTGGCATGAACGGCTGAAATATATATCCATCATGCACATGGCATTGTTTCAATGTCGAATCCATGTTGAAATCATGTCATGAACGTAATGTGCCTGTTGGGATATTTCATATGCTTAACTGTGTCTCATTACAAATCATTACTTTTAACGAGCCACCCGCCTCCCACCCGGGTAAAAATACAGATTCGTGTGTAGTATCATAGCACACAGCTAGACACGTGCCAATCAGAATATTGGAATGCCTGATGCAAAGCATGTGTTTACGCTTTGCCGCTCTCCGCAGTAAAATCCAGTGCACAACTAACTTTTTCAAAGCAGAGTAAAAATGTTCTGTTACAAATTTAAATATAAGTGGACACGATAGTAGTATGATCTTTGGCAAATAATGACTGGTGAGTGTGCAAAGCATTATTGATGTAGTAATAGTTCAAAGCTTAGCGCATTCCCGCGTGCATTTCAGACAGTCTTGTCTTGTAAACACGATCATGAGTCATTACGTCATATCACGTCATTGTGCTTCTGATAGGGTCGCCACTTATATATATGTTTGTGCATATGCTATGCCAGTTGAATGATTGTGTTTGTGAGTGAATGTGATGGCATCAATGCTTGACTGTAATATGATGTTACGTCACCCCTTTACCATGATTGTCTATGGTCTGACGCAGTGTGGTAACACTGAAATGATAAAAGCATTAATAAGAGATCTATCGGCAATTACTTCCCCCTCCAGAGAGGATCGTGTACTACTATGGCATGTGGCAAGATGGAGATAATGATTTAGCTCAAGAAGTAGAATTTAAAGAGGGGGTAGATGTTGAATTAGACAGAAGTTGTACGTGGTAGATGCATACCAATGTTCTCACGTGTCTGAGAACATTGTCCTTGTTGACGATAGTGACCATGGTTCAGTAGTACATTTTGAAGATGATATCACAAATATTAGAAATTGTTGACTAATAAGGTTTATAATGAGGTTTCTAATGAGGTTTTGTAATAATGATAATACTTGCAGACATTGTGCAATATCTATTCCACATTCCGTTAATAACGGAGTACTAATTTGAGTCATGATCAAAATCCTCACACAGTTAATTATTCTGTCGCTTAAAACCTGATGCATACTCCTCATAATCAAAGTGCTGTTGTACGAATAGTATTTTTTTACTATTTAATAAACATTATGTGGAACATTTTGATATTCCTTTGACTGGGAGTTGTTGATGCCTATAGGTAGCAACAGTGCCCAGTCAAATTAGTTTTAAAATATTCAACAGCTTACCTGTATAATTATCTCGAAATCGATAGTTAGGGAGGGTTCGATCAATCCTAACACATGCAAAGCGCGGGTGGAGCTTAGCATACAGACGGGTGGAGCATAGCAAAAACTGGAACGGTCAATTGACTTACGATAGGTGTATGCACTTTTTTTACTATTTTATCTGACTAGTGATGGTATATGCAACTGAAATTTGGGTTTGAGAAAACTGATCTGCCTCAGACCTACCAAATACAATTACAAAAATTCCTTTACACATGAAAAAGAATACACCAAATATTATGATATATACCGAACTAGGAAAATTCCCCGTACACATAAAGTTACAATGTAATATGATTCGGTTCTGAAGTGGCATAGTACTTGAAATCCTTTGTCCGTCGAAGATAAATATAAGTAAATCAGCATAAAACATAAAATATTTTAGAAAATGTCCCACTCATAATCTGTGTAATATATATTTTAGGAGAAAATGCACATATAAACGTCGCATGATGCAGTAGTTTCTAGTAAATTATGCAGTAGCCATTACACGCGATACATTTCTTAATGCAATCATTTACATATAGGTGATAAGGCATAATTGATTACGTGTGAGTTCACAATAATTTTTTCTAATTTAGTACATGGTCTTATACCCGCAACACCACTTCCAATGGGTTGTACATAGTATAGTACCCTAGTACCTGATACATGAGTACATAGTACCCATCTAGACGATACTTATACTGAAACAGGTGGTAATGATAATGAATAAAAATATGGAAAACTAACTTCCACCTGTCAGGGATTTACAGAACAAAAATAAAATAGAATATAGAGAATGATGTGTGGGATTTCTGCCATGCTCCAATGTTGGAATTATGGGTGGTAACATCAAGGCATATGCACAGTCACGCAACAAATCCATTTTTCTATACTACAAATAGTAATAACTACAACAAAATGTGTTTTAAACATTTTGTCATGCGCAATGTGAGGGTGTGTAAATTTGATATGTGTCTAGGAGGTGGGATATTTATGCTGACTACACATGGTATCGTGTATAATTCTATATACTCTATATATACAATATTTTGACTACAATTATTTATATATTATTAATGTCTATATATCAAATAGGTAGATTTTCAGTCTCATCTGTTCACAAGAATGTTTAATGTGAGGGTAACAGTCATGTCATGATAACACTTAGCCATTCTACGAGAGAATATTACCAGGCAACGGTTGTCTCATTTCATTATCAGAACTGGTTATCAATGTGGGCCATGTCCATCAGTCTGTCGCACGGTTTGTATGCCTGTCACCTAATGTCAATTATCAACCATGACCATGTGGACCTTGCCACACAGGTACATACCCGGCAGTCTAGGTATGTACCTTGGTATAGGTATAAAGATAACTGGAGGCACCGTTTTTGGTATCTGAAATGCCATTATAATCGAAATAATTTGATGCCATTGTTCGTTCATCATGCTGAAATATAGTTTATAACTTTTAGCATTACATTTTTCTACGAATACGATGTTCAGTTGTTCATGATTCTAAATGAATCTTATAATGTGATTAATATAATTTATTAAAATAGAATATAGCGAATGAATTGTAGGATTTCTGCTACATACCAATGCTGGAATTCTGAGTGGTAACATAAGAGGTATGCAAAGTCATGCAACAAATCCATTTTTCTATACTTCAAATAATAGTATCTCTTTGATCAAAAGTGTTTTAAACATTGTGCAGTGTGTCCATCTGTCTGACACTCCGACTTCGTGTGTTGGTGTGTGTACATAAGTGGCAGCTGATTTTTACCTGATTGAACAAAATTGACTTCGACACATGTGCCAAAGCAGACAGAGCCATAACTAAAAATCCCATTAGTGACTTCAACACTTCAATCACGTGCATTGTGCAAGCTGATTTTGAACATTTGCTTACAGAAAACATGAAACGTTATGAGGGCGAAGAAAGTTTATAAATAGTGGAAAATTGAAATAACTGGGCATTCATGCTTTAACTTTAATAATGGCTACATTTCGATGTGACCATTGGCGTACGATGAATTCAACTCTGATACAATGTGGGTGTATCAAGTGGAATAGATATAATGATGTAGTGGTACGACAACTAGTAAATATTATTATAACCGAAATTCGGAACAGGAGGGTCGAATACCTTAAGGAACTGAATGAATGTAATTTTAATAAATTAATTCATATGCAATACCAGTTGCGAGATGAGTGTTATGTATGCAAATGCTGCCATGAAGCTAGAGAGTAATATCAACGCACACACAACGAGTAAACATCACAAAACAACACCAGATCCACTTTCAAGGGCCACAAATCTTAAAGTTATGTCTTTCTATGCAATGGTCATCATTTTACTATAGTGTGGCTAGCTATGCTCACAGCACACATGCGCGCACGATCACACATGTGCATATGGCACCAACGCCATGACAAATTAGTTACAAAATATTCAATGGTATGATGAGTAAAAGACACACCTGGCTAGCTATTCATCACATCACACATGCACACACATGTGCATATGGCACCAACAGTGCCATGACAAATTAGATTCACATATTAAATAGTAAAAGACAAGCATGGCTAGCTATCTTTACATCACACACACATGCACGCATACGTGCATGCATGCATGCGCATATGGTGATAACAACGCACTGACAAATTAGTTTCAAAATATTCTTCAGCATAGTTATTAAATAGTAAAGACATGTATGGCTATCCTCACAGTGCACACACAGGGGCACACACACGCAGGGGCATGTACGCACATGCACACACACACAGGGTTACACATGCACACGCAGGTGTGCACACACACAGGGGTATGCATGGGGTATGCATGCATATGTACACATGTGGCGAGGTGTGCACATGTATAAACATGATATTAGTTTAGCAGTCCTTAAAAAAGGGCCTAATGATGGTATTTTGTTTGACCGTATGCTTGGGGAGAGAAATGGGTGCCATACACATATGGAATTGAACTTGCGGCTGACTGCGTAGGCACAGGTACACCCACCTCGACCACATACTCGGCAGTGAGCTGAATCGTGATACTTGTCCCGTGATATTCCTGCTTAAACAGGTGACACAGAACACCACCTCCCCTAAATTCCATACAAATATATTCACTAATTCGTGTGTATTATCAACCAGCCGTGAGGCCGATGCGATTGTAGTATTGCTATCCATGTTACGCAAAGTATGCACATATTCATAAAGAATTAGAGCAACTTTCAGCTGGTAACGTGATAAACAAAATATTACATTTACTTTTATTATATTCATGCCCAAAGTAATGGTATAATTGTATCCATCAACTTAGATGAAAGTCTACAGTAATTCCCATCATGCCTAGCGTTTTCACATCTGCGCATTGAATAATAATACTTTGATGTAAAAAAACATATGGTCACATGAAAGTGCATTCATACAATTATTGCTTAATCAGACATAAGTCAATATTCATGAATTGACATTGAATACCATATTTCACTGAGTTTAAACATGTTTCGCTATTTGAATTTTTTTAAACATAACTAGCCGTATCACATATTACATCGGTGTTGTGCCTAAACCATGATGTCATACACAACCGGCGCACATCAGAACTAGTGCTGGCTGTGCTCACTTGTCCATAAGTGGGATGCTGCACGCTATCATTCTAAATGTCCGTCTGTGCACTACTGTTCATGCAGGTGGCCACTGGACGCTATTGTTCTAAATCCTGTTTGATCGAGATAGGGTCAAATGTTACAATTTTATACCATATAATTTACAAAAGTCATAAAATGTTATTTTCTGAATTTTCAAAACCTAAATCGTGGTGCGGTGGTAGCCTAAGCAAATATTTTATGATACTAATTTGACATAGGAAGCCACAATTCATGCTAGTTTCAAAATATTCTGGTATTTTCTGATTTTTCAAACCTAAATTGTGGTGCAATGGTAGTTTAAGCGAATATTTTTGGATACTAATTTGACATAGGAAGTTACAATTCACGCTAGTTTCAAAATATTCTCCAGATACTGACGACAACCTGCATGGACAATTGATAAGTGACCGCTGAGTGCTATTGTTCATGCAGGTGCCATCGACCATGCACATAAACGCTGTTCAATGCGACAATTTGGCATAGGAAGCCACAATTCTGCTTAGTTTCAAAATATTCTACTTTTTACTACCCTTCAACCACGAGGGGGGGGGGGGGCGCACCGCCTACCTAATTAATACATTAAATGCTACAAGGGTGCTCGGGGAATCATTTTCATCAACGGTGATGGACATGCACGATGGTGGGCATTGTTCTTTATCGCACCAACTCATTTCAATGACAATTTTGAAAATTTAATAATTAAATGACCGCAACTTTAAAGACATATATCTCCTTAAATACGATAGATACATGATTATTAGCTATATAATATTATACATACAACATCGCTTAGTTTACCTCTATGGTACATATGTAACCCTGTACTTCGCTCTGATTTTTTGAAAATTAAATGACTGGTGGCAAAGGAAGCCACTTAGTTTCATCTGTGAGGGTTTTATATGAAGGTTAATGTGTTTGCATAAGAATTGAAGGATTAAAAGTGAATCATAGGCACGCGCATTATGTGCAATAACAAGGTGGCCAGAGAAAACATATTTTCACGTGATACTATTTTAACACGTGCAGATTTCATGCGCGTTAGCCATTTAACAAACTGATCCATTGCGTCTAACCACTGAAAGCGAACATATCCAATATTTTCATCTCGGTGATGCGTAGCGCAGTCATCTTCATGCAAAGCAACATCCATGATTAATGCATGTATGTGTCAATATATGGAGGCCAGTAGGCAACAATTTATGATAGGCTGTTAATCATCTCACATGATATTCCTTATATTTTTTGTAGTAGAGCGTTGTAGTATAAATGTAAGTGTTCATTTACATTCAGCTAAAATGGCTAGCAGTACACACTTTGACAGATCAGACACTTGGTATGTGCAATGTCGTTGGTGTTCCATTGACATCCTCGACACCATTTGCCACCAGTCAAAACATGAGAGGGTCTGTAGGCGTATGATCAAGGAAGCAGAACCTATAGAGATGGTGTACACATGCAAGGAGTGCTTTTGTCTATTACCAATCAAACAGTGTCCACACGGGTGTCCTGTAATTTGGTGACACTCCGACTGATATAGAAAAAGCAATCATGGAACCGTTTGTTACCAAACTGGCAACCAGTCATGTGTGGATCTGCGAAGACTGAACCCTATCTCAAAACACATCCCTTATCAGGGCCCACAAATCATTCGAAAGAGAACTCTTTACCTGTCCAAAAAATAAAATGTAATCAAGTTTTTACAACCCCCCCCCTCCCCCCCCCCCCCGCTCTTCACACATGCATACACGAGCACACATTCTGACCCATCAAAAGTGGTCACTGTGCGCTATTGTTCTAAATGACCGGATGCGTGCTATTTTTCATGCAGGTGACCGAAGCCATGCAAACTTTCCTCCCAGCGAGGACGTTGTAATATCTTCCCAAATGTCAATCTCATGTCATTTGTTCACTAGAATGTGTTTTATGTATGCGTGTGCACTCAAATAATCAAGTGCTAACACATGTTCATAAGTGGGTGGATGCTATTGTTCATAATTGGGCACTGGACGTTATTGTTCTAAATGACCAGCTGTGTGCTATTGTTCATGCAGGTGGCTGATGCTCTCTGATGCAGTATAATTAATGTATTTTATAGTCTGTGATATGAAAGATGTATTTTATGAAAAGACATTCAACAGCGATCAGCAGCGTGGTTTCCAAAAAAGGTAATAAAACTAGGAAAATTACTGTGTCCGGGTACATACACATGTTTCCACATGCATAAATGTGTAGCCGCCTGTATACAATTGAACAACGTTTTTTTGAAAATTTAATTATTAAAAGACTGCCAATTTTCACCTTTTTTGAAAATTTAGTAATTAAATTACTGCAACTTTAAACAATATCTTTAAATACGATAGAAACATGATTATTATCTATATAATATTATACAACATCACTTAGTTTACATATATATTACCTGTGTAATGCAATGCCATGATTTTTTTGAAAATTAAATGACTGGGGCAGTTTCAAAATATATTTTTAACCATCAGGGGTCGGGGAACCACCACCGCCCACCTTTTTAATACGTTAAACACAGCAAGAACACATGCATGCATGTCAATACCTATTTAAACCACAGTAATCTATGCACTAACACGTCATTTAACCAATAGTGTCTAGCCAGCCATTTAGAACAATAGCGCACAGCGGACACCTGCATGAACAATAGCAACCACCCACTCATTTAGAACAATAGCGGACACCCACTCATTTAGAACAATAGCATACAGAGTACAACCCCTCATTTAGAACGATAGACTCCACCCACTCATTCAAATCAACCAATCAGAACGCAGTATTTAAATAGGCCTAGAGCTCATTTACATAACAATAGCGCACAGCGAGCCCTTGACTACTGACATGCTTCTGTGATGTTCCAACTGCATTTCCATAGTCAGATTTTGACATAGCATATGCGTGAATACGAAGGTTTAGCGTCTAGTGTCAACTCTATAGATCGGTCCTCAGAGAGCACCCTGGAGATCCGGAACTAGACTGTATTGAATTACCAAATACGCATAGCAAAATCCAATTGTTATAACTCGCGGTTCCTGAAACCACCAAATACGAAATACAGAGGAAATCAATGAAGGTGGGCCTACCGCTGATTGCAGTCATTGACACGGTCAATGTTGCGCTGATATGCTTGAGGAGGTGTGCAGGCGTTGCCATGAGCAAGAGATCATGGAGACTCGTCTTAGACTACCGGGCGCCGAGATAAGGGCCGTATTCACATGTGGTAAAACTACGTGGCACTTGCAGAATATTAATTATAATTCATATGCTTTATGATGACATAGATATAGTTATTGCGTGGCATCTCACGGATACGCTTATATTCGGGTTGTGTCTAGAATTGCGTATAGGCGCGGCCATTTTGCGCAAAGGATTGTGGTCTCCAACAGCTAACTAGAGAGATAGAGCGCGCCTCTATTTTTAGTTGGAACCATAGATTTAGGATATATATTGGCTAGATCGCTCATACGCATACGCTCACTATTGGGGGGGGGGGGGGGGGGGGTTGATGTCTCGACCGCTGGATATTCACCGACTGACTGACATCTGATGCAGACGATCAGATATGTATATAGCCTCCAAAAGTCAGTAAATTCTTTTTTTGTTAATTGGAATAGAAGTTCTGCTTAAATATCATGAACAATACGGAACTACAAAACTACAGTAAATATAAATAGGGGAATACGGTAATATGGAGAGGCGATAAGAATTACAGAAATGCATTAAAACCGAACGCATACATCGCTGAAATTCTACACATTTATGTACATATGATAACTACATGATAACTTCTATTCATTTTGGAAACTGCTGCCGTAAACCGTTGCTGCACACATATAGACAACTTGCAGAATTATTGTTTACATAATCTACCCACATCTGTCTTGTACTGACCGTGAAACAACTAGGCCTTTTTTATCTCCCAGTTTCCGTGAAGCCTGACACCGTTTGGTATAGAAGACCTCAAAAATAAATTAACGCCTTTTCAAAATAAGGTAAAATTTCTGTTTTTCTTTGTATTAGCTGTACTGTAAAACAGCATACTGGATGGTATAGAACATCTAAAGAATAAATTAACATGTTTGCAAAACAAGAAAGAATTTCTGTTTATGTTTTGTAAGAATATTAACTTATTTATGAGCCGGATAACGTAGACTAAGCAGTCGAATTACTTGTAATAAGTGAGCACGTATTTTAGCAGCCTCACCCACCCACCCACGCCATCCCCACACCCTCCCCAGTAGGGTGACGTCACAGTCAAAATACGTAATGACTGGCGTAGCTATGCCCAACAGGAACATTTAAAAGTCCTTCAGCTGTACGAATTGAAAAGCTTTACTATTTAATAAGCAGCAGCACCCAGTCAAATTAGTTCCAAAATATTCAACAGCTCACCCCCATAATTACCGTGAAAGGGGGATTCTGGGAAGTCATGGTTCAAAGTATATATATATATATATATATATATATATATATATATATATATATATATATATATCACGACGACAACGACGGATGTGCGTGTAGGCCTATCATCTCTTTCCCTGGCCGCTCAGCGCTACACATTCACTTGGTTGTGTCTAGAATGGACCTTTCCACATTATCCATCCAACTACGTGACGTGTATAATGACATCACAATGACGTCATGCATGACTTAAACAGGTATGTCACGGGCACATAAT
This sequence comes from Chaetoderma sp. LZ-2023a, assembly GCA_034401795.1. NCBI lineage: Eukaryota > Metazoa > Mollusca > Caudofoveata > Chaetodermatida > Chaetodermatidae > Chaetoderma > Chaetoderma sp. LZ-2023a. The sequence continues at coordinate 11,236,379 of CM067359.1, forward strand.
GGACCTTTCCAGTTTCAGCTAGTGCCCGCTCACATCTAGCTACGCTCCACCCATACCTCGCTCGTGTTGGGATCGATCGATCCCTGAAATACCGGACTATCAATTTCCAGAAAAGTATACAGGTAAGCTGTTAAATATTTTGAAACTAATTTGACTGGGAGCTGTTGCTTCCATAAGGGTGCTGTTGCTGCTTACGGCAGCAACAGCGCCCAGTCAAATTATTTTCAAAATATTAAACAGCATGTTTATTAAATAGCTGACATACAATTCTTACAACGTGTTGGACGATTAAGAGTTAAAGACAGGCCAAATTGATCTCATTTATGACGTAATGATTATGATGTCAGCATGCACGTCACTTAGTTGGGTATGACGTCATATGACGTCATATAATCGAAGGATACAATTGGAAAGGTCAATTGAAGACGGACTATGAGTTGCTGTAAGAATTGCGTGCCTACTATTTAATACATATTCTGTTGAATAATTTGAAACTAATTTGACTGACAGCACCCAGTCAAATTAGTTACAAAATATTCAACGGCTTACCTGTATAGATTTCAGCAAATTGATAGTCAGGGCATTTGCGGGGAACGATCGATTCCAACACTGCGAAGTGTGGGTGGGTGAGCGGGGCATAGCTAAGACTGGAAAGGTCCATTGCCGGCGCTGCCATTTTTCACTAGTCATTCACGTTCTCGCCAGATCTCCTAACACTAACGATATATATATATATATTTTTTTCTTTTTTATTAACGAGAGCGTCTCTATTTAGATTGGAATCGTAGATTTAGGATATATTGTCTAGATTTCTCGTGCGCATTAAACGCATACCCTCACTATTGGGGCTAGTTGTACTAGCTGGTGACCTGGGATAATTGCTGAGTGTGCATTTGCATCAGAGATAAAATAGTATTGTGATCTGTCCCACTGTACCAACGTACATCTCTTAATCTCCACTTCAACACTCGTCTCGATCAAACTGGCCAAAATGGCTTCTGTAGTGATCTTGAGAATGGAGACGGGTGAGGACATAGAATACACCATACAGTGCGCATTCAAAAGATAGTCTCATATGAATTCGCCAGTGTATCAGTATATCCGAGTCTTGTCTTGGTGCGGTGGTCCAGCGGAATTGCAGGATGACGGTTCGATCCCCGACCGGGGAAATGATGATCAACAAAGTAAACTAACGGGTGCACTTGCACGGCGTAGGCGAGGTTAGCACAGAAATTGAAGTCATCGCGTTGCCAACATGTGGACATACAGACAATATTCAACATTCTGTTGAATTTGTTGATACTAATTTGACTGGGTATTGTACGAATTGTATGGCCTTACTATTTAATCAACATTCTGTTGAAAATTTGAAACTAATTTTCGTGGGCGTTTTTGTTTTTTTGCTATTAGCAATTGTGTCCTATAAAAGCGTCACAGGCGTCATAGTCCAAATGCTTAGTGAATGACGTGTCTAGCTCCATCGTGAATATAGAATAGTCCGTTAAGTGTACACATTTTATGTCTTTACTTTTTAATCAACGTTCTGTTGAATATTTTGAAATTAATTTGACCAGGCACTTTGAGCGGGCACTGTTACGGCCATAGGCAGCAAAATCACCCAGTCAAATTAGTTTCTGGATATTCAACACCTTACCTGTATAGTTACCTTGAAATTGGGATTCTGGGAAGTCGTAAATCAAAGTATATAAATTGATTCCAACATGCTGAAAGAACAGACAGAGCTTAGCTAGAAATGGACCCCACCTTTGAAATTGCCATGAACAAATTTGATCATTAAACGACCAATACCACTTAGTAATGTGTGGTCCACCCACTTGTAATAAGTGACCACATATTTTAGCAAGAGCATTCAGATAGTTAGCATTGCCCTGCCAGAAGCATATAGACCCAGTCACAATGGACAAATTCTCCTATGGACAGAAGGTATAAGTTATCCAACCTGTCACTCAAGTGTTGACGTCATAATCAATTATGTCACATGTAGGCTGACGTCACAGTCAAAATACGTAATGAATGGCGTAGCTATGGCTATCAGGAACGTGGCAAAGTCTGTAAGCTGTGCGAATTGTATGTATTTACTATTTAATAAACATTATGTTGAACATTTTGAAACTAATTTAACTGTGCTGCTGCTAGAAGCACTGACAGCATCTAGTCAAATTAGTTTTAAAATATTAAACAGCTCACCTCTATGGTTACCTTGAAAATGGGATTGTGGGATGTCACAGTTGAACGTATGTAAATCACAATGATGACGGCTATGAATATACGCCTATCATCATCTCTTATTGTATTTTAACCGCCTTATGGCATAGCTGATCAAACCAGCCCCTACAGCGTTCTTGAGCAATGCCAAATTGCATGCCATGAAGGGACAGTTCTTGATAATTTACCTCTGTAATGACTCTCAAGACAAAAATAGTCTTCTCCTGGGCTGCAAATGGACATTCAATATCTAAATATTTTAACATTCTTCACCAAATTTAGACAGTAAATGTCTAATATACTATGACGGTAATACCAGGTACTGTGTCTGTTTCATTTCCCTTATATATTATAGCATAAGACACAGGGCTGAGCATTCGAGGTAGTGTATAAATGTCCATTGTTATGTCTCGTACGGCGTAGGGGCAAATATTTTAATGTCGCGGACGCATTTTACTAGCCACTATATGTGTGGTAAATTTTAACAGTAAAACATGTATAATACTATTGTAGACCGTGAAAAATTAGACAAAATTCGCTAAAAATAATGTACGTGTGATTTTCATTAGTAATTTATTGTCCTTAATCCTTCACTGGGAAAAGAGCCATGCATGCAATTATTTAGCACTATGTATAGACAACTGATGTTCCGAATTTCCAGTCAAAATGGCTGTCAATCCCATTGTAGCAGGTGGTTAGATACATAACTCAACCGAAAGGGTATGTATGTGCCTAGTTAGTATTGCCTGCAATGTGTTCGGCCCAAAAATTCCACTATTATGGTTAGATAGGTATCTGAATATGCTAATGAAGTATTGAGTTTAGAAAATGTTTACCAGGAAGTAATTTAATTCGTTGTACACGATTTCATACCGGACATACCGGACATTGGCTGAAATCCTACCCAATTCACACTCTTCACTGACCTATTGTCTGTAGGTTATGCTCGGGCCCAGATTTTCACCCACATAAACTTGAGTTTAAAAACTATAATTTAGCCTAAATTACTTTCAGCTGTAAACAATATGATATCATATCATTGCTACCCATAGTCATAATTAAAACAAATTCTACGATGAAATAATTCCATAGTCTGCAATTCCATACCGAAAATTGGCTTAAATTTTGGCAGATCGTGATTTTCAGTACCATACTGTCTGCAATATGTTTCGCACATATTCGGTTCGAAGTTCATACATATGGTCAGATCGGTATGAATACGCTAATAAAATATCAATCTTAAAAATGTCTACCATGAAGTAATTTCGTAGTAGACAATTCCATGACAAATATTTGCACAAGTTTTGGCAGATCGATAGTTTTCGGTAGCCTACTGTCTGTAATAAGTTTGGCCCCAAAATGTCAGGCATATATATATATATATATATATATATATATATATATATATATATATATATATATATATATATATATATATATATATATATATATATATATATATATATATATATATAAAAAAAATGAATTTGAACCTCAACTTGAATTATAATAATCTCCGTCCACGCTATTTGCCATTGGTGCCTTGCATCAATATGTGTACTTGTATAGACTTAGCTTGGAATGTAACTGACACATTTCTACAAATTCACAGTTCATTTACAGTCTCTGGATTTTAAATAGTAAGGGTCATCTACTGTTACTCGTAACACGGTATATTGAAGACAAAGCAAGACTGCCCCCACCCATTTCTATTTAACATTTTCCACCACTTTGTCAGTTTTATCAGTTTTAAGATATCCATCAGAATATATATTAAATAATAAATCAATCAGAAATATACCATTCTTACACTTGAGGGTCCTTTGAAATGTTCACGACGGAGCTAAATACGCCATTCAATACGGATTTTGATTGTGACGTCAGCCTACAGATGGCGTAATTGATTATGATGTCCTATACTTGAGTGACAAATCGGATCCATCAATTATGTATACACCATTCTCCCTCTAAAACAGCTCTCTATATATATTGTAAAACGACTCAAAGCTAAATTAACTGAAACTGGAATACAGTGTTGACAATGACATCATTCTGGGAATTCAAGATGGATATTATACATATTGTTTAAAATGCGGACAACACAATTATCCATATTATTATTAATATTATTATTATTATTATTATTATTAGTATTATTATTATTATTATTATTATTATTATTATTATTAGTATTATTATTATTAGTATTATTATTAGTATTGTTATTTTTATTATTATGACGTCATAATCATTTACGTGATGTGTAGAATGACATCATAATGGATGACGTCATGAATGATGTCGATAAGGCCGTCAGGAACGCATATTTGAAGACGGCCTATGCGTTGTTGTACAAATTGTATGCCTTTACTATTTAATAAATATTCTGTTGAATATTTTGAAACTAATTTGACAGGGCGCTGTTGCTGCCATAGGCAGCAACAGCACCCAATCAAATTAGTTATAAAATATTCGACAGCTTCCCTGTAAAGTTTTCGGGAAATTGATAGCTAGGGCATTCGGGGATCGATCAATCCCAAAACGGCGAGGTGTGGGTGAAGCTTAGCTAGTGATGGGCGGGGCATAGCTAAAAATGGAAATGTCCATTACCTTAATTAACCACTCTTGTGTCAGGAGCCCCTCAAAGCGCGCACAATACAGCTTATAGAGGCCTAGTAATTAACCATTTAACGGTCAAGATTTGTAAATAAAAAAGAACGTGTTGCTCATTGAATATAATCGATTTGCAGGTCAATTTTTAAAGCTTTTCCAAGGTTCTCCAATGGTATTTACGACAAAAGTATTTCAGTTGTCCTGCAAATGAATGCTGTTTGACCATTGTATGTTCCAGAGAATTCAAATCAGTATCCATTTACAGGCCAAAAGAAGATTATTCTTTTAATCTCTCACTGAAATGCCTGGCTCGGTAACAGACCATTCCCGTGGTAAATTTTCAAAAAAATTGTCTTCTCTTGGCCTACAAATGGACATTCCTCAAGACCACTGAACAGACTCCTTTGGCCAGTTTTACCATTAAATGGTTAAGGTGACACAAGATGGGTTAACGTAATCAATGCTGAATGTGGGTGTATCCTAAGAGTACTGAAACAAATACACTGAAGATTCACCCACTGGCGGTCATTGTATTTTTTCTATTTTGCCCAATTTGGAGCATCTGAACGGTTTGGTAGACAACTAAAATGGATTCAGCACCATCAAATTATGATAAACAGTTGGAACATTACTTCTGTAGAAAAATCCATGTATCATTCATAGATTCCCATTCTGTTTTGGATATCGGAGGGATTCTCCCGTTTGTCTAGAAATAATTAATATAAGTGAGATGATGTTTGCTACACACTTTCCCCGGAAATATATACTTGATCTCGATGATGAGTTGATGCGAATATCTTTTCAAATTCCACTTAACATTCTTTCAATAATTAGGCCCCCCCCCCCTCTTATATATGGCATAAAACTAATACATATTATTTAGTTGGATACAGACGTGACATATTACATTAAATAAGTAAATTCACCCGCAAATATAATGCCACTAGTATCATTATGCCATTTATAAACATATTGAGGTGCCACTACATATGGGCTGAAATATAAGTATTGTATGCTCAATGCCATTGGTTCAACGTCCCCCACCGCCCCCCCACCGCCCCCACCCACCCCGTCTTCCAATGATTATGTTTCTATTCCAAGTAACACATTACACCGTATCTATTATATGCACTATGATATTGGTTTCAATTCAGCAACTAATGTATAGCATATCAAGTCAGATATGTTTCAACTTACCAAATTAGGTTGAGCTAAGGCAAGAATAGGGCTTCATCACGATTAATTCTGTGTGTAGGAAATTTCAATCATGCCTCAATTTTTAATCATTTAGCCATGCAAAAATCAGTGAAACCCTAAATTGGTATGGTATCAGCGATAAAGGGACCCAATAGAATGGATACATTGCTCCCTAAGCGGAATAACTCAATGCAAATTGTGTTCTAGTCATAGCTGTGTCCTCACATGTCTCTGTACTGGCACCGTGCCAATAATCTTGTGCTACATAAGTGTCATAGCAAATAAACTAATCTCTACCACAGGTATATTTGTTCATCACACCTTGATCTATAAATCTAGAAATATAGGCATGCCTTCATGCCGAGTATACGCCTCCAATGTAATGATCGCCATCTTGTAGCATCATCACAACGACTAGATTGTTAATAGAGACTCCATTTCGGAGATCAGACAGGTCGGGACGCAGTCAATCTCCATCGCGGACTGTAAAGACACCAATGTGTGTTGTGTTGATCTTGATATTATCTTAACCCCTGTATCACTAGGTCGATACAGACATCAATATCAACTCGATCCGTCCCGTGCTTCATGTGATATCAGGATCTATGCAACGTCTGCAAATTCTTGTCCTTATTTTGTGAGTGACCTATTTGAATTTTACGACGTATTAAGAGGAACTATGTTGCTGTTAACTATCCTTCATTCAAGACGACTATGGGTTTTATATCACCTTGATCTAGGTGAAATAAAATTGTCTGGTATTAACAGAGTAGTTCTGGTGTCCTTTCCCGATTCGCTTCTCTTTATCACCCAATTCGTCTTACTATGGCAATGACTACTCATTACACGCGGGATTCTTTTCGTGGTCTCGCATAGAAGAAGAGTTTCCAAGGCATGAATGCATGATCTATATGATCGTGTACAAATGTTAATCGAAACTATCTCAACAAGATTTCGATCTGCACGTGCAATTTGAAAGCACTTCAGCTGGATGATGGAGTTCCATCGTGAGCATTTCAGCATAGCCGGCAAAAGAAAGACCATCCCCAGATAACACAGCTTACTGGGCCGATGCTGGGCCAATACCATGCCGACACTTTTAGTATCGGCCCGGTATCGGCCCAGCATCGGCCCAGTAAGCTGTGTTATCAGGGTCCCATACCCATAATAGAGGCACACCTCAGACTCACCCACGCAAACCACATCGAATACGTGGATGCCAAGATCTCATACTGTCTTCATTGGGACAAGCACATCAAGAGCATCATCGCCAAGGACGATCACTTCATACTAATTTCCTAAGACCGTCAATGTTCCATAATCATTGAGTCAGCTGTGTGCATGCACACGCTTGTCAGTCATACTGTGTCGGAAACATGATAAGTCAACTCAAATTGCAGTCATTGTCTGACAGATACGGAACAGTCGGAAGACCATTCTAAGTTTAAATTGTATAACTGTTGAAAGCGTTCCTCACAGACAGCAATGAAATTAATTATAGAACAACATATCTTAGAAGAAATCTATTGAACACGATTCAGCTATTAATTCATTGGTAATATATCTTTCTGGATTTTATTTATATCTTGTTTTTCAAGGTTTCCCAATTTTGATTGGATCAGTCTCCTCGTGTGGGAAAATCGTAATTATTGATTACATTGAAAAATTTCTTTGAAAGAATATCGACGCCCCCCATTTACTGTTCTTCTACCCATATCCAAGGGATTATCAGCACACCGCTTTTTGCTAATCATTTTACGAACATATATATATGAGTAATAGACTTGGGCAAAATGGCAGTCGAAGGATGGTCAATGCATATCAAACCATCGTATTTCCCCCTTTCCATATAACATCTAGGCAAGATCATCCATATATGTGTTTGTGAATTTGGGATGAAGACTTTCGTTTGAAGGAATGTGTATGCCAGGATTGGCGTTCTCGGACTGTATATCTGATTGACTCCTGGATGTATGAAAATATTATGCCATAATAATTATTAGCCTCTAAAACAGGCCACTTCGAATAATGGTGAATCATGTCGAGGAATCGACTGCAGTCACCTTCAAGAAAAATCCTCACCTATTGTTAATTTCGTATGCCACCTGTCTCTAAATGGGAGTTATCAGTCTGTCATCCAAATTTCTTTTTGAGTGTGATCAGGGGAGTCCGTACCCTGAATTCCAGAGGTACCAGGTTGGACTTCCCAGTCAGCAAAACGCATATAAAACTAATCAATACCTAAAAATCTTACACAATTCACCTTTCCAGAGCACCCACCCATTATATGACGTCATAATGAACTGCGTGATGTGTACAATTACATCATAATGAATGACGTCATGAATGACGTCGATAAGTACATCACGAACGCATATTTGAAGACGGTCTATGCGTTGTTGTATAAATTGTTTGCTTTTACTATTTAATAAATATTCTGTTGAATATTTTGAAACTAATTTGACTATGGCAGCAACAGCACCCAGTCAAATTAGTTACAAAATATTCAACAGCTTCCCTGTATAGTTTTCAGGAAATTGATAGCTAGGGCATTTGGGGATTGATCAATCCCAACACGGCGAGGTGTGGGTGGAACTTAGCTAGTGATGGGCGGGGCATAGCTAAACATGGAAAGGGCCATTATATTGGTCCGTATGACGTTTTTTACAAAGCATAAAAATCACAAGTTGAATTATGAGCTAAGAATCACTGGACACACGCCACGTTCACACTCATGTCTGTATTAAGAACTATCACAAATATATCTTCCTGTTTTCATTCAATTCAGATGAGCAAAGAACAGTTACGTAACTGCCTTATGTGAGCCTACAGTCGTGCAACAAAATACCCCTCAATAAGTCATCACGAATCGATTTCACAGCCACACAGTAGATAATAGGGTTCATTAGGCTATTACTAAGCAACACGTAGAGTAAAACTAGAAAGAGATTGTCGTCCATATTTTCATAATTAGCATTTCCTGTATGTTGAACTACAATATATGTTAAAGCTGGATATCCAAGCAATGAAGAAAATAACGATAACAATTGTTACGGCTCTGGCGCCAGTGGTCTTACGTTCTTGTTGGACGTCCATGACAACTTTAGAAGCAGAAGTTACACAGTGCTTACTTAGATGTAGTACCAAGATGGCGATGCATGGTATCACAGTACCAATGGCTAAAAATGCTGTGACTTTCTTGGCACTATCACCAAAGAATGTACATACAATAACGTTCTCACTATGATAAACAGCCGGCGCTGCTCTGAAATGAAGCCAGTATGCTGTCATGAAAATAGACACGACAACCACAATTAGAATACACCACTTTACCATCAGGCCTGTGGTTACTCGTGCCCGAGCTGATAATGGTGATGCCATCTGATATAGCCTGAGTGCTGCAAAGAACAAGAGATGGTACTAGCTACCAATGACCCCCAGGTCCAACATGAATACCAACAATGGGCAAATGAATGCAGCGTGCGTCACCATAACAGGAAACAGTACACCTGCGTACCCGGCTCCAGAAAGGCATGTTATCAAATCCATAAACGCCAAGCTCGTCAATATTGTAAATATAGGTGATTTGTATTTTTTTGTTTTAATGAAATAAATTATTAATATCGCGTTCAGAACAACACCTATCAGGTTATACACAATCGGTATTTCTGTGATCATAACTCGGGGAATATTCGCAAACCATCGCGCGTATTCATCGCTCGTAGCGTTGGTCATGTTATTTACTGAACTCCCTACACCGTATTCAGTCGACATATCTGAAATCTTACTCTTTGTCGAATCTTGTTTTAAAACCTTTAAAATAAAATTGGAAAATTGCTTAACGTTAGACAATATCGTTTTAAAATGAACAAGAGGAAGAGCCTCTATCGCCTCATGGACCATAGTAGTATCACTAGCAGCCGCAGCAGCGGCAGCGGTAGCGGTAGTAGTAGTAGTAGTAGTAGTAGTAGTAGTAGTAGTAGTAGTAGTAGTAGTAGTAGTAGTAATAATAGTAGTAGTAGTAGTAGTAGTAGTAGTAGTAGTAGTAGTAGTAGTAGTAGTAGTTATAGTAGTAGTAGTTGTAGTAGTAGTAGTAGTAGTAGTAGTCATTGAAGTCGTACTGATTTGGCTCTGCTATTAACGTCGATTTAAGACGCATTCTACTACGCCTATATGCTTTATTTTTGTCTTGGTTCTTTATAAATGTATATACGTTGATTTTGTTGTATTTATTTGGGGAGATTTTGATGTTGAAGGTCGTATTTTGCAGCGAAGTATTTCAAGCTTGTTGCTCGCTTGTTTTAAAGCGCTAGCATTGTTGGCTGTCGCTGCTGTTTCGGCCTTGTTTGTCCAGCTGTATGTTGTCCTCCTTTAGTTGCGCTTGTCCGCCTCCTTTCACGCCGTTAAAAGCGCCTTTTATGTTGGTTGCCTTTGAGAACTGCATTAGCCTGGCCTGTTTGTATATGCGGCTTTTCGTTCACCTGTGTTAGCGTGACCTACATGCAAACGCGCGGTTTTAAAGGTGGTCTGGCGCACTGCTGTTATAACGTCATTAGAAATGTCATCTAAATATAAACGGACGTTAAGTTTGAAAATAACCACAAGAGGGTGGGACGTATCAGCCATAGACGTTTATCATGGCTTAAAAGATATCGTCGGCGCTGGACCTATGGTGTTAAAGGGCCTTATTAATATTACTCGTAATATATGGAACATCACTTTGGCAAAGGAGAAGATATTAGCAAATGATTTGACTGTTAAGGGAGAGGTTTGTGGAGTTGAAGAAATTGAAAGCGATAAACTGGTGGTGAAGATTAAAGCGCCTTTGGAGATCCCTAATGAGCGGCTAACATCTGAGCTCAGCCAGTATGGGAAGATTCGGAAGGTGGAGAGAGAGAGACGTATCGATTTGACAGGACGCTAGAGACTGGAGTTAGGCTAGTTTATTTCGATAAGGTGGATAAACCGTTATCTAATAAATTGTCCATTGATGGAATTTTCATCCTTCCCTTATGGTACAGGGGACAAGTTAAGGAATGCCGCATTTGTTCAAGTACTACCCATCTAGCAGGAGATTGTCCACAGAAAAACAAGTGCCTTATATGCGGTTCTACTGAGCATTTTAAATGGCGATACCCTAATAAGATGGCCAATTCCACTGCACCAAAGCAACCTCAAAGCGGTGGATCAGTTGAAAGGCCCTCTGTGCTGATAAGGGATAAGGAAATTTCACCACCAGTTACAGCGCAAATTCCAGTTGTAGCTGATGTGCATTTGCCATTAACGTCGTGTGCAGCGGTAGCAAGAACTGAGCCTAATGATGAAATATAAATTTTAGAAGAAGGGATTGGTTTAACTCCAGTTGATGCTAGCGAAAGTCAACCAGTTGATGGCGAGAATCTGAGTGACATTGAGTTTACTCAGTCAGAGAGTTTGGGATGTGGGAAAAATAAATTTAGGTCACAATTGACGGAAGACGAAGATTTCCCCCCACTTCCTTTAAGTCAAATCTCGGGCATAAGTAGCATTAACCACAGCTCTGAGAAAGGCGCAATAGGTGGAGGTATTTCAATGATGGATGCTATGGATACCCCTATTAATAATGGCGTTAGGGGAATTAAACGTCATCAAATTGATTCTGGATCTGAGAGTGAGGTGGAGGAAGAGGATATTGAGGATGACAATATGTCATTGGCTGAGTCAGAATACTCAGTCACTTCACATACGACCAATGAAATGGTCATGTATCGTTCAGATGATGGTGAAACGCTCGTGCCCTATATAACAGCGAAAGGGGTACACTATAGACATTTAAGGTGTGATTCTGATGCTTCCAAGTACGGACATTTGGAGATTGTTCAGCTGAATAATCATGATTTTAACAGTAAGCTGGGTAAATGGAGTAAAAAACGAAATAATGGAAGTAAAAAACCAAAATCCAATTAGATTTGCCATTGTAGCGGTGTTGTATATTACTCTACTTATTATGATTATTAGCACCTTAAATTGTAGGGGTTTGATTACAGAATTAAAGCAAAGGTCTTTGTTGGAAGAACTTGAAAAGCAAAAGACAGACATAGCATTACTTCAGGAAACTAAAATTCACAATCCTGAAGTATATAATTCATTTAAACAGTTCTTCAAAGGCGAATTGTACTTTTCGTTATCAACAGACAATAGTGCAGGAGTTGCTATTCTTATTCTCCCTAGGTGCCTTACATATGCTAATGTCGTATCACCATCAACTGATACAAATGGGCGTTGGGTGAAAATATCAGTAAATATTTCTGATTCAGTTTTAAATATTATGTGTATTTATGCACCAACTTTACATGGTCCTCGGCATGCTTTTCTAAAAGAATTATCGACAATTATACATGAAGGGACGGAAAATTTAGTACTAGGAGGAGATTTTAACTGTATTTTAGATGCAAATAAAGATAGACGGTCTTCAGCTATTTATGCTGACACATCCCACAAGGAGTTGAACCAGCTATGTGATCGAGAATGCTTATTCGACAGTTATCGGCTGTTGAATCCTGATGGAAAACAATTCACTTGGTATCCACGTGATGGGCATGTTGCATCAAGAATAGACAGGATTTATTTGCAGGAGTCGTTTAAAGGTAAACTAACTCAGACACAAACTGCACCTGTAGCATTCTCGGATCACAATATGCTGTGTATTACCTTAGATAATGCTGACTGGATTAAGCAAGGGAATGGATATTGGAAATTTAATAACTCACTCCTTCACGATGCTAAATATTATTAGCTTATCCAACACTTTTGGCATTATTGGCTCGGGAAAAAGGACTCATATGAAAATTTGATTCAATGGTGGGAGGAGGGTAAAACTAATCTGGCTCACATTTCACGGCAGTATGATAATAAATTAGCACGAGATAGAAGAAGGCACAGGAAAGCGTTGGATACACTTTTATTACGAACCTCCAATAAAGTAAATAATGGAGAAGAAGGCTATAGCGACCTTTTAATTAAAACAAAGAACAAAATAAATGAGTTAGATAAGTATATGTTTGAAGGTGCCAAAATTCGGTCACGAGCTCAGATGCAGGCTGAGGGTGAAAAACCCACATAGGAAAGATTATTAGACGTGTAAAATCAAATGATGGTGTAAATCTTGATTCAACAGCAGATATAACAAGAGCTGTTCATCATTTTTATCAATGTCTCTATTCATCCGAAGGATGTGATGCAGCAGCAGCTGCAAATGTTTTAGGTAACATCAAGAAAACGTTGCCGGATTCATGCCGTGTAATGTGTGATCAATGTTTAACATTACATGATTTAACTGAATCCTTACATGGTATGAAAGCAGGCAAAACTCCTGGATGGGATGGCCTGACAGGAGAATTTTATAGCACATTCTGGAGTATACTAGGGCCATCATTGCTGCAGGTCGTACATGAAATTTTGGAAATTGGCAACCTTCCACCTTCCATGTCTCAGGCATACTTTCGAATACTTTATAAGAAAGGTGAAAGGGAAGATTTGAGAAATTACCGACCAATATCGCTGCTGTGTGTGGATTATAAAATATTTTCTAGAGCTCTATCACTAAAACTAAGCAGAGTTTTGGAGGAAGTGATTGACGCTGATCAGACCTGTGGTATTCCAGGCAGAAGCATTTTAACAAACGTCTTTCTTATACGGGATTTAATTAATTTAGTGGAGAAAGACAAAATACCAGCAGCAATCATTAGCCTTGATAATGAAAAGGCATTTGATCGTCTAGAGTGGGATTTTCTTTTAAAGTCTTTACGTTGTATTGGCTTAGGGGAAACTTTTATTAAATGGGTCAAGATATTGTATACTAATATAAGTAGTCGATATTTGGTCAATAATCATTTAACTGACCCTGTAATTTTGAAGCGTGGCGTTCGACAGGGATGTTCATTGTCACCCTTGTTATTTGTGCTTGCCATGGAGTCATTTGGGGCAACAATACGTGAAGATAAAACATTCAAAGGAATTGTCATACCAGGTATTGTAAGACCCTTGAAGGTTTCACAATATTCTGATGATACCACAGTATTCACAGGAGAGAATTATGATTTTAGTCGCCTAGAAAGGACACTGGTTGAATTTAAGAAAGCATCTGGCCTAAAAATAAATAAGGATAAATCAGTTGGTTTGTTTCTTGGTGAGTGGAATTCCCGAAATGATGACGTCATGGGAATAAAGTGGTCAGACAACAATATTAAAGTGTTGGGAATTTACTTCAATAGGAAAATGGATCCCTCAATGAACTGGACATATCGCCTTACTAAAGTGAAACATATTCTAGCAGGTTGGAGGCGGCGGCATTTGTCAATTTTTGGAAGAACCTTTGTCATTAATAATTTGGCAATGTCTGGGCTGTGGTATACAGCCTCAGTTGTACATATGCCAAAATATGTAGAAACTGAAATTAGTCAATTAATTCTTGCATATTTATGGAAAGATAAAACTAACCTTGTATCACAGGCTGTGTGGGTGAACAAAAAACAAAATGGCGGGTTAGATTTGGTTCACATACCAACAAAATGTGCGTCTTTAAAACTGAAATTTCTTTATGAATTACTTTATGAAGATTCGCCTTGGACAACCGTTTCACGCAAATTACTCCAAAGTTACATTTCCAGTTGCAAGTATCTTCTTTTCAAATACGTCACCCCCAAATATTCGGAGGATTCCTGGGATATATCAGGACTTACGCAAGGCATTAAGTATGTTTTCTAAAACCACTCAATCGCCATTGACATGGGGAGATGCTTTAAACCAACAATTGTGGGGAAATGATAACCTTACCCTGTCCAATAGAGCTCTTTATTTCCCATCATTAATGGGATCCAGCACTTAGGAGATGTGATTACGCTTGATTCCCGAGCGTGGGTTTCCAGGCAGACCCTATCAGAGAAATGTAAGCTGAGAACCATCGACGCTCAGAGATTATTAATTCATATTAGGAAGGCAGTTCTTCCGGATTGGTTTAAATTACAAAATTCCACTAGCAAACAGGAAATAGCTCCACCCATCTTGCTTTACGATGAAAATGTATTCAAATGTCATATGAGTTCCCATGACTGGTATACAGTTTTGATACAAAAACACGCTAAAACACCAAAAGCTGTTGCTGTTTGGAATGACACATGTTATAAACCCTTTGAATGGAAAACTATCTCGAAAAATTTACACCTGCCCTCTATACCATATAAAGCAAAGGATGTAGCTTGGCGACTTTTCCATCGCAGACTTTGGGTTGGTCATCTATTACAAAAATGTCACGTCACAACCAGTAATCGATGCCCTCTTTGTGAATTGCAGGAGGAAACAATCGAGCACTTATTCCTTAAATGCTCAGTCATTCTTGAGTTCTGGAATCACATAGAGACAGTTTTAAAGGATTTCGGGATCAGTCACATGAAATTGACAGCTAATATTATTTTATTTAGAGATTTTAAACATGTACAAATGCATCTTACAAACAGCCTGCAAGATGTCCTAATTTGTCTTGTTACAATGGCGGTTTGGACAATTTGGAAATATAGATGTGCTAAGGTACTGGGCCATGATAACATGAACAGCTTAGTTTCATTGAAAGCGATTTTTCGCGCCAGTATGCTAATTTTCCTCCAAGGAGAACTTTTTCGGTTGATGAAGAAAGGGAAGATTGAAAGGTTTAAATATACATGGTGTGTAACCAACTTAGTAGGATTATCACCTATGAACTGGATAATTTTAAATTTATGAACACCACAGATCCTGTATTGAAGTACCAGAGGAGTTTAAATTAATATTAGTTGAAAAAGAAAATCTGACTATTAGCCATTTAATGGCAGCATTTGTTAAGGAATGTCAAAATATTTGCTGATTGAGTGACCATTTGCGGGCCGAGAGAAGAATATTTTGGAAATTTAGCACTGGAGTGGCTGGCTCGGTTGTCGATGCAGTCATTCAACTGGTAAGTTTTCAAAAATGGTCTTCTCTTGGCCTCCAAATCGAAATTAACATTCCTCAATACCACTGAAGAGACAGGGTTTTGGTCTACTTCGCCATAGAATGGTTTTAAAGCGTCACCATGATGATTAAAAATGTCCTTAGTTTGCCGAGTATGGAAATAATGTAATGTTGTAATGTTTTAAATTCCATCTGTATCATTTTGGGTAACATTTTTAAGAATAGATTTTTAATGTATATATATTAACGCTTAAATACGGGCATCCCTTGATTGGAGGCGGTTGCTGCCTTATCTGACTGCTGCTTCCAGTCGTTTCGGCTGTTTTTGTAATGGCCAGTATTATATTAAGATCATTGTATTGTTTGAATTGCAAACGACCCGGGGTAATATTGGAATCAGTATCTATATGTAAACACAGATCATTTTTTCAAAATAGCAGTGGTGTTTGTTATTGTTTATTCAGGCCGCAAGCGATCACGGGCATTTTCAGAAAAGTTCTCGCCAGGTAAAGAGAAAGATTAATTTGCAGAGGCGATAATTGCTATTGTTCGCTGTACTGCTGACAAAACGTTTGCGTTTAAATACTCGCGTTTTGTCGGCTACAAAATCAATTACCCGGGCCTGTTCAGAAACTGGTCATAATAATGTATGTATGGCGTTTATTGTATTACGGCAGTATATATTTTTATTGCGCATATATTTTGAATGATATTATTTATGATGGTAAGACCGGCGAATTTTTTTAAGTTGTTTTTACTTTGACGTCTGTTCAGTGTTAGTGTATTGTATAGTTTTGTCAGCCTTTTATATATTTTTGGATATTAAAGGTTTTCCGCACGATCCGTTGATCGTGTCATCAAAAAAAAAAAGAAAAAAAGTGGTAGTAGTAGTAGTAATAGTAGTAGTAGTGGTAGTAGTAGTAGTAGTAGTAGTAGTAGTAGTAGCAGTAGCAGTAGTAGTAGTAGTAGTAGTAGTAGTAGTAGTAGTAGTGGTAGTAGTAGTAGTAGTAGTAGTAGTAGTAGTAGTAATAATAATAGTAGTAGTAGTAGTAGCAGCAGCAGCAGTAGTAGTAGTAGTAGTAGTAGTAGTAGTAGTAGTAGTAGTAGTAGTAGTAGTAGTAGCAGTAGTAATAGTAGTAGTAGTAGTAGTAGTAGTAGTAGTAGTAGTAGTAGTAGTAGTAGTAGTAGTAGTAATAATAATAGTAGTAGTAGTAGTAGCAGCAGCAGCAGTAGTAGTAGTAGTAGTAGTAGTAGTAGTAGTAGTAGTAGTAGTAGTAGTAGTAGTAGTAGTAGCAGTAGTAATAGTAGTAGTAGTAGTAGTAGTAGTAGTAGTAGTAGTAGTAGTAGTAGTAGTGGTAGTAGTGGTAGTAGTAGTAGTAGTAGTAGTAGTAGTAGTAGTAGTAGTAGTAGTAGTAGTAGTAGTAGTAGCGCCGGCAGCAGCAGCAGCAGCAGAAGCATTAATAGTATTGGTAGAGATAAATATTGGCTGCGACATACATACCTCATGCAATAACACAATCACGATATTTTTTATCTTCCTGTGCTTATTCACTCACGTATGCACATGCTAGATGGCTCAGATAATAGTGATTATACAGTCTCTTGGAAACGGAGACGGAATTATTTTTAAATATATACGGATGATCAGACTTTAATGCGATTATTCGTCATACACCAGGTATATATGTTTATTTATAACGGTGTATAGATTGTCATAGACACATCTCTTTGTGTTAGGAAAAGATAACAATAGCAATGAGTGGTCTCGGGTAGTATGCATCAAGACAATATCTATGATGGCTTCTTCATCATAACCAGACCGTAGGATCTGTATAGTTCTTAATAACTTGATTGATTGCAGCTGAACGTGAGGTATGAGAAGTACTTTCTCAGTCTAACAGACATCAGTTTCTACATTATGAAGCATAAACTGCGCAGTACATTGCTCAAATATGTGTATAAAGAACGCGTGTTATTGAGCAGGACATCACCTTTGAGTGTTAGAATACCTGCCTGGTGAGGATCAGGCCGGCGTCAGGGACATTATGTCTAAGAGTGGTTAATAGACTTGCCAAGTGTGTTTACTACAGGTTGTGGTAAAACAGATCACAAATAATTTCCAGATATCTCACTGGCATATATAGCATATTACCTCTAGAATTAGGAAAGATGAACAGTTCTCACATAATTTTTGTATATATATATATGCCGCCAGAAAGACATGAAGCCCATGAACACAATGACAATAAAGCCTATGTCTCTCTAAGCTCCGTTCACTTAGGTACGTGTGCTTGGAATCGATTTATATACTTTGAACACACTACATTACCAGAATCCTAATTTCATTGTAACTATACAGGTAAACTGTTGGATATTTTCAAACTAAATTGACTTGGTGCGGTAGCACGTCGACTCAAATTAGTTTCAAAATAATAAAGAAAATTTTTTATCAAAATGTTAATCCATCAAATACTTACCGCCCTTTTCAAGCTTCATGACGGAGTTATAATACGTCATTATGATTATGACGTCAGCCTAAATGTGGTGTAATTGATTATGATGTAATATACCTGAGTGCCATATTGGGGTCTCGTGTAAACAAGATGATCTTGCAGTATACGGCGTTGCAGCTTTTCCAATATATTCGATTCTGTTCCCGAAATGTCCATGACAATAAGGTAGTTTTTGTTGTTGCGGTGAATGGGTAACACAATTACAATAAATGTGATGTGATGAGTTTGAAATATGTTAGGTAATTATGGTATATAATGATGTTGATATACATTTTTCAAATGTTCTTTCGAATACCATTTTGATACAAAGCATGTCTCTCAGAACATCATCTTCTTGGGATTCTCGCATTTCTTTATTCCCAACAATGGGAGGGCAAATTTGCCAGACGAGTTATCTTACTCTAGTTCATATTTTCGCCGGACTCACTTATAAACCTAAGTGGCACTGCCATTTTCCCCGTAGCGGCCCATTTGATCGTGAACAACACAGACACCGCGAGTCTTCGCACTTTCAGCGGCACCCTTTGTTTCCTGCCATACTGTCAGAGCGTCCCGATATTTGGTGTCTATCAGTTCTACCCATTGAAATAAAGCATACATTGCTACCATAACTGAGCCAACTTGTATTGCTACCTTAGCGTGTTAAAACGCTGTTTTGTCATCTCAGCTCTGTCGATTTGGCATTTCCTATAATATATCGTCTTTTCCGAAAACTGGAAGGCGGGAGTATATCCTGAAATCTAAATTTCAAAATAAATGCTAGAAAACGGTTGAATATTTTAAAAGTAATTTGACCGGAATTTGACAGGAACCCGCTCCAGGCTGCGAAAGCAACAGCTTCCAGTGTTAAATATCCAACATATTAAATTTACATGAAATTATTTTTAATAGGTTAAGAATATTTTAACCTACACATTTTAGCATTTAAGGGACTTTATATACTTGTATACAATGTAAGAAAGAGTACGTTGATTTTCTTGAAACTAATTTGGCTGGAAGCTGTTGCTGACTTCATGTTCAAATATACATTTTTTTTTAAGTATGACCACCCAATCACCGGCATGTAGAATGCAAGAGATTGATCAGGTTGGAAGGGATTTCACATACAATTAAAGTGTCCATTCTAATTAACCCTTAAGGCTGGGCCGACCTAAAGCTATTTTAGTTATAGTGCGCCTGCACGCGAATCTCGCGCTGAATGTAATGTCTACATGTGTTTACATTACGCATTTATATGATGCTGATTGATGATTATGATGATGATTAATGATAATGATCGATGATGATAATTGATGATGTTGATTGATGATGATTGATAACGCGAATGTTATGTTACAACATTAGGCCTACATGATGACGGTATTGCTAATGCATTCCCAACATATGAACTATACCAGCTCTACCCAGTGTACCGTAACGACATACATTATTTTCACACCTTTCCAGTTTGGGGCGATTTCCTGTGTCGCTATTGCTAGCTATGCAGTGACATCCACGTATTAGTAGGCTTACGATCTGAGCTAGGACGATAAAAGTCTAACCATTTTCAACCTTGATATCTCAGTGTCTCATATTGGGGCAACAAGTTAAATATTTTAAATTCGATTCTACTATAATTTCTTGCTTTCACCGTAATCGGCACCTTTAAACCACATTAGAATCAGAATATTCAGTAGCTAAATTCCTACATCGTAAATAACTTAAAGTACGATATTTGCGGGATATAAGGGTTAGTTCTGTTATTTTCTTTTCAATTCAAGCATGCCTACTAAGAATCATTCGTGTTCTAAACTTAATTTACGAAATCACTGGTCAGGTCAAATGTAAAGGTAATAACGGTTACCCTATTCACGCCCTCCCCAACTCTTAATGGTGTAGATAACGGGCCCCTTGTAGTACGTATACGATAGCAACTATTTATAATGGGCCCACTTTAGAGGGCCACACGGTGGTAGCTCTTTAAGATAGGTGGTCGTAAGACGACGTATCTTAAGAAATACGTGATCTTGTGGACACTAAGCCATTCACTGCGAAAATAAAGTTTTTATTAAGCCACACGGAGTTCTTAATGAACTCGCTTTTATGTTCCATAACGTGTCCGTGAGGCATTGATATTCGCCACGTCCAAACTCATTGATAAATGGTTTTGTTTTATCAGCAAATGTGTACGGTCAGACACTAAACTATAATATTACGTCAACATGAATTACCCGTTTATCAACCCACCCATCGACCCACACACCCACGTATCCACCCTCGCACCAATCCACCCACCCACCCACCGACTTGGTAGGTCGGAGTGTCGTAAGGCATGTGGATCACTAGCGACTTTAATTGTCGGTGTGGTAAAGAAATCACTGCAGCGTTACGCAATTTCACATCTGCCTACCAAATTGATGTTTTCAACAAATAGCTTTGATTTGAATATGATTTCAAACATTCAAATGCAAAGGGAAGTAACAAAGAATTATCACAAAAATAGAATCTTTATAGATTCGTAATCTTGGCTATCCATACTTTCTGACACAGTGTTATTAATTTTAGAGCTTGTGCTAAAGGATATAAATTCATGTTCACAGTAGAAAGATGCTCACATTTTCCTAAAATATTAGTGGATTTCCCATCTATTCCTATGGGATGGAATATCATCTACATATAATATATAAAGGAAGTAACTTCTAACTTATGTCGATTATTATAATGTACATCAATAGATAGCTAATAAAATGTCCTTTCGGGCATATGGGTTATTTTACAAACAAGATATAAATAACATATTAAAATAAGGATTCTATGAACATCTCCTCTGTGTTATGTAGTAAAATTCTGACAAAGATAACCGCGGAATCCTGTGCATGCCTATTTGACTTCCGCCGTCATGGTTGGGCATACATCACTAATGCCACATTCGTATGATTCCTGGCACATGCCCTTTGACAAATGAATCTGCGGTTGCTCCTTTCCCCACATTCGCCTATTTTTCTGCTTTTTAGGATATGAATGTCATTAGGAAAAGGAATAAATGTAACATCGTGTGTGCGTGGGTGCCCGCATGGGTGCGTGCGTATGCATGTGTACGTGCGTGTGTGCGTACGTGCGTGCGTGAGTAGGAAGAGACGCTGCCGGCTGATTGTCTGATTTGTAATAAGCTGTTCGCGATTAGTTTCCTTCTTTCAGCCGTATGGTCTTAGGTGGTAGTCAGACTGAAAAGCTGTCCCTCACGGTTGATCTTAGTGCAAGTGGTAGTCAGAGCCGATGTCAACAGGCTCTTTCGTGGCCCGAGGGCTTTTTAATTTCAGTTGCTATTAATAACAAATAGTGGATACAATTGGGTAACCACGACTTAGATATATAAATGGCATAGCTCGGCAGCCTAAATTTGATTGCCATAAAGCGGTCTGACCAATAAGCGGCTTAGCGGTGTTGTTGATCTAAGTGCAAAAAGGTTCACCCCCTTGGCTGTACACACGGCACAGAATGCGCGTCTCTCGAGAACCTTTTCGCGAACTGCTTGAATCTAATTTGATTGGGCGATGTTGCTGCCATAGGCGAGGTGTGGGTGGAACTTAGCTAGAAATAGGCGGGGCATAGTTAAAAATGGAAAGATCCATTGGAATGATTCAGCTCATCGATGAGCAGATCAAAGAAAGACTGAAGTTCAGTTATACAAATACCCATGAAGGGTGCGTTCTTTTCATAATTTGCCATATTGTTCCTATAATCCAAATTCTAATAAATCATCGCTATTCTTGATGTTCTCAATGAGTGATCCCAACGGCTTCAGGATACAGGTAATAAGTGTATCATATATCTGTCTAATGAATTATCACTAGTCACATTGTTCCCATGGAATTCACCAATAGGCATGTCGTGTAACATGCATTACGCTAGTGTCTGTATGTATGATTACTGTATTCTGTGGATGTAGTAGTAGACACATCCTACAGCTGCAACCAGCCCTTCCTCGCATTTGACCACAGTGTCATACCCTCAACCAAAGTCTTTAGCATCGTCAGGTCCATTCTTGGTTTGAGTGTACTGAGTCCTGTTTTCTTCAGGTCACCTCGCAGCACGTTTAGCAGATTTATGCAATGACGTCCTCTCATGGCTTTATATGTGCTGGCTTCCGGTAAGGCGAATAGCAATTCTCTCTGAGCGGGTGTGTCTTCTTTGCACATAGCCACACATGGGCCGTCTTTGCTAAGCTACCTTTACGGACAGCGGCAATGTATTACACATCTTGTATAGTGCATCATTGGACATTATGATGTCTCGCCATCGGTGTCCAGTAATGGTGCAGAGGAGTTTGCGGTGACAGGCATCAAATATGTCTAGAGCTGCCCAGCTGTTACAGTTGTATTGCATCAAGAATATACGGGTTGAGTTATATATAAGTAGTCTTTTTGTCAAGGGCATCTTTGATCTACGAATGCACAGCTACTAGAACGCCTAGAAAGCTATGTTCCCCGTGACGTGGCGCATAACGATGCCAACGGTACTGAAGAGCAATGACCCTGTCAAGGATTTTACTTTTTCCTTGCCACGAAGTGGATGTGGTAATTTTCTTTAGTTTCATGCTTTGCCCATAGGTATATGTGGGTGAACTCTATTTTTGATTCATTCCTAAAGGGATTCACACTTTTTAGATTGCCTCCAGATATATGGAGTAGTTCATTAGTTGGGTTCTTTTCCTCGTCTATGAAGTCTACATCGTCGGTATATTCCATCTCTTGCGACATACCCAGCATGGGCATTGGGGTGGGGTGGGGGTGAGGGGTCATGGTTTTGATGGGGGTATGTGTGGTTGGTCTCTTTCGCGAACACATTTCAATGCAGCAGCAAGGTAGCAGCTGAAAAACATAGGGGGTAGTTCATTTCGCTATGGGGAGACGATTGGTGTCTCAAACTATGCAGACTTCACTCTCTTGACCCATACTTCGAGCTCGGTGTCTGCAAGCAGTAGGCTCACTAGTCGAAGTTAATCTTCATTGCAACTGGCCTGGTGCAGTACATTTAGGATCTTTGAGCGTGTAATTGTCATGACAATGCCCATTATGTGGAAACCCCAGTGCTTCGACATTGCTACTGACACAAGCATCAGGTGAGCCCATACACAGTCTGCGCAGCTGCATCCACGTTTATAAAGTAACATTGGGTAGGATTTTCCGTACGTTGTTGAGGAGCACAATGGTACTCATATTGAATGGGGCATCGGCAGCTTCTTGAGCTCAGGTAGCGCGCAACGAGTGCCTTGAAAAGGCTGAAATGGTTAGGTCTGTGATCGGCTTTGAGATAATGCCACTTGCGTATTTGAATAGTCCATTGATCATGCCATCAGTTCCGGATGCACGTCTATTCTTCAGGTCTTTCAGTGCATTCTCAACTTCCGTTGTTTTAATTGGTGTTAGTAATGGCCTGTGGTCGTGGGAGAACGGCTGCAAGAGCTCATCATCGCGGTCAGTGAACTAACTGTTCATTGAGCCATTCTTCAATTGTGTCTGCTTTTCCATGGTCAGTTCTAAGAAAGTGTCCTTCAGAGATATCTACAGTGAGTGGTGGTGTGTAGTCAGTAAATCTCAGGGGTCGGGCTCTCCGAAGCTTTTGTGACAGTCATCCGTGGCAGTGATTTTATCTGCTGGGGAGGCGGCTTGTTGAATTGCAAGATCTTGCAAGCGTTTGCTAATGTGACGCACTCTAGTGGAGATATTTTAAAACATGATAATAGTTCTGCTGCCAATGGAGAATAGTTAACAAATTCTGCCATTCATTAGCTAGTGAAATGATAAGTGAGAGAAATGCAAATTTGCATATGAACATTTATCGTGGCTCATAAGATCATTATATCCTGTCCAGATAGGAGCAGTCAGCCTCTCGCTTATTAGATGAGATTAGTATTTGCTCTTGACAGTCTGAGCACATTGTTTGATTATGTTATGCTTTAAACCATGCTAGCCGATGAGGCTGTTACCACATTAGATCCAAGGGTCGGTTGAATAGAGGATTCCAGTTTATCCATCAATCATATGCCGTCGTAATCAACTACGTGACACTTAATTGATGATGAGCTAAGCGTTGTTGTACGAATTGTATGGCGTTACTATTTAATAAACATTGTGATGAATATTTTGAAACTAATTTGACTGGGCGCAGTCGCTGCCATAGCCGACAAGAGCACCCAGTCAAATTAATTTCAAAATATGCAGCAGCTTACACGTACAGTCTTCTGGAAATCTCTCGTCATATAGTCAGGAATCGATCGATCCCAACACCGGCGAAGTGTGGACGGAGCTTAGCTAGAGATGGGCGGGGCATAGCTTAAGGTTGATTCCTCTATTCCATGTCATCATCATAGCCTTGCTTTGTTAGTCGAATTCAAGCAGACTGTGCAATAACGTATCACGCAATAGATGTGGCCATCTGTCACTCAAGGATCTGACATCATAAGAAAACTACATGACATGTTACCCGGTATAACTGTAAGAAATTAGAATTCACCTTTCCAGAGTATCCATCCATCATCTGACGTCATAAGACGTCATAATCATCTCAGCGGTTGTATGAAGACGTCACAATCATTACGTCACAAAGGGTTCCATATAGACCCTCAACAAATCTCAAATAATCCGACATGTTGTATTAATTATACGTCTTTGTAATTCTTTGCTTTTTAATAAATATGCTGTTGTTAGGCAGCAACAGCGCCCAGTAAAATTAGTTTCAAAATATTCAACAGCTTACCTGTGTAGTTTTTTGGAAATTGTTAGTCAGAGTGATCAGAGATCGATCGATCAAAACACGAGCGAGATGTGGGTGGAGCTTAGCAAGAGATGGGCGAGGCATAGATAAAACTGGGAAGGGCCATTGAATAAATACTCTGTTGAATATTTTGAAACAGTTCACTACCATCCCACGTTCACAACATTCAACAGCTTTGCTGTATAGCTAGCTAGATATTAAGATTCTGGGAATTCGGAGTTCCAAGTGATAAAATATAATCAAATATATGTTCAAAGATGTGTTTCTGAACACATACAGGTTCTGATATTCCTTATACGCTGCTCATGGATTCGTGCAGTTTATTCTTTCAGCATTGACTATAAACATGTGGATTTTGAGATGTGTACCATAAACAGAACTGTGGCTACAGTTTCAAATAGAGATCATGGTTCTGTATATAATTTAAATTAAAGAGTATTACAAATTTTGTTTGACTATTTAATGGTTGAATTCTTTGAAGAAACTTAAAATATTTACTTATTGCATGTCCATTTGCAGGCAAAGAGAATGCTATCTTTGAAAATTCACCACTCGACAGGCTATCGAGCCAGTCCTTCCCCTTGTAAATTGTCAAAAATGTTCTTCTCTTGACCAGTGCATTGTCATTCCTCAAAAAAACTGCAGAAAACCGACTTCGTAATAAAAGAGTTAACGCGGAAGATTATTTAATTATATATTTCTACTTTGCAAAAAAGTGTCAATCTGTCTTTTTGTACACATAGATATTGCCCAAATCCCTGTATTCAATAGTTTAAACAGTTTGCACAAAAGAGCAATCATCATACACGTGAATTATAGATTTCTACTTTGACACAAGAGGCTATGTTATTAATATAGTTGAACACAATTATAGGTGTAAATCAGATACTGTTATGTTTTCACAAATGCCATCTCCATAGGGTAAAATACTAAGTGAAGTAACGTATTTCAATATGGTTAGAAGTATGCCATTAAGATTTCAGCAAAAAGTTAAATAATTACTGCTTCTATAACTAGATAGTTAACCATTTAACCCTCACGTCTTTTTTAAATTCAAATTTCTAATAGAAAATGTCCACTTGCAGATCAAGAGAAGACTATTTTTGAAGATTTACCACTGGAATAACTGGCTCGGTTATCGAGACAGTCATTCCAGTGTTAAGTTCTCAAAACAGACTTCCCTTGGCCTGCAAATACCCATTTCTTAAGACCACTGCAGAAGCTGGTTTGGCTGATATGATTGTTAAAGGGATTATTAATGTTCTGTATTCTGGAAGACAACTCTTAGTTTCGTTTATCACATTTGTTAAGTGAGGCGCGCGTCAATAAGGCAATGCCATAACGGATGAATTCAATCTGTTACTCAAGTATATGATGTCACAATCAATGGACCTTTCCATTTTAGCTATGCCCCGCCCATCACTAGCTAAGCTCCACCCACACCTCGCCATGTTGGGATTGATCGATCCCCGAATGCCCTAGCTATCAATTTCCTGAAAACTATACAGGGAAGCTGTTGAATATTTTGTAACTATTTTGACTGCGTGCTGTTGCTGCCTATGGCAGCAACAACGCTCAGTCAAATTAGTTTCAAAATATTCAACAGAATATTTATTAAATAGTAAAACCAAACAATTTACACAACAACGCATAGACCGTCTTCAAATATGCATTCGCGACGTACTTATCGACGTCATTCAGACGTCATTCATGACTTCATTCATTATGATGTCATTTTACACATCACGCCGTTCATTATGACGTCATATGATGGGTGGGTACTCTGGAAAGGTGAATTACGTAACCAATGAAAAGTATGTCAAGTGTACAAATTGCATGTCTTTCATGGATTTACTACTTAATAAAGAGTATGATGCTAATTTGACAAAGCCATAGGCAGCATTATAGCACGCATTCAAACTCGTTTCAAAATATTAAACTATTTAACAGTATAATTAGCTTCAAAAGACGTGAGCGTAAATTAGCTATAAATGGGTGTGAAATAGCTAGAAATGGGTCCGTTAATTAATATGAAAAGCTACATTTTTGCTACTTTGGTATTGTTGTATAGCATCTTGTCCATGCACATTTTATAGATGTTGAAAAATTCAAAGAAAGTTAATTATTACATCGTATTTGCGATTATGTGTATTATTAGTTTTTCTTCTTCTCCCCCCCCCCCTCCCTCTTTCCCCGCTATCCCTCCTCTCTCTCTCTCTCTCTCTCTCTCTCTCTCTCTCTCTCTCTCTCTCTCTCTCTCTCGCTCGGTCTCTCTCTCTCTCTCTCTCTCTCTCTCTCTCTCTCTCTCTCTCTCTCTCTCTCTCTCTCTCTCTCTCTCTCTCTCTGCCTCATCATACTCGTCACTGATATTACTGTAATAGAATTTTCAAGATAAACATGCCGTTCCCTCAGGCTCTAGATTAAGGAAAAGGAACCAATACCCATATTAAACCATAACCTAACAACCCATCACAAACAGAGCACATCATTAACCTGAAAATATGTTATCCAGGCAACACTATAGGCCGGTTAAATGACGATGCACCTATTTGTACCTCTATGGATTAAAATCCATTTCCATATTTCGGATTCTAGATGCCTATAAGGGAAACCTGTTGAATTTTCCGTAAGTGATAAAAGGTTTGCTATTTTGTGATCGGTCAATGCTAACAGGTTAAACTGTTGTCAATTAAATAACAATAAACAATACTGTTTCTCAATGACAGATGATGACGCAATGAATACACCATTTTAGCGTGATAAAAGCACGCCGAACATACGACAGTGCATAGAGCATTTGCATAGGGACCCCAAAGTTCCCGGCACCAAAAAGTGACACTAAAATTATTTGTTGTCTTAATTTTGGGGGCCCTGTATAACTTCAAGCTACAAGCAGAGATAACTCACATATGGTACAACTCATAAATCAGTCAAAATGTTTTCAAAAGAAAACAATCGTGAATACGATATAAAACATGTTCTGTTGACAGTATCATTTTATAATTTGTTTTTTACATATTTCAAAATATTTTTAGCGGTACTGTATAAGATTGATGTTTCCAAGTCCCACAGTCCTCTAACCTCAGGGGCCCCATCATCATTATGGTGGAAACGCGACCCTAGCTTTCTCGTGATCATAACGACAGTTCCGATGGTCCCAGGAAAGGATTTTAGAAACGTTGCACGGTACACAAGTCTTAAAGTTCGGTCCAGGATAAAAGCAAAATAATACCATTCGGGACCCACTACATCTGCACGGCGGCAGGCGTAATAAATCTATCTCCTTATATTATTCAGTGCACCCTCAAAAAGGAAAGTAAACCTGCCCCACACCCATCACACCCATCACACCTCCTAGAGAAAAGCAACTGAACGAACGAACAAACCAATATATGGTATTTTCATGTTCAAGAGATGGGCAGAGGTATGGCTACATACATGCCATATGTTCCTATACAGGCTTGCAACGAAAGACCCGCAATATATCATCACGAACCGATTTCACAGCCACACAGTACACTAGAGGGTTCATTAGGCTATTACTGAATAAAATGTATAGCAGAACTAGGAACAGATTGTCGGTCACAGTGTCGTACCCTGCTTTTTTCGTGTGTTGAATTACCATGTAGGTGAAGGCAGGTATCCAGGCTATGAAGAATAGCATGATGACAATAGTAACAGCTCTGGCATCAGTGTTCTTACGTTCTTGGTTGACATCCATGGACACTTTAGAAGCAGAGACGACACAATGCTTACTGAGATGGAGTACCAAGATGGCGATACATGGTATCACAGTACCGAACGCTAAAAATAGCATGTCCTTCATGGAATTATCACCAAAAAATGTGCACAGCATTAGGTTTTCACCACGATACACAACTGGTACCACTTTGAAATGAATAGCATACACCATCATGAACATGGACACTACAACCACAATTAGAATACAAACCTTTACCATCAGACCAGAGGTTATGCGTGCTCGAGCTGATAGTGGTGATGCCATCTGATACAGCCTGAGTGCAGCGAAGAACAAAAGGTGGTATTCGCTACCAAATGTTCCGAGGTTTGAGAGGAACTCAAACAAATGGCATGTGAAAGCAGCCCTTGTTGCCATAAACGGAAACAGTAAACCTGCGTATCCGGCTCCAGCTAGACAAGTAATAAAATCCATAAACGCTAAGCTAGTCAATATTGTAAAGATAGGTGATTTGTATTTCTTTGACTTTATAAAATAGATGATTAATATCGCATTCAGAACGACACCTATCAGATTATACACAATAGGTACTTCCTTGTATAACACTCGGGGTACGTCCTCAGACCATCTCCCGAACGCATCGTTTGTGTAGTTGGTCACGTTATATACATGCGGATGTCTGCCGTTTTCATCATCCATATCTGAAACTATATGCCGGAGTGTTTGGTGTAGTCTTTCAAAGCCTGTACAATGACATTGAAACATGTAAATTATTAAGTCAAATACATAGCAGAATCCCTTAAAACTCAACAAGAAGAATTGCCGGTGTCCACTTTCACAATGGCGCTACAACAACTAACTATATGCCTGTTTGAAGAGGCATATCAACATAGGCGCATGCCCAGCTTAAATAGATACGGCAGTAGTAGTAGTAGTAGTAGTAGTAGTAGTAGTAGTAGTAGTAGTAGTAGTAGTAGTAGTAGTAGTAGTAGTAGTAGTAGTAGTAGTAGTCGTAGTAGTAGTTTGTAGTAGTAGTAGTAGTAGTAGTATTAGTATTAGTAGTAGTAGTAGTAGTAGTAGTAGTAGTAGTAGTAGCAGTAGTAGTAGTAGTAGTAGTAGTAGTAGTAGTAGTAGTAGTAGTAGTAGTAGTAGTAGTAGTAGTAGTAGTAGTTTTCAAAGCGAACAGACGTGCTTTTGAGCTCTACACTATCTACTCGTATTACTAAATTCTAGTAGGCTTATGGATATATATTTTTTGTTCAGTTGGTTTCCTAATTGCATATAGTTTCATTATTTGTTGTCAGTTTGTATATTTTAGATTGTAGTAGGTCGCAATCGTGACTTGTATTTTCAGATTGAAATATGAAATCCCCTCTGTGGTTAGCCATATTTGCTGACCACTGAGCCTAATCGTTTCTCCTTTTCTCTTGGCCAGATTCGACCCGTCTACGCTGTTCATTTTGACTGTTCCTAATAGTAACAATGCTTTGCCGTGGGGAGCTTTTGTAGTTGGCGCTTTGGCAGTCACATCTTTTGTCGGTTAATCCGTGTTAGTTCAGAGCGTTGATGATTTTAAGCTCCACCAGTGAGCTGAAGATCGTTGACTAGGGTAGACTGAGGAATATACGGCTGTTAATATCGCCGGATATTTGTCACTGGATCACACGTTCTAAAGGAGACACTAATTTATTAGTGTTTAGCTCCTTGTGTGTGGTCCTATGAAGGGGTTAGTGAACCACACGTTCTAAGGGGGACATTAATTTATTAGTGTTTAGCTCTTTGTGTGTGGTCCTATAAAGTGGTTAGTGAACAACATGTTCTAAGGGGGACACTAATTTATTAGTGTTTAGCTCTTTGCGTGTTGGTAATTCTGGTTAAAACTTGGCTTAGTGTTCTGTACATATATATTATGGCAGTATAATGTTTATTTATACTGACCAGGCGTTTTAACGGAACTTTATTTTAACGTTTTTCCTGATTCGCCGTTTTGTTTAATGTTTTACATTGCGCCGTAATATCCAAATGGCAGCCAAATACAAACGTACCATAAACCTTAAAATAACAAGTAAAGGGTGGGGGTGTTACGGCTATCGATGTGTATCATGGGTTAAAGGACGTCGTTGGCGCGGGACCTGCTGTTTTGCAGGGGCGTATCAATGTTACTAAAACTGTATGGAACGTGACTGTGGCGAATGAAAGTATTAAGGAGAAGCTGCTAGAAGATGTCCTTGTTGTGAAAGGCGAAGTGTGTAATGTAGAAGAAATCGAGTCCGATAGGGTGTTAGTTAAAATGAAAGTTCTATTGGAGATTCCAGATGAACGAAACATGAATGAACTGAAAAAAGTATGTTAAAATACAGAGAATGGTGTAAGGCGCATTTTGTTTTAAAAAGTGGATAGCCCATTACCAAACAGATTGACGCATGGTGGCAGCTTTGTTCTGCAAGTATGTTATAGAGGCCAGATAAAAGAGTGTCGAATCTGCCTTAGTACTGACCATCTTACAGCAGATTGCCCAAATAGAAATAAATGTTTGCTCTGTGGTTCAACGGGTCATTTCAAATGGCCCTGTCCAAACAACAAAAACAACCGCACAATAGAAGTACGCAATCCTACATTAAAGGATACACCTGAGACAAATGCTTCTGATGACAGCGCTGCAGAAGCTACCGTCGGGATTCATGCCATTTTAAAAGAGATAGAAAAGGCGGCAAATCCTATTGAAGTAACTGCAGATGATGAGATAGAAATATTAGAGGAGGGAAGAACTGTAACCCCAGAAATTAATTAAAATGTGATGGGGCCCATTATGGATGTAAATGAAACGCAGACGAATGACGATAGTAACGGAGACGCAGATCATTACTCTTTAGAAGATGACTTAATATTAGGACAGAGTAAATTTAGGTCACGGAAAACAGAAAGCGCTGCTGATTTTCCGCTAGATCTATGCTAAGTCAGCTTGAAGATATGAGGAATGATGTTGCTGCCAATGTAAGTCAAGTAACAATAAGCGCCATAAAGAAGACAACAGCTCAGAATCTGAGATTGAGGAAAATGATATGGATGATGATACAATGTGAGTTGCAGAATCAGATGTGTCAATGCAAACACAGAGTTCACAGATGAAAGATGAAATGGTGATGTACCGGTCAGAAGGTGGTGAAGTGTTAGTGCCTTATGTAATGGCGAGAGGTGTTAAATATAGTCTACTGCGCTATGATTCTGATATTTCGAAATATGAATATTTGTCTGTGGTAGAACTAGGAAACATTGAATTCGCAGGAAATTTAGGCAAATGGTCTAAGAAATGAGCTAAAACCCCAAATCAAGTTAATCTAATGATAGTGATTGTAAACATCATTTTACTAATTATGATTATCTGCACCATAAATTGCAGAGGATTAGACACCGAAATCAAGCAGCGCCACTTACTTGAAGAATTATTAAATGAGAGAGTTGATATTGCTTTTCTACAGGAGACCAAAATTAAAAAACATGAAGTGTATGAATCTCTCAAAGATATTTCAAAATGGCAGATTCTTTATTCTTTATCACAAGACAATGGTGCGGGAGTGGCCATTCTTATCCTGCCCCGCTGTCTCAACTATGTTGACGTTATATCCTCGTCATCAGATATAAATGGTAGATGGATTTGTGTATCAATTGATGTACTAAACGTTTAAATTTGATGTGCCTGTATGCATTTCATCAATTGCGTCGTGAATTTCTAAATGATGTTTCCACAATAATTCAAGACAGAACGCCTGAACACCTAATTATGGGCGGTGACTTTAATTGCATATTAGATGAGGCTAAAGACAGAAACTCTAGGTCTAATTTTAATGACACATCTCATAGTATTTTGAAACTCATCTGTGAATATAAAAGCTTGTTAGACACTTATCGGATTGAAAATCCAGAGAGCAGGGACTTTACATGGTTTTCAACCGATGGAAAGAAAGCATCCAGATTGGACAGGATCTATGGAGAACGCTCATTGAAAGGTTACATGTGTAAAACTAACATAAAACCAGTAACTTTCTCTGACCACAATATGTTTTCCATCGCATTAAACAATGCTGACTGGATCAAACGAGGAGGTGGATTTTAGAAACTCAATGTGGCATTGCTACGAGACAGTTGCGATCGTAAATGTGTAGAAAGTTGTTGGAGGCATTGGGATGAAAAGAGAAGTTTGTGGGAGGATGCTAAATCCGATCTGAAATAGTATTCCAGGCAGTATTTCATCAGTTAAGCACGAGAA
The DNA here is from genome assembly GCA_034401795.1 of Chaetoderma sp. LZ-2023a. Lineage (NCBI taxonomy): Eukaryota > Metazoa > Mollusca > Caudofoveata > Chaetodermatida > Chaetodermatidae > Chaetoderma > Chaetoderma sp. LZ-2023a. The sequence continues at coordinate 11,269,614 of CM067359.1, forward strand.
ATGCGAAATCGTAAAAAGGCGCTTCAGAGGTCGGTGTGTAAAATTAATAAGAAAATTAATGATGGAGAATATAATTATTACGGACTATTAGTTAATTAAAAGGTAGACTAAATGGCATAGAGCAATAACAGTTTGATGGCGCCAAAATAAAGTCAAGAGCACAACAATTAAATCACACCGAGGGCAAAACGCCTACACGTTACTTTTGTAACTTGGAAAAGCAAGAGGTATAGAGAAATTAAAGCGCTCACTGAAGACTAATGATGTTGTATCAGTGTCCTCAAATGCAGAGATGGTGGAAACAGTATCCAAATTTTACAAATCATTGTATAAATCTGAGGGAAACTGATGAAGCTGCAACTAGAGATATTTTAGCTAATATAATGCAAAGAGTTCCAGATTCATGCCGCGAAAGCTGTGACCAATCACTAACAATTGATGATTTGACAAAATCCCTCAAAGGTATGAAGTTAGAAAAGTCTCCTGGCTGCGACGAACTTCCAGTCGAATTGTATCACACATTCTGGCACATATTTGGTCCAGTATTAGAAGAAATAGCAGCTAGCATTTTTAAGCAAGGGCATCTCCCTCCATCGGTTGGCCAAACATAGGTTTGGCTTATATACAAGAGGAGTGATAGAAATAAAATACAGAATTATAGACCAATCTCTCTACTCTGTGTAGACTATAAGATTATTACTCGGGCACTATCACTAACACTTGGCGCAGTCCTAGGTGAAGTCATTGATGATGATCAAACCTGCTCTGTGCCAGGAAGGACAATACTAAACAACACATTGCTTATACGGGACCTTATTCAATTAGTTGAACAGGATTGCATCCCAGCAGCAATAATAGCACTTGATAACGAGAAGGCGTTTGACATACTTGAATAGGATTTCTTGTTTAAGTCTTTAGACCATATTGGCTTTGGTTCCAGACTTATTAACTGGGTCAATATTTTATATACTGATATAACAAGTTGCTATTTAGTAAATAATCATCTATCTGAACCTGTACTGTTGGAATGAGGTGTCAGACAGGGTTGCTCATTATCTCCGCTTCTATTCGTCATAGTTATGGAATCGTTGGGGGCCACAATGAGGCAGCGTAATGATTTTCAGGGAATATGTATATGTGGCATAGAAAGGCCACTAAAGGTTTCTCAATATGCAGACTGTGTTTGCAGGTAAAAATTTGGATTTTAGAATTTTAAATTGAGTATTAGAAGATTATAAATGGCATCAGGCCTTAAAGTCAATAGAGACAAATCTAAGGGATTATTTGTGGGCGCTTGGAAGGACAGAACTGACAATGTTATGGATATTAACTGGTCAATAAAGATGTATGGTGCACAACTTAGCAGAAGCAGAAGTTGTATAAGCTAGTACACTCGCTACTTGTTGTATATTGATATATGGTATTTTAATTTAATTTAATTGACATTATTTTTAAATTGTAATGCCTTAGGAGAAGCTAATCTTGACGAATAACCTAACCTTGGGAATCAGTATATTTAACTATCAAATGAGCATCGCGTCAATATTATGGAGGTGATCCGACTTTCGAGTTCATTAGGTTAACCGAGTATGACATCTTACATATATACAATTAGCATCCTGTTGTAAATGTTTACTGTAGGTGTATTTGTTCCAGGGTAATTTGCAAATTTTGTATACTTTCGCTTTGTGCATTATACTATGTAAAGGCTACCACGTCCACCGGGTATTTAAGAATCGGCTAACTGGCGTCAATGAGTGACCTTTTGTTGCTGGCGAGTGCAGCTCGCCACTTATTGGCGAGCTGCACTCGCCATTTGGGCCTACTACTATACGGTGTGCTACGTTAAGCTACGTATGATCTACTTGGCCTGCCGGTCATGAATCGGCTCAATGGCGTCAATAAGTAGCAGTAACTTACTGCTAATTATTGATGAGCCGCTTTACAACTTGTTGGGTGACTATGCTCGCCATTTGGGCCTGCTACTACACGGTGTGCAAATAGTAATGGCTTTGTTGAATTTTGTTATGTTATCAGCTCTTTATAAGTTTGTTTTCTATGTAAGTATGCCATGGGTGTGGTATATGGTAATAGAGTATTTTAGCTTGGATTTTCAAAAAGAAATACTAGTAGTAGTAGTAGTAGTAGTAGTAGTAGTAGTAGTAGTAGTAGTAGTAGTAGTAGTAGTAGTAGTAGTAGTATTTGTATTTATTTTGCTGTGGGTGGTCACAGCTCGCAGTTATTGGTCTGCAGCTTTCCGCTGTCTTGGTTGAATATAGCTCGCCACTGCTGGCTGTAGCCGATAGGATGTAGAGCATATAGCTGTTGATCGGCTTTGTTTTAACCTAATTTTTCTTTCATCATTACACCTGTTGTAAAATCTGAATTATTCAAAGTGCAGATTTTTTGATATAAATGATTACTCTGCATTCTGATTTTAAATTCAGGATGAGAATGACTATAGGGTTAAGCTGTGGTCACAGCCATTGCGTCGATTGCCTTGTTGGCGTACAACAAAGGTCAGTCAACATAATAGCTGGACAATTACTTATGATAGAGATCATTGAAATGAACGTTGCACAAATTAGTCTTGAGTCGTTATGGCCGTTAAAGGTCATAATGACGCTCGAGTGCACAGATCGGTCAATAAGATGACATCACTGATTTCTACCACAGAGTTAGGAATGATGGTGTGCTGGGCCTGGATTGGCTGAGGCGAGGGTTGATGAGCGTGGTATATATGTGCATGTCTTGTGCACACGGGAGCTAATTTTTTAGATCATTCTTTAGATCACTTTTGGTTCACTTTTCGGTCCACTTTTTTATAGTATAAACATGAATGTTAGATATTAGATAGGAGTTTTAGTCGAAGTATAGTTATGATTGTTACAGAGAATAAATTCACAGTATGATATAAGTTTGAATTTGCTGTTTGTCGATACAAGTATTAATAGCTAGATTGATGCAACAAGACCAGAGAGAAACACTTTGGCACGAATCTAAGAATCTTCGAGAAGTCAGATGGCCCGGGGACGGATATAAATATTTGATCCCAGAATCAAAGGCAAGCCACGTCCCCGATAGATTTGAAAGCCAACGAGCTGCTGGTCAAGAATTTATAATGGCGAGCCTGCCAGGATTGGCTGAGGCGAGGGCTGATGAGTGTGCTATATATTTGCATGTCTTGTGCAAACGGGATCTACTTTTTGAGATCACTCTTTGGATCACCTTTGGTTCACTTTTCGGTCCACATTTTATGGTATAAACATGAATGTTAGATATTAGATAGGAATTTTAGTCGAAGTATAGATATGATTGTTACAGAAAATAAATTCACAGTATGATATTAGTTTGAAGTTGCTGTTTGTCGATACAAGTATTAATAGCTAGATTGATGCTACAAGACCAGAGACAAACACTTTGGCACGAATCTAAGAATCTTCGAGAAGTTGGATGGCCCGGGACGGATATAAATATTTGATTACAGAATCAAAGGTGAGGCGCATCCCCAACTTGAATTCAGATAAATTTGAAAACCACCTAGCTACTGCTGGTCAAGAATTTATAATGGCGAACCAGCCATGAATTGAACAGCATCACAATGGAAAAAACAGCAGAACGGCATAACGAACATTGCAATCGCAAACAGTGAGTAATAATTTTCTGAACAATATTAGCTACAGTAACATAAGCAGAGACAGACTCTAAAATAACAGAAGGAAGCGTTAAAGTAAATGATTTGCAAACCATTGCTGATGGTGTGATTAATCTGGTTAACAGTATCAGGACAGAAAATGCTCCCTGTGAACGAAATAGATTGGAGCGTGAGAATCTACGAGATTACACAGCAACTATATGGAGATGTGATGGGTTGGTACCCGCAGAAGTGAGGGCGTGGCTAGATGAGTGTGAACTGGTTATAGGGGCACTCAGAGATGTAACGGGCAGCGCCGCACACATTGCTGCATGGACATCAACTGGCAGTCTCCATCATAAGATTCAATTATTTCTAAAAGACAGAGATCATCGTACCATAGCATGGGAAGACATTCGTGGACACATTATCGTAGCGTTTGTATCTGCCGATGAAGGTGAACGTTTAAAATGCGAGTTAGAGGCTTTAAAACGGCACCCAGATGAAGCAATCACCACATTTAATAGACGATTTCGCGAATTAGCTCGTCGTGCATATGTGACTGATTCCAAAGACACAAAAAGAACAATTTTAAGAACATAGATTAAATCCTTCAGTGATACTAAATTAGCTAGAAAGATTGTGCTCAGCAGGAAAAAGACAACAGAAGACGCATGAACTTCATAGAAGAACACGCTGCTAGCTTAGAACTATTAAACATTATGAACATTACGGAACGTGATCGTCACTACGAACGTTGATTCAGCATGTGATCCGATGATGAAGTGCATAGATGAATTAGAAAAACGGTTGGGTAAGCAAAACGAATGGATACTCACTAGAATAGCTAAGATTGAGACACAAATGAGCAAACCACGACAGCAAGAGGTTAAGGGTGGAACTGCCATGGGCTTCTCGACACCTGCCTGTAGTTCAAATTCCGTGAACAACTCATTGCAGCCCACAGCGTAGTACCCCTTTCCCTTCGCATAGAAGGTTGGGCCACGAGCCAGCGGACCTAGGACTCGGTACTCATCGTTCACATAGGTGGTGTCCACGGTGCTGTTGCTCTGCACGATCTCCCACCTGTTCAGGACCTGCGGGAGCTCTACCGTCTGTTCTATTGAGCTCTGAAGCTTGAACTCGAGTGTCATGCTCTTGATCTCGTGGATCTGTGCCGAGATTGCAAAGTCAATGTGCTTACCAGCAGTGGACAACAGGTTCTCATCGTGTATAGTGGGTCGAATGCCCGCCAGGCAGGCCTTCCATGGATCAGTGCAGTGCGATGTCGCATGTTACATGGCCCCCACTGGATGTTGCACATACGGCAGCATGTTTATGTTCTGGGTATATAGACGGGTTAAACGGCTGCCATGTTTGGTAAAGTTCTCCAGCAGATTGTCTATAGGCAGCAGGACAAGTCAGCACGACAGCCATGGCGTGCACTGTCCTACTGTGACAGGGTCTGAGGAATGCTTCATGACATCAACGTTATCCACGAGCGATCCAAGGTCATACATCCGTCTGATGCGGAGATACTGGCCGCCATAGAGGAAGGAGCGCCACCTCGTAGTACAAAAGAACTCCTGACTCGGATACTCTACCGGAAATAAATAATAATAATAATACATAATAATACAGCATTTGTATAGCGCCATTTATCAATTTGACTAATTTTCAAAGGCGCTTCGGTACATATGTGTTTTTAGTCTTTCTTTAAATTTCTCCCTAGAGCTTATCGTGTTAATATCCAGTGGTAGGGTATTCCAAAGTTTTGGCGCGGGGATGCTGAAAGCTCTGTCTCCACATGACTTCAGATTGGATCATGGAATGTTTAGCAGGTGTTGATCTGTAGAGCGAAGAGCATGGTGCGTATGGTGGGGCATAATGAGATCCTTCATGTATTCTGGAGCTTCATTGTGCATGCATTTCCATGTTAGGAGGATAAGTTTGAAGTCAATTCGTTGACGTACAGGTAGCCAGTGGAGGTGTTTCAATACAGGGGTTATGTGATCACGTTTCTTGATCTTCATCAGGACACGGGCTGCAGAATTTTGAACCTGTTGTAACTTGTTCAGTGACTTTGCCGTTATACCATATAGTAGGCAGTTACCACTATCCAGACGTGATGATGACCCTCAGTGGTTAGAGTTTAAGCGACAGTTCGCTTCCGACGAAGTAGCTTCTGACGAAGTAGCTTTTGATGAAGGTTCTCAATCATCTTACGAAGTAGCAGAGACCGCGGACGAAGTAGCAGAGACTGCGCAGCCTTCTGCTGAATGAAAAAAGTTGCCGCTGCTGCGACAGTCTGTCAGCAATGATGCGTAGAGCAGGCTAGTTTCCTGGCTTGTAGGTGAAGGTCTGTGCCTTTTCCAGAGATGGCTTGAAGTGTGTGACAGTTCACCTGCCTCCTTGTTGCTGAAGATGAAGTGGTACAGCTCAGCTGCCCGGTGTACACCTGCGATAAAGTCCCCTTTGGTATCCTTGAGGGTTAGGCTGTCATATATGGTCTCGAGCAGGGCACGTCCACATTTGGAGCTGAAGTATAGCAACCGGGCATTGTGGCAGATGTCTGGTGAGATCTCGTGGGTGTACTTCTGAAAGAGGATGAAGACAGTCATCTTTGTGTGCCTGATGCGCCTGGTGATGTTGCTGAGGTAGGTGACTGGCTTCTGGTCCATTGCAGGGTCATCAATAAACAGAACAAGTGGTTTTGTCAGTCGGGCTGCCAGCAGCTTCTCCATCAGCGCTTGCAGGTTCTGCGTCTTGGTGATTGGGCCATTGTACCCTTGATTATTACTGTTAACCGCCTCAGCGGTGGAGTCAGACACCAGAAGGATGTAATCAGAGTGTAAATGTTCGCCCAGGAGAGCCCGCAGAAAGATGTCTTTCCAGTGTCCTGAAGGGGCAATGATCAGCACCACCTGGCCAGCATCGGCCGGCCTACTGTCGAATGGTACAGACATACATGCGGATGATGATTAGCACTTGGTCCGCGGTAGCCTCGTCTATATCTGGGAGACTAAACGGCAGTACTTCCTGCACACGCTCTTTCGCCTGCAGAGTGGGGAATCCTGCGCCTCCGGTGGATACGAAGGATGTGAAGCATGAAATCCCAGCAGCAGCTGAGAAGATAGCGTAGAGGGCCTGTGTCAGCACACACAATGTCTAGTACATCCAGTATCTGCATGGTACATGCACGGGAAGCCATGACCATCCTGTGGTCTTAAACAGCAAATTCAAGAGCCCTGACCCCTTCACCTCTGGTAGTCGGAGGATCATCCTGCACCTCCGGCGGATACGAAGGATACGATGGAGGCGGCAAGCATGAAATCCCAGCAGCAGCTGAGAAGATAGCATAGAGGGCATGTGTCAGCACCCACAGTGTCTAGTACATGCAGTATCTGTATGATACATGCAAAGCCATGACTATCCTGTGGGCTTACTTAGGCGGCAAATTAAAGAGCCCTGACCCCTTCACCACTGTTAGCCGGAGGCTTTCGACAGCACCTGCACCTGTTCGGCCATTGACATTGATACTGTTCAGGATGAGGGTGCTTATCTTGAGATTCCCTCCTTCCTGGATGAATGTGCTCTGTGGTCTCAGGAGATCCTTAACCGGGTCATGTGCATAGGACCCAGCCATACCCTTGATGGCTCCAGACCCACCCCCCACCCCTACATCGACTCCGAGCATACCGAGCATTGTCACCCTCTCCTTGATGCCCATCCCCTTGTATACAGTCTTGGCCTTATTAGTGGCCGATTGTCCTACCATATGAGTGATCCCGATGAGATCTCGGGCTGGGATGGTACCGCGGATCTCCTGCGGGTCTCCCTTCTCATCTAAGTCCAGGAAGGAGATAGGGGCAATAGTGTCCTCTGAACCGATGCGTGCCTCGCCCAAGTGAGCAAGATCGCCTAGCTCTGTGCTTTCTAGGTATGTGAGTGACAGAGTCATAGTCATATACAGACGGCTTAAATCTACTAGTCATACCCACAGTGAAATAGGTGGGCATAGGAGGACCACGCATTCGGCCAAGGGAATAGGTAGCAATGCTCAGGTTACTGGCCCCCTCTGCAGGGGCATGCCTTGTGGGCAGTCCACCATTCCTGGGCATTGGCAAACCTCGATCCGCGTGCTCGACTATGGGCTCCACACCGTCCTCCGGCACGCCATGCTTCATATGCTGCAGGGGTCTCGTGATCAATCTCTCACTATTCAGAGGGGTTAAACATACGCAAAGATGATCTCAGCCATTGCACTCGTTGCTAGCCCTAGCCCTAGAACCACGGCCTCCATTAGTGTAACACGTTCAGCCATGATCTTGGTGGCAACAGTGTAGGAGGCCTCACTGAGGGCGATCATTGTGATTGGGTAAGTTATTCCGAGACAGTGCCCGGCCATCCACTCACCACTGTAGCGAGGGCAGCCACAGTGGCAGCAGGAATAACCTCACTTCCTCTGTCATCTTCACCATGGCCAAATTCGCCACCACGTTACTGGCGACATGGACTGTCAGAGCTTTTGCTTTGGTTTGTAACTTCTGTGTCTTGGCTCGCAGCAGGTTCTCTACCTTCTGAAGACTCGCCTGGCTCTCGGGCAGTTGCTTCACGGTCTGTACCATTGACGTTATTGTTTGAGCACTGAGTATACAACGCGGTTAAATGTCTGTGTCCCTTGTCGAGAGAGCTAAGAAGTGCTTCCAAGTCTGCGTCCGCCAGGTGGCCGGGTTAGTATTCAGGAATATTCATCTCTCTATTGAGACATCTTAAACATGTCCGGGCTCATGCTATGCGAGAAGTACTATGAAGTCTTCCGGAGGGAGTTGAAGGACTACAAGAAGAAGACACCAGATGAGCTCGCTCAGCTCTCCGATGCTGAGCTGACAGAGGAGCTGACAGCTGTGACGCTCTATCTAGGATTTGGCAAGGGACAGATCTGCTTCCTCGAATAGCTTATCATGGGCGGGAGTATCGTCGAGCAGCTCCTGTGAGCTAAAGGTTTCTACAAGGATCGGGAGTATTTGTCAGATGTGTTCCAGCAGTTGCAGACCGCCATGGCCTCACCGGATTCAGAGCTGAACAAGGCTCTGCGATATTACAAGCTAGAAAAAGAATGCACTGCCGAATCCTCCAGCCCTTGGATGTGCATGTTGGCAGCGGGAATAGGGGCTGTAGGGCTGGTAAGCTGGTTTCAATGTCTCACCGTGCTACTGTAGAGAGTCAGGATAGTCTTATAGCTGATTTGCTAGCGGCGGAGTAGGCTGACCCCGAGCGCCACGATAGCTAGGCCTGCCACCACACGTAGAGCTACCACCGGAAGCGGTGTCGTGTCAACTGGCTGCAGTATCGGGGCGCCTGGAGCTGCCGTGTCGACTGGCTGCAGTGTCAGGGTCGGAACGACTGTATGGCTCGTACTATGCATAGGTGCGTTGATGGCAGTGTTGAAGCCGAAGTGGACACCGGGGGAACTCCCCTCGACTATCATGTTGTTATAGCGCCTGACTTGGAGGTCCTCGATGTTCACGATCATGTTGCTCGGAATCAACCATAGGTGTGGCGAAATAGCCAAGTCGAGTTTGCGATGGGCCTTCTGCAACCCCTGCTGGAACTTAGCAATAAGACTACTGGGGTCTGCCACAATGATCATATCCTCAATGATGAACATGGCCTGGACCTCTGCTCCGCTAACACCATCTATGGAATGCCGCAGCTGGGTCTGTGCCATAATGAGGCAGTAGCACAGTGCTTCCAGGGACTGGTTGATCCGAACGATCCCTGCCGGTATGAGGCCTGAGGTGGTGTGTGAGAAAAAGTACTTCCATACATCTCGATAGTCCTGCCGCAAGCCAGTGATGTGCATATTTTGCACCAGCACTCCAGGGTCAGAGTCTGGATCGAACAAGAATGTCGCTTTCTTCCAATGGCCTACTCGTTGGCGGGTTCAATAGTGGAATCCTGAGTAGTCACGTCTCGGGTCACTGTGCATAACCCCTAGACCGCTGTTGTCACCACCATGCCACCAATAGTCTGGCTGAGTGCTGAACTCTCTCTTTCTGTAGTCTGCTGGCCGCTGAGACGCTATGACAGTTGAGCTGTGGGTCGAAGGCGTTTGTATCAGGGAGGCTTGCACCCAGCTCATGGAGGATTCGTCGCACCATGAAGTACACATGGAATCTGAGATAGCTGGCGATGAGCACAGCTTCAGGAGTACCAGAATATGAGTGAAGCAGGGTACTCCACATCCTGCCGCGGCACACCACACGGCAAAGTTCAGCTGCTGATTCCAGTATGAGAGGCTTGGAGCAGCCATCCCAGTATGAGCTTGCTTCGCATCCTTGATGGTGAATGGGCGGTTGGTCAGCGGTCGTGGGTTGACGGAGAAGCTGGTTCGGGACCATCCATCCACGGTGATGGAGAACGGTGTTAGCTCTGGTATATCATCCAGTAGACCTCTCAGGCCAGTCAAGGGTGTACCCAGGAGGGGCGGTTGGCTCCGGATGACTGTCGTGAGGTTCCGTGGGAAGGCCATCCATACCAGTATTCTTAAAGCTACCGTAAAGGCAGCACACTATTTGCAGTCATCTCGACTCCAGAGACCAGCGAGGCGACCTCGCCGTAACATCTGGTTTTTTAACTCCTCCATATCAACCTGCCCGCTGGAGCCTCTGAGATATTGCTGTCGAACGTTAGGTTTCCCCGTGCAGTACAGGGCTTCAATATATGGTGGTACTCTTCAACGGTGACCTGGCCACCCTCGAGAGCGTTGCTGACAGACTCGTCGATACTCCGTAGCATACTCTGTGCCAGGGCCACATACTTAGCATGCGCGAGGACATTGTAGGCTGTCTTATATCGCCTGCGCATTCTGCCTCATGGCAGAGATTCTGTCTGATGGTATCTATCTGCTGGAGTCGCCAGCCGTGTACTGTACACCCCTCGTCACCAGTCACGTAGGGGTATATTTCTGGTTACTTCCGCCACTCTGATTTTGCCATAGTATGCCTGGAGATTAAAGTTGCATCACCTGCAGAACCTGCTCATGAGTCCCAGATGGGTACATTTTGTAGAGCCTGGCGAACCGTGCCAGCTTGCTGGTTTCGAGACAGACGTCACTTAGACAGAGGTCATCCAGCACCATGTCGGGTGCCAGTAGCTTTCAGAGATGTGACATCTGGAACTTCACCTCATCCCCAAGATAGTAGGTCCGCCGCTGGATGGCTTGATTGGTCTTACACTTCTGCGCCATCTCCTCTTTTCACTGTATGACATCTGGCTCATCCTCGTCTGAGAAGACACCTGGCTCATCCTCGTCTGTGAAGACATCTAGCTCATCGTCGTCTGTCAAGACTCCTGCGTCCCGCTTACTCTCCTCCAGGAGGGCAAGCCAGTATCGGAAATTTTCACTGTTCCTTCGCCTCCTTGCAAGGCTCGCGTTCTGTTCATACCAGTTCTCCCACTGTAGTCGCTCTCCTTCTTGTTGCAGTGCGAGCCTCTGTTTGTTTAAGGCCTTTATCTGTGCAGGGGTCATGAAGGGGCGAACCTCTTTCTTCATCATCTCGGCCAAGGTCAGATAATGCTGGTGTGATATCATGTTGTTGTCAGGTCAATGAGTAATAAGAATATAAACTCTAAATGGCTGTCCGATATCCCATCCATGCTGGAATATATGTTAATGGCGGGGCTGTCAAACAGGTGATTTAAAGTTGTGAACAGGGTTGGACTGATAGCTTTCCATATGTTGCTGTTGGCACCTGGGTGATACTCTATCACATTCCGGCAAATTTCTACTAGTGAGCTGCTGTGTGCACTGCCCGGAGGTTGATGTAGCACATCGGCGTGTATGTATGTTGTGCCCTGGTGGGGCACCTCTAAGAGGACTCATTCTACACGGTACTGTACCACCCATCTCCCCTCTAGAGAGGGTGAGATTACGTTCTACCACCAGAGTGCAGCAGTCGGACAATCGACATGGTTATATCTCCTGTTTAACCTCCTTTTATAGCGTGCTTTGGAACCCATATTTGCTCACTCGACTGGTCTTGCTGATCTGGCAGATGTGTACGCAGTTGATGCTGCCAAGGTAGTAGAGATCGATAGCAAGTCACTCGCCCTACAGTACGAAGCATGCTCAAAGGCATTCTCCCTCCACCCCATTGGTGGTGATGGGGTGGAGCTGCACACAGACCTCAAGGATGTGACGAAGGAGCGCCTGGGTCGCAACATAGATGGCCACAAGATCGTGTTTCGGTATGATTTCCCGAAGAGGAAGTACATCCTCGAGCCGTTGATTGAGCTCTCTGATACAGAGGTGGCAGACATCAACACCCTAAATAACGACCTCAGCTTTCATCTGGTCAAACACTATTCGAGTGGAGCCCCGCCGATGGCCCATGATGGCCTGCTATTGACCCTGGCAAAAAACCTGCAGTTCATATTTGAGAAGAATGAAGTGTGGTGCCGAGCTGGAGCTGGGGGTGACTGGCAAACATGGTTGCCCCTATATAGGCCTCCCGCAGTGATTGACCTAAAGGTTACTCCCCTCTCCAATGTTGTGAAAAAGGATGAGACATGGACTGTCGGGGATCATCCTTCCTCACCTATAAATGAGGTGAAGGTGACCCTGACGAGGGTGGGTCACCGGATCGCGGTTACAGGTGGAAAGCTCCTGCTGCGTCGTCCATTCGATGGACCAGAAGAAGCTGTTAACCTCCAGGAGGGCACCCTACGGGTAGATGGTGTGTCACATGTCTCCAAAGTCAAGGGTGCTGTTAAACTGACTCAGCGAGTCGAACTCACTAGGCCGCAAACGACTTATATAGTCCTAGAGCTACGTTTCTTAGCCGGTAGCAGAGTGAAGCAGCTAGCCCCTGCCCCTGAAGGGATGAAGATTACTATCGATCCAGATGGAACAGGGCTCGATCTGGCACAGATATTTCTCGAGGGGTTCACTTTGTTCAGTTTAACTCTTCATATATAGCCATGATTCTCATCATACTGCTCATGATGGCGTCTACAGCAGTGGCACAGGGCACTGAGACTGCCATGATATTGGATGCCAAGTGGGCCCACTTCCGGGATGACCCCCAGTGCAATCCTTGGATCGACCCCTTGCGCAGAAACATTTACGACCGCTTTCAGCCACGTAAGAGATCGAGTCTTTCTGCCACTGCTATGGGGTGGAGAACCCTGCTCAGCACCAGATTCCCTGCGTAACATGTGAACATGCCAGAGTCTGCCTGGGTTCACATGCTAATCACTTTAGCCTCCCCCCCCCCAGGTGAGCGTTGTCAAGGTAGACGGAAGCCCCTATGGGTGGTCCTCTCATGTCAATGCGACTCTGGCAAAGACTACGTGTTTGTTTGAACCTACACAGAATAGAGAGAGGCCGGCCCTGTGGCTGATGGCGATCAGTGGTGTATATCACTGTGGAGGCTTGTCTCTAAATGGGCGTTCAGCCCCTGGTAGTAGTAGTGTCGGTATGATCCTACCTCCCTGGCAGCCGTTCGGCGATCCGTGGTGGCCCCCACAACCTATGCCTCAGGAATTGAGAGGGCGGTGGGAGCCGCGGATCACGGAATTGTTGCCTGTGGAGGGAGGTGGGTTTTTTCTACTACCGGCTATACTACTGCATAGCGCCTCCCAAACCAGTAGTATTTATTAATCGACTGAGTATTCTAGAAAGCGCAGTGGCTGAATCCATATCTCAGAAAAGGTTGCATACCGACGATGTACTCAGCTGGAAATACAGACTTATGCCAATGCGCGAAATTACGGAACACGAAAAATCAAACACTTAGGGACATAAACGGACACGAAGGGGTCTTTTAAATTTCGTTGGCGAGATCGCTTCCAGTTTGTTTGGAGTCGCGACCTCGTATGATATAGACAGCCTCAGAAAAATGCTAGGAGTAGACATGAAGAAAACTAACACGTTAGTTCATTTCACGAATAGCCTTACATCCTTTGTAAAACGTGCCTTTAACGAACTGTCAATCAACAGACAACGAATCAACCGTTTGTCCGAGGTCATGGAAAATGTAATGAATAAACTAAATGACTTAATGGAATTAGACGAGAAATCTCAACAACTGTGGCGACAGGTCGTGTTATTAACACAATTTGAACATTTAATTGATGCGTTAGAAGGGGTGATCAATATTAATCAAGAGGCCCGGGTCAAATATTGGAGTCAAATCGCATCATTGGAGCTAGGTCGTCTTACGGAAGAGTTATTTGGACCGGATGATTTGAATGACATTGACAAGCAAGTTATGACCGGAATGTGCCTAATTCGCCTGTATCAGTGGTATTACGAGAATGTTATAATTCATCCATTATGGAAGGACCCAGAAAGCCTGAATTACGTCGCTACGATCCTATTAATCGATGATGGCGCATACGTTGAATATGGCCTACATTCTTGGCCCATGCCATTACGCGAGCCAGGACACTTTGTCCAAATCTTATTATCCGCGATTAGCATAGGACTGAACACCAGAACTGGTTGGTATTTCATGCCCCGAAATGTCATGGCAATGACCAGAGAGTATGTGATGGCAACCTGTTGTTAGGACCGACGCATATACCCCGCATATCAAGCCTATTATCAGAGTTGATGAATGGAGCGTGCACGATCAAGTTGATACGATCTAATGACGCCAGCAGTAAGGTATTGGAATTAGACAATGCAGGAATAATATTGCAAACTTTTGGGGAGACGGTTGACATTCATTGTGACTGTCAGTGAACTCAAAAGCAATATGTGTCGGCAGGACTTTATGCCCACAATCCAGAGAATTGCACATACAGTGGTTTTGATTGGAAATTCAGACAAGTACGGACATATACCCGCAGATATCATTTATTGGCTAACGTCATACATATAACGTCATTTCACATCCCTAAACCTTTAAATGAAACCCGGGTGATAGAACATTTGAGAAGGGAACCATGGTTGAAATTGAAAAGATTAAATATGTTGCACTGAGGCCGCTGGAAGGAGTAGATATTGAAAAAACGGAGACTCTTGAAATGAACAATTTAATGATTTATATGATTACTTCAATATTGATAATTATCTTCGTGATGTTTGTATTGTAGAGACTGAATATGCGTTATAATATTTTTAAATATTGTGCAGGAAAACGTCAGGGTCACATATATCCATTGTAAATATACCTAAATCCAAGCGAACGGAGGCTATAGAAATGGTTGGCGTGGGTAAAATGATGCCTAAGCTGGGAACGGATTTCCCATCATGCTCCGATATAAATTAAACATTTAAATTAGACCAAGTTTGGATATTGTCGTGATCGGGCAATATGCGTTCTTGTCCACGAGTCACGATGGCCGGAATTTAGCATTGCGCCAAGGCCAGCCTAAATGCAATGAATTCTGCACACCGCGTCTTGTAGGGTTCTGGAATTGTTTCAAGAGACGTTTGGAAAATACAGCATCTTTAAATTTAGTCTCCACTTATACACGCGCGCGTGCACATACACACACGCGCGCACATCACACGAGAGAGCCAAAAGAAATGTTGTTTTATGATGACTTAGAACCGTGTTAATAGGGTATGATGTAAAATGTGACGTGTACAGCATAATTATGATGTAACGTCACGATCTGTTAATAATAATAATAATAATAATAATAATAATAATAATAATAATAATAATAATAATAATAAAAATATCGGCCATCACGAAATTTGTTATAGGCAAAACGTCATTGCCTGCAATGTTGACCACTATTGAGTTGTAATCGATGTGTAAATATAGTTAGTAGATGATGGATGGAAGGTTGATATGTTTGGTGGGAGAAAAGTTTTTGAAACGTTTAATAGTTTCTCTCTATATAATCGCCATCACTGTAGAGACACTATGGGTTCAAGTTTAAAAGTCAAATCGATTGTTCTGAGAAACTGACCGCTGGATATGCATGCGTATAATCATATATGATTGCGATATCCCCATAATTAGGAAGTACAGAGGGGAACCGCATGTAGACAAAGACGATTAAGCGTTGGGTGGCGCCATTGAAATGCTTGTTACGTTTGACGCTCCGCAGTGCACGTCAGAAATGCACAATGATGGCGATAGAATTGGTCAAATCATAGCGATAAACATGTTGGACATATGCGGTGGAATGTCAAATACAAAGGGAAGTCATAAATTCGTGTAATGAGTCAATACATTTTTGGTCACTTCAGACGCCCCAAATAAGCAGCTGCGCGATTAACGCGTGCCGATTGCGTGGACTTCTAACAATAGCAATAACTGTTAATCAGGATGGGTTGAAGACGCATGCGGGTAATCGTGAGGCATGCAGCGGTGCATCAGAAAGATACACTAGGTGGATATTTCGAAATTATATAACATGGTCATAAACTTCAAAGTAAATAGGCCCTTGACGGACGCTGCTAAGGGACAGCTAGACGTGCCACTCCATGACGACATTATAAAAACGGACGATCTGGACCATCTCGACACTCAATTCACACGACTCCCTTAAGTCAATTCCACTAAGCGTTAAACTGAGTGACAGAATGAATGGTTGGATAGCCAAAAGGGTAATTGACATGGCAGCCGAGATCGCAGAAGCTGCCAAGAAATAGGAAACGCAGATAGAGATGCGAGAAAAGGCTTACTTGAACAGCAAATGCGAATGGACAATTGGCATCACCATTCGAATGACGTCCTGTAAAAAGAAGATAAGGAACAGAACACGAAGACGTAGTCGACTAGGAGAGCAAGTCAGCGAATCAACGGCATACGTGACTGAGATTGGCGAAACGAACGTCCGCAGGCCTGAGTCAGCTGGCGAAGAGCCGGACAAACCCGGACCATCAAGGGTGGCCATGCCAAACGGCTACCGACCGGCCGGTGAATCTGACGATGACTCGGATTTAATTAAGGACAGCGATGGACGGGAATGGTACGTTACATATCTATTCATGTGTGTGCGGTCGACATGACAGACATGAACAGCATCTATAACGTAGTGACTAGCGTTTATAAACATAAAACACCAGCAGCGAGATAAATGAAACAAGATAAAAGGAAAGAAAACATTTAAATCGGGACAATTTGGACAATCATTACGGAAAGTGTATGAAAATTGTTACTGTTTATCGTTCATAAATTAAATGATAAGTATAAAATAAATACGAATAGCATTGTGTGCATTTCTTACGAGGTCTGGATCACCGAGTGTTGTGAAAAGGTAAAAAAATTGATATATGCATCCGTCTTCAAGTGCAATGGGGGATTAACCCTTGGAACGGCCTGAAATTCCGAGCAAGTGATTCCGGATAGTTCGGAATGGCTGTTTGGTCTAAGCAGGAGTGATAATGGCCAGGTTCTTCTTGCCATAGCGAAGATTGAGAGCTGGTAGGGGGTTGAGTGTAATCTACTTCAGAAAGAGTTAAAATCACATTCTAGTGAATGTATATTTTAACTTTCCGGTGTGGGAGGTATGTAAAATCTGAATTATTCAAAGTGTAGATTTTTTGATATAAAAGATTACTCTGCATTCTGAGTTTAAATTCAGAATGAGAAGGGCTATAGGGTTAAGCCGTGTTCACAGCCATTACGTCGATTGCCTTGTTGGCGTACAACAAAGGTCATTCAACATAATGGCTGGACAATTACTAATGATAGAGACCATTGATGTTATCGTTGAAACGAACGTTGCACTAATTAGTCTTGAGTCATTATGGCCGTTAAAGGTTATAATGGCGCTCGAGTGCACAGATTGGTCAGCAAGATGGCATCAGTGATTTCTACCACATAGTTAGGAATGATGGTGTGCCGGGCCAGGATGGCTGAGGTGAGGGTTGATGAGCGTGCTATATATTTGCATGTCTTGTGCAAAAGGGAGCTACCTTTTGAGATCACTCATCACTTTTGGTTCTCTTTTCGGTACACTTTTTTATAGTATAAACATGAATGTTAGGTATTAGATAGGAGTTTTAGTCGAAGTATAGTTATGATTGTTACAGAGAATAAATTCACAGTATGATATAAGTTTGAAGTCGCTGTTTGCCGATACAAGTATTAATAGCTAGATTAATGCAACAAGACCAGAGAGAAACACTTTGGCACGAATCTAAGAATCTTCGAGAAGTCAGATGGCCGTGGGACGGATATAAATATTTGATCACAGAAGCAAAGGCGAGCAGCGTCCCCAAATTGAATTCGATACATTTGAAAACCAACGAGCTGCTGCTGGTCAAGAATTTATACTGTGTGTGATCGTACTGTTACGTTTGTGTGCCAAGCATTTACATGCATTGTCTTGCGTATTTTAGAAGGCCCATTGCTACATAGGGTTTTTTGTTTAGTTTCTGACGCCTAACGTTGGCGGCAGCTAATTATACAATACCTTATATTTGTCATTATCTATGGATAACTATCAATCATAGAATATGCCAGCTAGCTATAAACGGACACCGAGTCTTAAAATTACGACAAAAGGGTGTGATGTGTCAGCTATTGACATATACCATGGATTAAAGGACGCTATTGGTGCTTGCCCTTTAATATTAGTCGTGATCAATTTAATATCACGGTGACTAACCAGGAAGTAAAGGACAGCTTGTTAGAAGGCGAGCTTATAGTAAAGGAAGAAATCTGTGGAGTAGAGGAGATTGAGTCTGATAGATTGGTGGTCAAAATCAAAGCTCCTTTGGAAATTCCAAATGAGCGACTGGTGGCGGAATTTTCGCAGTATGGCCAAGTTGTCAAAATCGAGAGAGAAACTTATTGGTTTGATAAGTCTCTTGAAAATGGAATCAAACGGGTGTATTTTGATAAAGTGGATAAGCCGCTACATAACAAGTTTTCCCTTGATGGTGCCTTCATCCTGCCATTATGGTACAGACGTCAAACGAAGGAATGTCGAATTTGAGCTAGTACTAACCATATAGCAAGAGATTGTACCAAGAAAAAACAATGTCTGCTGTGTGGGTCTCCTGATCATTTAAACGCAATTGCCTGAATGATAGTGAAGTATCAAAATCTGCTATGGACCGCAGTGCTGTAGAGTCTCCGGAGGAAAAGTGGAATCCATACACTGCCCTACCCCTGCTTCTGTTGTTGAGGAGGTTCATGCGGTATCAACTCAGAATGTACATACTGTTGAAGATCCTGAGTCAGTGAATGGTGATGTGAATGACAGTGAGATTCAGGTTATAGAGGAGGGAATTAGTTTGACTCCTGATGAAATTGATAAAGGGCAATCAGGTGATGATGATGTCTTGGATAATGACGACTTGTTCATCGTCACATGCTCTACCATGTGGACAAAATAAATTTAGAACTGACCTGACAGAAGATGGAGATGATATTCCTTTGAGTATTCAACGTTTGCAGATATTATTAATAGACCAAAACGTAATAAATCTGACTCTAGTTCCGAATCTGACGTTGAAGCAGAAGATCTCGAAGATGTTAACGTGTCTCTTGCTCAGTCCGAATACTCAGATCAAACTCAATCATCATATGTATCAGATGAAATGGTGATGTATTGTTCACCAAAGGGTGATGTTTTAGTGCTGTATGTAACAGCAACAGGTGTCCGTTATAGACATCTACGGTTCGATTCCGATATTTCCCGTTATAGTCACTTGGAAAAGGTTAAATTAAATGATCATGATTTTGCCAGCAAATTTGGAATGTGGGATAAAAAGAGAAATAAGGCCAGTAAAAAGTCAAAATCTAGTTAGGTTACTTATGGCAGGCTTGCATATTATCTATCTTATTATGCTCATTTGTACGCTAAATTGCAGGGGTTTGAATTCTGAATTTAAGCAGCAGCGTCTTTTAGAAGAACTTGCAAACCAAAATGTTGATGTCGCTTTACTTCAGGAAACAAAAATTAAAAGATTTTTGAAAGGTTTATAACACTTATTAAAGGTGACATTTACTACTCACTGGCAACTGATAATAGTGCAGGAGTTGCCATACTAATTCTACCCAGCTGCCTTAAATCGGTTAGCATTACATCATCATCTTCAGATGCAAGTGGACATTGGGTCAAAGTAGCAAGAGATAATTCTCATTCAGGCTTACATATTATGTGTATCTATGCACCTACTTCTCATGGATCTCGTTGTCGCATATTTACTGATGCATCCGCTAGTTTTCAAGATAATGATTGCGAGAATGTAAATTTAGGTGGGGATTTTAATTGTGTTTTAGACCAAAATAAAGATAGGAAATCCACCACGAGATATAATGATACGTCTCATGAGCAATTGACACGTTTCTACGATTGTGAAGATTTATTTAATAGTTATAGAGAAATCAATCCTGAAGGAACCAATTTCACCTGGTTTTCTAATGATGGTTGGTCAGCATCGCGATTAGACAGGATATATTTGAATCAATTGCTTAAAGGCAGTCTTACACAGGTTATCACGCTTCCAGGAACATTTAGTGATCATAATATGGTGTGTATCAGTTTAGATAATGCTGACTGGATTAAGCAAGGGCCTGGGTTTTGGAAATTATATAATTCTCTTTACATGATATTAATTATCATCAGCGTATTGAAGGATTTTGAGCATATTGGCTTCGTAAAAAGGAAGAATATGAAAATCTGATGCAGTGGTGCGGTGGTGGGAAGAGGGGCAAAGCTGGTTTGGCTCATATTTCACAACAGTTTGCAAATAAAAAGGCCAGTTATAGGCGCAAGCGTAAGAAGACCTTGGATAAATTTTTACTCAGAATTTCAAGTAAAGTTAATGCCGGTGATGCAAGCTACAATGGCCTCTTATTAAAAATAAAGAATCAAATTAATGATTTAGATCACTATGCTTTTGAAGACACTAAGACTCGATCAAGGGCGCAATTACTAGCAGAAGGTGAGAAGCCTACCACATTTTTCTGTAGGGTGGAAAAGGCAAGAGGTGTTGAAAAGCTTATCCGACGGCTAAAATTGAGGAATTGTGTGTTGGTCAACTCAAATATAGATATGCTAAAAGCTTTTCATTCATTTTACAATGAACTGTATACATCCGAAGGTAGTGACGAAGCAGCAACGACATTTCTTCTAGGCAACTTAAATAAGCGATTGCATGATTCCTGCTGTGAAATTTGTGAATAACACCTGTCGTTAAATGATTTAACCGAAGCTTTACATGGAATGAAGGAAGATAATACTTCAGGACGTGATGGGCTTACATCCGAATTTTACCGCACATTCTGGCACTTGCTTGACCATTGTTTCAGCAAGTCGTACACAATATATTTGAGGATGGCCACCTTCATTTTTCCATGTCTCAAGCATATGTGCGAATTCTGTATAAGAGAGGTGACAGGGAAAAATTTAAGAATTATCGACCAATATCTCTACTTTGTGTCGATTATAGGATAATTTCAAGAACGTTGCCATTGAAATTAGGTAGAGTATTAAATTAGGTTATTGATCTTGATCAGACATGTGGTTTTCTAGGCAGAAGTATATTGACAAATGTCATGTTGATAAGGGATTTAATTAATATAGTTGAGAAGGATGGAATTTCTGCGGCTGTTGTTGGACTTGATAATGAGAAAACTTTTGATCGTCTCGAGTGGGATTTTCTTTTCAAGTCCTTAAATTGTATTGGATTAGGCCCAAATTTTATTAAATGGGTCAAGATATTATATACAAACATATCTAGTCGATATCTGGTCAATAACTATTTGTCTGATGAAGTTGTATTGGCACGTGGAGTACGACATGGATGTTCCCTGTCGCCACTCTTATTTGTGATTGCGATGGAATCACTCGGATCAACATTGCGAAGAGACAGCACTTTTAAAGGGGTAGTCAAGCCTACATAAAGTGATCAGATAATAACATTAAATTTCTAGGAATTTACTTCAGCAGGAAAATGGATCCACTAGCACCACTGGATTTGGGTATAAATAACCTTGTTATGGCTGGATTGTGGTACACAGCTTCTGTTATCCAAATGTCAAAATGTTGAGGATGAAACTAATAATTTAATCTTGTCATATATGGGAGAGAAAACAGATCTTGTGTCCCATGCCGTTTTTGTCAATGGTAAATTAAACAGAGGACTAGACTTGGCCCATATTTCAACTATATATGCATCATTGAAATTAAAGTTTTTACAAAATCTGTTTTATTCCGACTTGCCATGGGCAAATGTTTCACGGAAATTGTTAGAGCTGTATGTTGGTCCATTTCCTGCTGACTGAATTTTTTTATGAAATTCAACACCGCCAAATGTTATGAAAATCCCTGGAGTATATCAAGCGCAGCGAAAAGCTTTGAGTATGTTTTTCAAAGTTGCTCAATTACCTCAAACATGGGAAGATGTGCTTGATCAGAACATATGGGGAAATGAGAATATTCAGTTGGGCAGCAGGGCTCTTTATTTCCCATCATTGGCCAGTAAAGGCATTCATATTGTGTCTGACTTAGTTACTCCAGGTATCCGAACATGGCTTCCTCTCCAGATGATATCAGAGAAATGTAAGCCGCGAAATATTGATGCTCGGAGATTTTTAACACAAATCCAGAAAGCTGTTGCGATAGCATGGTTTACATTACCCAATGCTAATGGCATACGTGAAATTTCTCCACCTATGCTACTTTACTATGACACATTATTTAGACCCCATATGAGTTCTCATGATTGGTATATACTTCTAATACAGAAGCATGCAAAAACACCCAAAGCTATCGCGGCGTGGGAAGGAACAAGATATAAACCCTCAAATTGGAATATGGTTTGGAAGAATTTACATCTGCCTTGTTTGCCCTATACTGCACTGGATATAGCTTGGCGTCTTATTCATCGCCGTATTTGGGTGGGTCACCTACTACAAATATGTCATGCCACAACTAGCAATCTATGCCCTCTTTGTGAACATGAGGAAGAAACGATTGATCACCTTTTTATCAATTGTGCAGAAATTTTGGAATTTTGGAAATACATAATTAAATTTAATATCCGTCCGCTGAAAATAAATGCTGAAATGATTTTGTTTAGAGACCTCAGCCATATGCAAAGATATCTTCCAGGTGGTAAGCAAGTAATAGTCATCTGTCTTTTAACAATAGCTGTCTGGACGATTTGGAAATATAGATGCGCTCAGGTGCTGAATCCGGACAGAGGTAATTCATTATTATCTCTGAAAGCGATTTTTGGTGCCTTGTTCCAGCAAGTTTTACAAGCCGAATATGTTTAATTTACGAGAAGGTGCAGACCAGACCAGTTTACAGATATGTGTTGTAAGACATGCACGTTGATAATTCTTTTCGGGAATTCAGTTACCGTAAATATATAAGCACGAGACCATATGAGATATAAGCTACCGTGGGAAAAGATTATTGCTAGATTTTCTTGGATTATTTTAGTTTTCGGTTGTATGTTCGCTGCGTTTCCCATTGGGTTGGCTTAAATTATTCACTATATTAACATTGAAAGTTTGATGATTAATGAATTAAATAATCTTTATTATCGTCAATATGTTATATGGGAATATTAATTTTTTTCACTTTTATGATTGTAAGTTAGTTTAAACATGTGTTTACAGTACTCAGAATATCCAAGCTGGGGTGATTCTGGAAATATTACTAATTACTTGTGTGTGCATGGCATTTGCGTTAGGGTAATTGTGGAAATGTTCATTCAAGGTAAATTGATTCGGGATTTTCACTTTTGTGATCATAAGTTAGTTGAACATATGATCACAGTAGTCAAAATATCCAGAGTGTGGTAATTTTATAAACGGTAATGGTGATTCAGGTGTACATTGGAATTGCATTATGGCAATTTTAAAACTTAACGTTTTGTTGAAATAAGCGGTCCAAATTAATTTTTGTGCGTGAGCGTAATATTTGTTCCTTTTTATGTATATATTGGTACGTGTGATGTAATGTTTATAAATATATATTTTAATATATAGAATTTATTTCTACAAAATACTGACGTATATATGTGTTGTTTATCAAGTTGTTTTTTTACAGTTTTGTGTATTTTGTCAGTAAAATATTTTTGGGTAGAAAGGATTTCCACACGATCCTTTGATCGTGTTAAAAAAGTAGTAGTAGTAGTAGTAGTAGTAGTAGTAGTAGTAGTAGTAGTAGTAGTAGTAGTAGTAGTAGTAGTAGTAGTAGTAGTTTTAGTAGTAGTAGTAGTAGTAGTAGTAGTAGTAGTAGTAGTAGTAGTAGTAGTAGTAGTAGTAGTAGTAGTAGTAGTAGTAGTAGTAGTAGTAGTAGTAGTAGTAGTAGGTATACTTACTTAGATAACTTCATCAGACTGTCTTTGGAGTGAAAGCTTGCAAACAAACCTGTCTGTAGTACATACAAGAATTAAACCGATCAACGTACAGCTGTATTACTTATAGTTGTTCTATCGAGAAAGGAAGATACGTTGTTGTCGTATTAACATAGTGCTTAATTATAGGTCATAAATATTTGCTGACCTACCAAATTTATTTACTCACTCACTCGCTCACTCGTTTTATAAATGATTCGGCAACGTTTATAACAAGCATGTATTTGTGTATTGCGCTAGCATACGCGCGGTGTATTTATCGTCATTTTTATTATCGTTATTGATCATTAACAGCTAACAATAACAACAACAAAGATTTCTTTGCTGAGATTAGATTTGTCTTGCGCTGTTTTTGTCTTTAGCTCAAAGTAAGCCTGTTATGCCCGTAGTTGAAGCGGCCGACCCACTAAATGGAAGCCTTGGCAACAATATGACACATAATAGGCTGTACTTTAGGAGGAATCCTCTTCTCGGTACATTGTCTAAAAGTAGGCATATACGTGCATACAAAGCAAGTTATCGATTAAGGTTATACGGTACTTGTGCATCGCATAGCCGACAAGAATCAATGTAGCGACACATAAGTGAAACGAACGGCTAAGCAGAGCTCTCAAAAAGATCCCATGTTTGCTACAAGTAGATGACAGATCAAACGTTTTTCATTCTTGGAGCGGGATCACATCTCATGCTATCTGTGAGCAGGAGAGAACCACAAAGATAAAACTGAAGAACCACATTACAGCTCAGAAGTAAATCAACATGTTTCCAAACAAAGTCAACTGTTCTGTTGAATATGTTGATCATATTTGGATTGGAAGACACTGCCTATGGCAAGCATGCATGTGCATACGCGTGCACGCAGACACTCACGCACGCGCGGCGCACGCGCACACACACACACGCACGCGCGCACGCATTATGTGTCCAAAAGCCTCCTGGACAGCCAACATTTTCAGAGCAAAGACCCTCTTTCCAGGCTTGTAGTTTTCAAAAATATTTCCATCACCCCGGCCTCTTCTCACTCCCAAAGTGAAGTGGTTGTTGGATGATGTATCCATGCCAGTAGCTGGAATTGACGCTCCGGCTGACTAACTTGTTTCTGGTATTGTTTTAGAAACATGTTAGCTTATAGCTACGTCGTACAGTAGCACACTCTTTCTGAATGCTCATTTTAACCTTGTGGAGCTCAAATCAACTAGGAACATTAACTCTTCCAAGACAAAACCGACCAAAACTGGCCTCTGTCATTGTCTTAAAGAATGTACATTTGCAGGCTAAGAGAACAGTATCTATGAAATTTTACCACTGGAATGACAGCCGCTATCATCGAGCCAGTCATTTTTGTGGTAAATTTTCAATAGTAGTCTTCTCTTGGCCTACAAATGGGCATTCAATAAGCACAGATTTTTCTTTACCAAATTTAGCCACTAAAATTTTAATACATAATAAAGTCTGTCACATTTACAAACTGAATAACAGAATGTGAGGTTACTTACTCTAACACGCCCGTCTCATTTAACCCCTCTTGTGTCAACTTAACCCTTCAAACTTCAAACCTTCTAGTTCAAACTAACAAAAATCAGCTACGTAGTGGTCTTGAGGCATGTCTATTTGCAGGCAAAGATAATAGTATTTTTTTAATATCTACCACTGAAATGACTGGCTCGGTTACTGAGCCAGTCAATTCAGTGGCAAATTTTCAAAAATACTCTTCTCTTGACCTTCATATGGACACTGGCTAAGCATAAACTTAAATTTTCTTTAACGTTGCCATGTTGATGGCCAAGCCGGCTAAAATTCCAGTGGTAAATTTATATTAAAAATAGTCTTCTAAAATTAAAATTACTTGAAATATGTTGACCATTAAAACAATTAATTGGTATAAGTAGTATTTTGAGCGCTTTGAGGTGCTGTTGACACAAGTGGCTTTAACAGAATTATATGTGCAGAATGTTAACAATATTGCACTAAATAACAGCTAGAAAGACACATAAATGTGCGAATAGTGATTATTGGGGTTGATGATTTATTATAAATCGCTTAGTTCTAAGTAAATAAAATGATGATATTTTATGGACAAAATTAAGTAATACCTTTTTAATTTAAAGAAAAATGTGTGCTTTTGTCTGTGTTATGTAAGTCCTACTTCCAGATGGATCGCCTAGACATGGTTTTGTTCTTAATAACGTTTTGGTAGACTTTGCCATTTTGTAAATAAGAATCGTGTTGACGAAAACAATTGTATTTTTGTAATCTGTAGAGATTTCAATGCTAGAAGTAGGATTTTACCATATTTTTTTAATAATGATGACATTTGGTATATTCTTTTCAAACGATGCAGTAAAGTTACCGGAGATGAAAACGGAGCAGTCAAATCAGCGCAGATAATAATATAATTACTAGCACAAGTAACATACCTGAGATGACGAGGTTTCTAAACATTATTTATTTGAATATTCGTAGCAGTCATTTTGCCCGTATTGGAGCCAATCCTTAAGGTAAATGGACCGAAGCAATTGTCAGTGGGTTTTAACGCTGCACAGATAGTATGCAGTCGTGTGCGTTGATAACAGATCGTATCTACTTCTTGCTGCATCTAGCATTTTACCGACACACATATCTTCCAATTCTAAACCACCCCTAAATAGCAGAGCCAGATTTTCATATTTGTTGGACCGTATTTTTTATATAATTAATGTGGTATTTGAGAAAACATATCTTCGGATACCATTTTTATCATTTCAGATCAGCACGTTTCCAATTGTGTGTTAGCATTGCCGAATTCTGATTACCAGGAGCAATAATTCCATCACCCAACAAGGCCTGTTGAAACTCAAAACAGTTTGAGCCCTCACCCGATGCTGGATTGGGCGTCGTCTGCTGCACCACCGATTGCCCCAGGCTCGGCATCCAGTCAACAAGGAGATCTTTTCTACATCATTGTCTTCACAGAGACCATGTCTTCAAAACTGCTCCGCCCCCACCCCCCTGTCTAGCACGTGTCTTGTTACACGTGTTGGCCCGATTTTCCATCATCTGCCTAGATTTTGGAACCGCCGGCGACATAGATGTTCCGGCCACCGGTCTCCACGCACAGACATCTTCAACAAACATTTCTGGAACCGATATACAGAGTAAATTGCTAATCAAAAACACAATAGTGTCCTCTTGTTCTATTAATAGTTGGATGCGGAAAAGGCTTATTCAGCAGCTGTTTCAGAAATGACAGCTTACTCTCTTGTGTAAGAATGTGATAACCATGCGGGAAATTGAACTACACTCGATATGGGCTATACGCGGAAAAGGCTTATTCAGCAGCTGTTTCAGAAATGACAGCTCACTCTCTTGTGTAAGAATGTGATAACCATGCGGGAAATTGAACTACACTTGATATGGGCTAATGAAATGTATATGTATATAGCTTTAACAATAGACATGATTAATTGTAGACGGTGACAGCAAAATGTACTGGAAAGTGTTAAAGGCTGGTAAGAAATTATGTTAAATAAACATAGATCTTGAATGATGTGTACTTTATTAAGTTAAGTTAATACTCCTGACAGTGATTTCTATTGGGCTGATCTGGACATAATTGATGCGGTACCTTTATAAACGCCGAACATAATATTCTTGACGAGATAAAGGTGGCGATAAGTCGGGGGGGGGGGGGTATAAAATAAGAAAACATGAGCATTGCATATGGGGTTGGATATATGGAATTATAAACTACCGCGCCTTCATATGGCATCTGATGTATGTCTGGGGACAAATGTGCACAGTTACCTGGCTGCGAAATATATTCTATTTACTCATTTTATACAGAAAAACTGCTGAATATTTTGAAACTAGTTTTACTGATGGGTACTCCAGTGCATTAGATGCTGTGGTATAGTTCCTGGGTGCAGATCATGCCGATAATTTGACACTCGCGTCTTGCAAAAGTGTTACGGTGCTGGTTAATGCAGTGACGGGATAAGTGAGCTGCAGGACATGCATCCATTAGTCCGGCCTCACGACGAAAAAGGCACAGTGGCGTATATAGTTACGATAGACATGGTGATACTATGCAAGCTCCAGGGAAGATTGTCGGATACTTCTGCATATCTAACCTCTTAGGCATGCGGCCTGCTTGCATGCAAGTCATCAAGGGGGAATTGAACCTATGCCGTGTGATTGGCGTGTGCGTGCGGGCAGGCGGGCGGGCGGGCGGGCGGATGGGCTTACTGGTTACTGGTTTCCGTAGAAATATCTGTCTGGGTATCGGTGTCACGAGAAATGCCCAGTCCGAGCTTTGGTGCTGGGTCATCACTGACACATGGTTTAAGCTGATCGGAGTGGATGACTGAGGTCAGGCCATCCGAAGCATGGATACGGTAGGTCACGTCCGACGTCTTACCTACTACCACATAGGAGCCTTTCCACTGGTAACTCAGTTTACTTGGCACGTTTGCAGACCGTCGCGAATTGTGTACCCAAACCATCTTTCCTGCTTCATAAGGATCTCCTTGCACCCTCCGGTCGTGCCACGTCTTTTGCCGCCGGTGTGCAGTGGATAGTGTTTCTCTCACAAACTTGTGGGCTTGTTCTATCCTCTGCTGCAAGAGTTCAACATAGAGAGATGGTGAATTTTTCTCTCCTGGTATCCGAGGCATGGCCAGATCCAGGGGCAAGGCTAATTCATGGCTTAACATTAACCGAGCAGGGGTATAGCCCGTGTTGGAATGTACTGAAGTGCGGTAAGCCATAAGCACATATGGGAGCCGTAGGTCCCAATCTCTACAATCAAGGCGTGTTTCCTTTGTAAGCATCTCCGCGAGAGTTCTGGTGAATCTCTCTACCATCCCGTCACACCAGGGTGGTATGGAGTCGTCCTTGTTTTGACGATATGGAACAATTTGCAGGGCTCTGATATGAGCCAGCGCTCAAAATTACTTCCTTGATCGGAGTGCAACTCATAAGGCATACCAAAACGGCAGAACACATTGCTTGCCAGGACCTCCGCTACGGTGGATGCCTCTTGGTCTGGCAAAGCAAATGCTTCTACCCACTTCGTAAAGTAGTCTTGTAATACGAGGATGTATTTATTTCCGTCATCTGTCGTATTTAAGGGTCCGAGCACATCGATAGCCACTCGCTCCCACAGTGCACCAACAATCTTAATTTGAGATTGTGCGATACGGTGTTGGCTAACAGCGCGTCTTTGGCATGGGATACATTTGGCAACCCATGCCTTGACACTATCGCGAATCCCGATCCAGTGGAATCTCAATCTGATACGGGCAACAGTCCTTTCCACGGCTAGATTCCCGGCGTTATCAAGCAGTTGTTTAAAATAAGATCACGATAACTTTCCGGGACTACCAGACGGTCATTAATATACAGAACGTTATTTATTAATCAATATTTTTCGAACCGTTGGTAATAATATTTTGCCGTGGTGGAAAGTGGTGTTACCGATTCCTTGGGAGAACGTACCCCATCCTGGATCCACGCGTATATATTCTGTGTCTGTACGTCTGTTGTTTGGTGGTGTGCGATTTTCTCCAGATTCCACTCTGCGCACCTCAATTCGGGGAATTCTGGAGATAGCTGTGTCCAAATTGCTAGGGGTTTGCTCAAAGGTAGGTCCGAAGACGATTACGTCATCGATGTAATGGAGACAGATTTGTCATTGCAGGGTGGTTAATACCTGCTCAATGAGTTGTTCAAAGTTCTGGGAGCGTTGCAGAACCCGTAGGGTATCTTGCGGAATTGGAAAAGGCCATCCCTATAAACGAATGTGGTCCTTTCCGCGTCAGCTTCATCCATGGCTACTTGCCAGTCACCGCTAGCCAAGTCAAGGTACAAAACCACTTGGCTCCGGACAAGGAATCCAAGGCCTGATCTATCTGAGGTAACGGATAAGCGTCTTTGACGATAAGATCATTAAGGCAGCAGTAGTCAATACAAAACTGCAAGGTTCCATCCTTTTTGCCTGCTAGTACTATCGGGCTAGCCCATGGAGATGCTGAGGCTTCAATTATACTGGTCGGCAACATGTCGTTCACTTGTTGGTGTGCTTCTGCTTCCTTATGAATGGGAAGACGTTGTACCGGTTGACTTACAGGGCGATTATTGCCTGTGTCGATGGAGTGTCGTACGAGATGAGTCTCTCCGAGATCCATGTCTCCGGAGGAACAACTATCACGATATTTGTACAGTGGTTTCCGAATTTCACGTTTCTGTGATTACTGTAATCCAACTGTGGCACGTAGATATAAATCAGGTAAATGTTCGGGTAAATCATCAGTCATATGCTATGGTGTGTCAGTAGGTGTAGGTGATTCCAATGAGATCATGTCCACTAAATGGCCGCAGCGTACGCCTGGTTCCAGAGTGATGGGATCTGCGGTACCATTGAACACTCTAAAAGGCATATTTTCCTTATTAGTAGTCTCTACTATCATATGGGGACTTGCGCATTGTGAGGTGATCATGTACTCAGGGTCGGGTTACAGCATGGCGATGTGTGTGTTGCTTCCTAACTGTGGTGCGGTGGCCCACAAGATTTGTTCTTTCCCGGCTCAACTGTGGCTGTACTGGATAATATTACAGCACACGTGTCATATAATGAGGATGCCGGTCCAAGAGGTATTCGTCAGCCGTGTATGTCGAGTTCCTGTTGTTTGCAATGCATGATGGCTTCGCTGGCACTGAGGAAATCAGAGCCAAGGAGGGCATCGTTATGAATAGAGGCGATGACAACTCGCTGTATGAATTGCATCTCCTCTATTTGGATGACTAAATTGACTACACTGGCTACACGCACATCAGCTCCCGTAGCCGTCTGTAGGTAAATGTGTGTAGGCTTAAGGGGAGGATTCTTATGAGGTGGGATGCTCTCATACAAGTGCTTGTTAAATACCGTGATTGAAGCGCCAGTATCAACAGTGGCACTGGTGGAAACGCCGCTAAACAGACAGGCACATTTGTATATTACTTTGCGGTGTACCTGTGGAAGAGTTTCCAATGACACCGTCTGCGACAATGGTGTCAGAGCGGAATCACTCTGTATGTAATCTGACTGTTTCTGAATCGCTTCTTTTAATGTGGTGGATGGCTGAGTGAGGAAGGGGCCAGACCATCGTCGTCGCTGCCGCGAGGGCTGCGGTGAAGGCGGAGCTGGGGGTAGCAATGATGATGGAGATGTTGCTGTTTCAGGGTATGCAGTATTAGTGTAGACAGCCGTGTGTACAGGATGACGGATACACTCCACCCGCGCAAGCCATTTCTCACAATGCTTCATTGGATGCTTTGGTGAAGCACAGAAGAAACAGTGACGTGTTTCTCCCCGTCTACGTCGGCGTTTGCGAATCCATGCGGCGGAGTGACCCATTTCTCCTGAGTCGCTGTTGTCTGTGGATGCGGGAGATGATGTTGGGTGGGGCTGTGTTTCGCATACCATGAAG
The DNA here is from genome assembly GCA_034401795.1 of Chaetoderma sp. LZ-2023a. Taxonomy (NCBI): domain Eukaryota; kingdom Metazoa; phylum Mollusca; class Caudofoveata; order Chaetodermatida; family Chaetodermatidae; genus Chaetoderma; species Chaetoderma sp. LZ-2023a. The sequence continues at coordinate 11,300,998 of CM067359.1, forward strand.
GGACACCAAGAATTCAGTGTTTTGGTGGAAGGACGTGGTGTGGGACATATGTGAAACCAAGGTGACTCTTTGTTTGGTGCCCTCAAAAGTTTGACGGCTTCCCCGGTTGCGGTGTGCTGCGGTCAGGGGCAGGCATTGCAGTGGGAGGTCAGTTAGGACACCGATCCCTCCAATGGCCTGGCTGACCGCATCCGCAACAGGTGTTTGGTGGCGGTGCGGTGTTGGTGGTGTTCGTTGTCCTAATGTGGGTGGTGGCGAGGTTTGTGCTGAGTGTGGTCACTAAATTAGTTAATGTGGAGATCTGTTTGTTGATCTCGTCTATACGTTCCTTCATATTGCCATTGTTATTGTTGCGCTGGTTCCCACACCCGGGGGCCCTGTTCTAGCTTCCTCTACGGGCACACACCCTTCCTCCAGGCACTTGATTCTGATTGGAATTGTGTACAGTTGATTGTGGTGATGTTTGTGTGGTTGGTGTTGATGATCTGGGGGGGGGGAGCACTAGTGGGCGTGGCGATAGCTGCACCCTCTATCTCATTGATAGGGTGGAGTTGGCGTCGGCTACTCTTTTCCCGCTCCAGAAAGTTTTCTATTCGGACTGCGGTTGCTGTTAATTGGGCCAAACTACCATGGTCACCAAGAAATAACGTTTCTTTCAGGGTGGGTTCACCACTCAATGCATCGATGAAAGTGTCAAGATGCAGATGTATTACACCTTCTGTGTTGGTGCTCGAATATGCGTGGGTGACTAGCCTTCTGATTCGACTAGCTAACTCCGGGAGACTTTCTCCCGCGCGTCGTCGGAGAGTTTTGAGTTGAAGACGACTTGTTTCTCCGCCAAATTGCTCCATCAATGCTTGTTCCAGTTGGGTGTAGGTGGGTGTGTAGTCAGTCCTGGGATCCGCAAGAAGCTTTGCGGCGAGATATTCACCCATTTGCTGATCGTTCCAGCGGTTAGTCCAGCTTATTATCTCGAACTGTATTTTGCAGTTTGTCCAGTCACTCTCCCCGCTAAATTCGGGAGGGAGAATGACTCGGCCAAGACCATGGGAAGAATGAAGTGGTTGAAATGCGGGTGGTGGTGGTGGTATCTACGAGACTGACGAGTATTCTGAGGCTGGTCGTTGTGCAGGTGGTGGTGGTGGTGGTGGTGGTGGTGGTGGTGGTGGTGGTGGTGGTGGTGGTGGTGGTGGTGGTGGTGGTGGTGTTTCCCGTCGATGCCCATGCTGAGGAGCAAGAACATGCGTACTCGAATTTAATGAATCCTTCCCTCTTGTAGAACCATAGACTGGCATGGGCCTATGGACGGGAGGCAGAATATTATGAAGATTACGTGGACGTTCTTCCCAGGGTGAGGACTGATATTCCACATATGGCGGTGGTGCAGTCAGCTGATGGTTGTGGTGTGTAGCATGACTGATGTACCGGCGAAAAGGTGGTGCCGATTCCTTCCGATGATGCCGCGGTGTTCCCCTCGAGTATAGTGTGGTGTTCGAAGTGGGTGGCGTGGAAGGTTGTCTGTAATATGGATTGTCACCCAGCCATATGGTCTCTGTAGATGACATGGGTGAGCGATAGTAGTCTGAAGGATTAGGTATATGCCTGTAAGCGGTTCTTTGTCGTGATCGTCCACGATTCGGCCCTGATGAAGTTGGCCTGTCACGGACGTCTGACACAGTTCTAAATTCTGTTCCCGCCTGTGAGGCATCCTGAAAGATGCCGTCACTGACAGGCGAAAACAGGTTATTTTGCGGGGTTGTTGATTCCGCTGGAGAATTTCTGGCAAAGTCGGTGAGCATGTGAGCTGGGAATCCATCATATGACGCTACCTCTTGATCGAGGGAGTCGTCACTAAATGGAGACGGTATAGAACTAAGCTCACTATACGGTGTGGGCATGAGTTCGCTATGTGTTAACAATGATGTTCTTCGGGCCCCACATCGGGTGCCACTTGTAGCTCGCGGGGTAGTGTCGGGCCGTTCCAGTGTCAGATGTCGACTCGCCGTGCCACAAGTGCATGACGACTGATGACGCTGGTTAGCTTCCGGTCTCAGGGTGACGGATCCTGTAGGATACTACCCTAAGGGTAACAAAGACCTGCTCCTAAGGTCGGTGGAACTCAATCGTTCTGGTGGGGCCGTGCGACCATCGTCGCGAATATTAAACACAACAGTCTCATCCCAAGCGTTTGTGTCACCATTATGCCTGTCCATAGCAATTTCGTGATCTATGGACTTACAAGATTTGATTTGGTGACGTAATTAAAATAAGTCTATACAATAGTTCTACCTAAACAGTCTGTCAAGTATGCTAGATAAAAATAATGAGCATACGAAAATACAAGCCATAGAGACAGCCTGATGAACTTTTAAACATGGGGCTCCCGTAGGTACCACCCAGACTCGTAGTTCCACAGAGGTATCCCCACAAGGGAGGCTCCCGTACACGAGACTTAACTAATTAACCTAATATACGCTATTATACCTCTAAGCAGAAAGGAAAGAAAATTATCTTTGTTGTGACGAAAAATCATGTGCCTTACACGGGCACTACTCCTAGTGCTAGTTTGGGTGAGGAGTATTATCCTCGCATGGACCGTCGTCGCTGAATCCTTGCAAGAGGCAAGTGCCTCGCGCGGGGCGAAAATGTAGCCACTGCTTAAAGCGGGAGAAAAGTAGTAGCAAAAACAGTCCCACTCTAATATTTAACCAAAATGCTGGAAAGAAAAGACCATACCTAGTGAGATGATGACTATAAGGTTGCGTGCGGTTTTACGTGAAGATGGGACGAACGATTCCTGAAGGATTCCCATGTCACCGTCTTATGTAACTCTCAGTATGCTGAATTAGTAGTTGCCGCTTTTATTTATGTGTGCCTTCTTCTATGCTTAACCTAATATTTAGTTTTTAGAGACAAGAATTATTTTAGGCGCAAATGGCTGGCGTCTGTCTAGCTTTTAGATACGGCTGTCATTGAGAACAGCTGCCCTAAGACATCAATACTGAAGATAGCATGCATACATGTTACTTAGTAAGATCTCTGAACTGGATAAGAATCCGGACATCTCGCTCAGTAACCACATAAAACGTCACAGGACATTGGTTACTTTTCACAAAAGCATTTTTAGGCAACTGATCTATCATTATGGTGGGGGTAAGAGAGACGAATACCCACCGTAAATGTGCTTCCCGTGAGGGTGTGGCAGATCTAAATATCATGCCCAGACATTCTTACGGAATTCGGTGGGGATGCGCATCTCACCCGTCACCGGGTCCTATGGAACTAACCATTTAACGTGTCGTTAGGTTTAAACACAAGTTGCTCAGCTTTGCACTGCGGTGCATGAGGATTGTTCAGCAGATTAAAGAAAATAATAATTAAGTTATTTTTGCGCAGTGCTTTCCTACTTTGGCAAAGGTGCTAACTACTGAGTATCCGAGGATACAGAGGGAATGTGTGTGATACCACACCCTGGCCATCACCGCTCGGAAACCCCAATAGTTTCCCAGGGTTGGATCAGCCCATGGTGCGGATAGGGGCATCCAAACAATTAAGAGGCCATAAGACTTAGTGGAACATGAAGAGAGACAATAACGTAGAAATATAAGGCCCTTCAGGTATTTTGGTCAATATTACACAACCTTGCCAGAGTGCGGGACTAAATTATCGCACCTACCGGGAAAGAGGCGTACACTACGCGTTTCCAAATGAAGAGATTGTCTCTAATCATATTAATCCTATCCTATCGAGCTGAATAGAAAAGGCTTTTAGTCGGTAGCACGCCGGGTTAAACAGAGTTATAGCACGGACAGCGACCTCAGTGAAAAATGGTTGGTGGTGGGAAAAAATGCTGCATATATAAATGTTGCTGTATAGTTTTTCCTACGTGCCCTGCAGTCCTATATTTTCTACAATTAAACAAAACATAAGAACTGATGGCCACTGGCAATATATATAAACTATCCAGAACGATCAGAAGGATATAGCTATAGTACAGGTTAAGAAACCTACTACGGTGCGGTTAGCGAAAACACCTTACAGAAATTAAGAATAACTATAAACAAATACAGAAATTATAACTAGCGGTCCTAAGACTGTTATGGTGCCTTTTAGTCATCGGGACCGTTTATACGGATACGATATATTTAGCAAAAAATACAATTAACGGAATAATTAAAATGTTAAGTATATAGTTACTTGAATAATCGGTAGCCATTCTTAAGTCAGGGCTATCGTGTTACTGAAATTGATACGTTACTCTTAGGTTGGCGTGAGTTGATTCATTCTTAGGAAGCTGGAAAGTTCCCGCAGGCTGGTTTCCGCAAACAGGATTCCCGCAAGCAGCTCATGACGGAAGCGGATCAAACTCAGGACTGTAACCACAATATAGAATGGCTAACGAGTAGTCGGCAAGGGATACAATAACATTGCTGCTGTGACGAAAGTTCCCATACACCGATGGTATGGATGGAAGTTCACAACATCCCAAGCGGGGGTTGTTAGATGTGGATGAAGATACGAAACTAAGCTTAACAGTGCGGGGTACGTCAGCCAGCTCTGAAGACGTACCGGGCAAAGTTTACTTGCTGCGGTCGAAAAGTTTAGATTAACCTGCACGACATCAGTGCTGGGACAGTTAAATAACCACTTTTTGGCGTGGTCGGCAGATCCGGCTAGTCATCCACCAAAGAACATCGCTGCATCTACACCTGTAGAATCACATTTTCAGGCAGGGAAGGCCTCACTGCAAGTTCGTGTTCCGATAGAAAGCGAAGTGATCTGCGTATGCCTGTCGAGACGATAGTAGTTGACACAGGTCCAACCTATTTGGCCCCTGGCCGAGGATGCTCTCGAACTCTGGATCTCGTCTCCTTTTATACTACCCATGACGTCACAGGCGCAGGCTCCAACCAATCATCGGTCGAGCAACAGCCAATCTGCGCGTAGCTAAATATAACGCAGTCGAATGTTCTAGAACATTCTAGAAGTTCTGCGTCCACGTGGTTATGACGTCACGGCAATATTTTGAAGATAATCAAAAGGGGTTTTTCCGTGGATAACTCAGCCATTTCTTAACCGATTTTGAAATGGTTTACAGATTCGGAAAGCCCGCCGAATTCTGGTCTTGATTCGTCCATTTTATGACGAGATTCCTCCCGTATAGGCTTATACACGCTTATAGCTCTACCCAGGGGGCCGTGCTTATGGAACGAATACAGGACTGACGGCGCGTACCCAGCAAAGCTGGTATGGCTGGTACCCGACCGGTCGATCCGTGCTACACCTGGACCTGGAGTTGGAGAGAAGCTTGGCTGTGGCAGTTTCCCTGTTGGGCGTCGGGCCTTGAGACCTGATAGCTGACTGCTCTGGGGAGATTTCTGAGAAGCACCGGTCCATGGACCAGATTAGCTACCATTAACCCTCTCCCTCTGTGGTAAGGGCGGATATTCGTTTGGGTCATTTAGATTGCCTAGTCGGGAGACAGGTCCTGGGATTAATGACGCTTCAAAAAGCAGATCTCTAGGGCCAGAGTCTAATGGTAGCAATGGAGAGGTCTTATTGTCTACAAGTTTTGTGACTGGCGGCGATATTTCAGTAGGTGATCTGAGACGTTTTTCCATTTGTGATTGGGGTACCAGTTGGTATCATGAACAGGGACGTGGCTTGTGCAAGATTTTGAGTTGGTTTCTGAGATTGATCTATCGGTCGCACAAAATCGTAAAAGGAACTAATCGCATTACTGTCGAGCTTTCGATTATAATTGTTTTTGCCCAGCGTATAGCATTGGATTTAGCACAACCTAGGTCTAAATGTGGCATTGTCTGTGTGAGGACTACTTCAGTTCTAATACTACCAGGTTTTTCATTATAGTGGTTTAACATGGCCTTAATGGTAGATTTTGCACACTCATAATTCACATTCCAGATCGCAAAGTAGATGCCATCATCTGGCATAGATGGCTTACAAAATCCATTCAGTTCTTCCACTTTCCTGCTAAGCCCATCAGGGAGAGTTTCGGAATCTAAATGCCTACGTAGCATAGCAATGTGGTGGAAGCACTGAATTATTTGATAATACAGCAAAGATGGTCCATGTTTGGCCATGTGCTAAGGATGCCAGAAGACACACCAGCATCGAGAGCCTTGGAATTCGCCCTACTCGGAGCCAGCAAATACAGGGCCAGGAGAGGACGTCATTGCTTAAATCTGCTAAGCGTGCTACGAAGTGACCTCAAGAAAGCAGGATTAGGTACACTCAAGTCAAGAATGGACCTCAGGAAGCTAAACATTTTGGCTGAGGACAAGACACAGAGGGCAAAAGCGAAGAAGGACTGATTGCAGCGGTAAGATGTGTCTACTACTACAGCCGCAGAATACAGTAATCATACATATACAGCTTTACCAGGCGCGCATGCGCAGATGAGCGTCCTTGACGATCTCCATTCTTCCAATGACTATTCTTCCTCACAATAAACATTCAGTCAGGCAAGCGTTCAATCTAACTAGCAATCAAACAGGCAATTGAGCAGGCAAAATAAATTCGATCTGACAAACTCAAATTCAAGCAGACACAATCATACACATCAACTACAGATTGAACCAATATATTACTTACACCTGAAAGACAAATTATAGAAGCAACATGTAATATGCAATGTTTAACAATACAATGCACAATATTCTAAGTTACTCACAATAATTCTGGACACTGTCAATTGGCTAAATGCATTTCGCAGGGATGCGGGTCATCAGTAGCCTGTATGACAATCTGTTAGTCCTTCAGTCTAGCTAGCTATATGTACCTTAACTTAATTACTCAGTCTCCTTTGAAAAACTACTCTATTGTTTACTTTGAAGGATTGAACTTTGTGCAAGGTTTGAGTTTCCTTTGATCCGGGTTTATCACAGACATCATTAATAAAGCCAATGATTAGTGAATTGGTTTCACTCCACACAGATTAGTGAAGTGTAACTCTTCCTAACTGGATTGATAAGTGAGTAGTGTTTCCTACGCGAGATCATGAACCAATCATTCAAAGGTGTTATATGCTTTTGTTGGGACACTCAATTTTGCCTTTTGATGCCTTTTGATCATTTGATGCCGAAAAAACGAATCAAGTTTGGAGGACATATTTTGCCATTTGATATAATTTTGTTCACTGCCATGAAAGGCCACTCGGGTGTTTATGATTAAACTCTGCTCACACATGTAGAAAAAAGTAGCATTCAGTTCCTTTAATTTTAGGTAAGTGGGCGGACGCGTTGACAGCCGGATGGCTGGCCGGCCAGCTGGCTGGGCAGATGGACAGACAGCCGGATATGCGGATCCATCCATCCATCCATCCATCCATCCATCCGTCCACCCACCCATCCACGCACCCATCCACCTATCCATCTACCCCACGCACCTATCCATCCATCCATCCATCCATCCATCCATCCATGCATCCATCCATCCATCCATCCATCCATCCATCCATCCATGCATCCATCCATCCATCCATCCATCCATCCATCCATCCGTCCGTCCGTCCGTCCGTCCGTCCGTCTAGCCGTACGTCCGTCCATCCATCCATCCATCCATCCATCCATCCATCCATCCAACCATGTCATCCATCCATCCATCCTTCCATCCATCCATCCATCCATCCATCCATCCATCCATCCATCCATCCATCCCATCGTCCATCCACCCATCTATCCATCCATCCGTCCATCCATCCACGCGTCCCACCCACCCATCAATCGAAGGATGGGGAGATGGGATGAGGGATGGGAAAGAAGAATAGAGCGGTCATGGCTGGAGAGATGGGGGAGGACCATCCATCCCTCCATCCATCCACCCACGCACACACCAATCCATCCATCCATCCATCCATCCATCCATCCATCCATCCGTCCGTCCGTCCGTCCGTCCGTCCGTCCGTCCGTCCGTCCGTCCGTCCATCCATCCATCCATCCATCCACCCATCCATGCATGCATCCGTCCATCCATCCATCCATCCACGCGTCCCACCCACCCATCAATCGAAGGATGGGGAGATGAGATGAGGGATGGGAAAGAAGAATAGAGCGGCCATGGCTGGAGAGATGGGGGAGGACCATCAATCCCTCCATCCATCAAGCCACGCACACACCAATCCATCCATCCATCCATCCATCCATCCATCCATCCATCCATCCATCCATGCATCCATCCATCCATCCATCCATCCATCCATCCATCCATCCATCCGTCCGTCCGTCCGTCCGTCTAGCCGTACGTCCGTCCATCCATCCATCCATCCATCCATCCATCCATCCATCCATCCATCCATCCATCCATCCATCCATCCATCCATCCATCCATCCATCCATCCATCCAACCATGTCATCCATCCATCCATCCTTCCATCCATCCATCCATCCATCCATCCATCCATCCCATCGTCCATCCACCCATCTATCCATCCATCCGTCCATCCATCCACGCGTCCCACCCATCCATCAATCGAAGGATGGGGAGATGGGATGAGGGATGGGAAAGAAGAATAGAGCGGTCATGGCTGGAGAGATGGGGGAGGACCATCCATCCCTCCATCCATCCACCCACGCACACACCAATCCATCCATCCATCCATCCATCCATCCATCGATCCATCCATCCATCCATCCATCCATCCATCCATCCATCCGTCCGTCCGTCCGTCCGTCCGTCCATCCATCCATCCATCCACCCATCCATGCATGCATCCGTCCATCCATCCATCCATCCATCCACGCGTCCCACCCACCCATCAATCGAAGGATGGGGAGATGGGATGAGGGATGGGAAAGAAGAATAGAGCGGCCATGGCTGGAGAGATGGGGGAGGACCATCCATCCCTCCATCCATCAAGCCACGCACACACCAATCCATCCATCCATCCATCCATCCATCCATTCATTCATTCATCCATCCATCCATCCATCCATCGCATCCATCGAAGGGTGGGGAGATGTGATGAGGGATGGGAAGGAAGGAAGAATAGAGCGGGCAAGGCTGGAAAGAGGGGGAGGACCATCCATCCACCCATCCATCCAGCCATCCATTCATAGTCCCATCCATATATCCATAATATCCATACATCCATACATCTACACACACTCACACACGCATACACACACGCACCCACGCACGCACCCCCACACCCATGAAAGGATGAGAGGCCGGGTGAGGGATGGGTAGGAGAGAAGGATAGAGTGGGATCCGCTGGAGAAGGTGCGGATGCAGGTCGGGATGGGCATACGAGCAGAGGGCGGGCAGAATAGAGGGAGGTATGGGCAAATGAACGGATGGGCAAGTGAACCATGTGACAGCTAGGCTAGTGAATGCATGGATGGATGGATAGGAGCTGATGGGTGCGTAGGCTGGCGAACCAGTGAATGAGTGAAGAAGCAGGAGAGTGAATCCGGAAATGATGGTTGACTTTAGTATATCTGTCCCTCCACTGAAAGATTGCCAGACTGCCTGACGGTGTCGACAGGTATATAAGTTATGTTTTTACAAGACAATAAAATAACAGAACTGACACTCGCAAGTATGTAGTTAATATTATCAACGCACTGGCTCAGAATCTTCAATAATTGAAAAAATTAAAAAAAATTAAAATATTTTGGTTTATCCTACTGTTAGATATTTGTCATTTACCCACTTGGGCGCCGACCTCCAATGGATTTTCACGATGTGCCTAGTCTGGTAATTTGTTACAATCAGCGAAATGCCTCGCGTCGCCAAATACGTGGTGTGACCTGCTTCTTTTTTCGGTTATTTCTAAGCGTTCTATGCGATTAACAAGCTTATATAATGTTGTAGTTATCAACTTTAACTCATTTCTAACTTCACTGACACTACTATCAACTATTGTCAAAACGCATCTCCTTAACTGTTTGCTGGATTTCAAGCAAATTTGGCTAAAAGGATTCTATGGTAATAGGCTTCTGAATTTTGATTGGTCAATATTTTGATGAAAATCTTATATTTCATGAAAAGTTTACCGGAAATTGTAAAACTGCATCTCCTTAACCATTTGGTAAATTTCAACCGAATGTGGCCAGAATGACCCTTTGATCATCTGCTTCAGAACATTTATTCAGAATTTTGATTGATTCTTTCTTGTGAAAATATTAGATTTTGTGAGAATTTACAGGAAATTCTTTAAATGCTATTCATCCTTAACTTGCCAATTTTGAGTCTCTGGAACTGCCATTCAGAATTTCAATTGGCCGATTTTTCTGGCGGCCATGCTGTTTTTGTATGGATTTTGAAGCCGAATTCGTTTTATATAGGTTTTTGGGGGAAGAGTGATTTCAAATTGTCCACTTTCAAACTTGTCGGATAAACGGGTTGGTGACCATCTTCGATTTTCCCCTGCCAAAAGTTCACACACTAAAGCAATGGACAATTTTAACATGTCTTCCCGAGAAACATTGGAACGATTTTAACCAAATCTAGTAGAACGCGTCCTTGTCCTAGTTGCAATTCATCCAAAATGGCTGATATGTAAATTGACCAATCACGTTCTCTTGGACGGATGGAGCTTCTGTAGTTCCAAATCAATGAGTCAAGCTGCTTCCGAGATGATTAACCCTTTCCTGACGACACCTGCTCAAACATTCCGCTGCCATGGTCTTGAGGAATGCCCATTTGCAGGCCAAGAGAATACTTTTGAAACGTTGCCACTGGAATGACTGGCTCGGTTATCGAGTCAGTCATTCCAGTGGTAAATTGAAAAATATAGTCCACTCTTGGCCTGCAAATGGATATTCAATAAACAGATATTTAAATTTTCTTGAAGAAATTTAGTCATTAAAAGGTTAAATTTGTTTCTAAAACAGCACATAATCCCAGATGTCTGTCACCCAAATCAACCAGTCAGTTTCGTAATCCCAGATGTCTGTCACCCAAATCAACCTATCAGCTTCGCTTGAACAGATAGCACATAATCCCAGATGTCTGTCACATAAATCAACCAATCCACTTCGCTTGAACAGATAGCACATAATCCCAGATGTATGTCACTCAAATCGACCAATCAGATTCGTTTGAACAAATAGCACATAATCCCAGATGTTTGTCACCCAAATCAACCAATCAGCTTCGTTTGAACAAATAGCACATAATCCCAGGTGCCTGTCACACAAATCAACCATTCAGCTTCGCTTGAACAATCTTGAATATCTATGCCTAATGATGCTTCCTGCCAAACTTAATTGGGAAGTGGGTTAAAGGGGAAATGTTGACAATGACACACAAACAGACAATAAATGACCGTCAGGGTATAAGCTTAATTGGCCTGAAAAGGTCTATTGAACTCAAATGTGCGTGCCAACGTCTATGATGACGATCTTGTCCTCTGGTGCAGTGAAGAAACACATCGATGACAAACTACAGTCTGCAAATAGCAGTGAAGGAGATAGAGACATAGACCAAATCATGGTGTGTGTATCAAGGAAAGAACGACCATACCAGCCATCTGCACACTACCAAACCAGGCGAACAGGTGTGCGCTTTATGTCTAGTCCTGATGAATAAACGCCCAGGCACACATGATGTGCTGAGCATGCTCTGTATTGGGTGAATCGAGATAGCCCTGCGGTAGGACATGCCATTATTCTGTACAGCTGCCAAATCAGACACAGACAAGATTACCAGACTACATAATCAAGTCATACGATGCGAACCATAAACATCTGTGTGCTGGAGATAGTTACATGTTACAAGAGCGCCACTTAGCGGTCTTAATACGCCATTCTTTAGTGCCATTTAAGTTTTTCAGGGAGATAACTATGTACGGATCTCGCCAAAATTAAATGACGACATTGCGTCTCCACCTAGAATGTCCACTGTAAAAAAGAAATTTCAAATGTAGGCATAAAACCCTTTGGGATCTGGCCCGGACATTAAATTATTGATGAGTTTTAACTTTTTTAAGCTTTTCATGGAGATAATCCTAACAAATATGGACGGATCTCGGCGAAAACGAAGTCGTGATACTTCGTTTCCATTTAATATTGTCAGCGAAAAGAAATTCAAATAAAGGTTTAAAACTCGGAGATCTGGCCCGCGTATGAAATCATTAACGAATCTTAAGCATTTCAGGTGGGATAACTCTGCCAAATACGGACGGATCTCGATGAAACAAAATCATTATACTTCGTCTACAGGGTATCGGTCCACTGACAGGGAAATTTCAAATATCTGGCCCGACAAGAAATTTGTTATGCATATTAAATCTTTCAGGGATGGTGACACTGGCAAATATGGACGGGTCTTGACGAAACAAAATCATGGCACTTCCTCTCACAACTCTCAGATCGGGCCCATGCACGGATTTTAAACAGATGGTTAGGTGGATGGACATACATACAGACAGACAGACACCACATGCAATCTCATAATATGCCACTTCTTACGATGGGCATATAAACATTGAGAACAAGAAGAACGTCAATATGCTGTCATAAACAGGCAAGTTCAATGCACCAACAAATGCACACAAGTCAAGCCAATGAAGACACAAACGGTCCAGATTCATGCTTCAAAGCACAATATTTGAGAGGAGAATCAGTGAAATAGTAGACCCTAAGCGATCTCACAAAATATATCTTTTTCAATTATCCAAAATAGTATTCGAGGAGTTGGAACAAAAGAAACACAGGTAGGCCATGAGAGGAGATCACTCACGCTAGAGTTCGTTCACTCCAGCTTTCCTCGAAAGAAATAAATCAGTATTACACTGGCAGGTATGTTAATGTGCCAGCAACAAAAAATTGCCATCTCAGATCCTCTCTGTACTACGCGCACTCCAATACACCACAAAGAAGGAACTGAAGGCATTCATAGCTGGCCATACACACTGAGATATGAAACATCAGTGGTTTCTTTCCTGTGTTGATGAAAATGAAACAGCTGACAGATTAGTTGAGAGGGGAAAATTAGTACAATTAGACAACATAACGGCAAGGTGTAGCACGGATTGACCGGACAGGTACCGGCTGTCCCAGGTAGGCTGGGCACGGACCGGCCATGCAGGAGTCGTTCTAACGCACACCCCTCCCAGTAGGATATACACGTATATAGAGCCATATAAGAGAGGTTTTTCGTCGAAAATGACTAAGTCTGTTAAGATGTGTAGTGCGCATGCTCGCGCGTCGGAGCTTCCCTGGCAACATGTGCCGAGATGGGATGCGAGTGTGTACCTATAGTGTACCGACTGAGTGTTGATAATTTATTAATACTGCACCATGTCCGTCGTTCCAAGTAGCATTCAGGACCGGAACGAGGCGAGGAATCCAATACTTTTTACAGTTTTAAAATCGGTCCAGAAATGGCCGAGATATCGTCGAAGCTCCCCGCTAAATTATACTTGAAATATTGTCGTAACGTCTTAATCTCGTGTATATATTAAACTAAATACAGAGTATGTACTACTCTATCAGCACGCTGATTGGCTAGAGTTCGGCCGTTGATTGGGTGATGCGCCTAGCTCTGACGTCACAGCGAGTATAAAAGCGGTGAAAATTCGAAGACCAGGAGCATCACCGGCGTGGAAGCCGGACCCACGCAAGACCACCAACCATCGGGATTGACATGTGCAACTGCTTACCTGCGATGAAAAGCATACATCATCCGGTGCCTTTCGAATTTCAGTTCATCCGCAGTGGAGAAGTGATCCTCGAATTCCACAGTTTTTGTACACCCTCGGACGGCCATCCGAGGGTAACAAACTAAATTTAAAGTTATACCTCCCGCATCTGGACTTTCCTAATGGAGCCATGCCGGAAAGGGCTGTGCGGGCCCATTATGTAATTTTTCGGGATGTAGAGCTGAACGTGTCCTTGGTGGATGACGCGTCGGATCTGCCGATCACACTGAAAGTGGACTTTCTGCACTGCATGTCGTGTCTGATTTAATTTTTTTTTTAGACCAGCTGGGTGAGCTTTGCCCGGTGCACCCCGCACCGTGAACCATGATGTACATGTATAGAACCATATAAGTAGCCCTATCTGTTAACGGTTGCTTCTTAACTTTCAACTCCCCGTCGCTGGATGGAAAACTTTATAAAATTCCATCATAATCATGTATTAGTTCTAAGACTATCCATTAGACAACTCTGATCTGGTCCGTTATCTATCCTGAGAGTGAGCCGTATCCAACCCACTTGAGAAGTGAGCCTGCAGTAACCAGCTTGCGGAAAACTGTTTGCGGAATCCTGCTTATGGATGCCTTCCTGCAGAAATCTTCCCTGCATTGATAATGTGTCATCTCGCGCTACACATATTCTAGCACCTCAATTTCAGTAACTAGTGAACTTGATCCGTACCGATGACCAATAGGTACTCAAGTAGCTACACTATTGTACGTTTTAACAATATCTCTTTAATTATTTCATATATAGGTACTGATGACTAATAGGTACTGAACCGGTCCTAAGACCGCATTATCATAATTTCCGTTTCATTACTGTATATATTATCCCTGTTTTCTGTGGGTGCTTTCAACTAGCCACATCGTGAGGTCTAGTGACCTGTCTACTGTCAGGATTATTATTCATATCAATCATCGGATTCATTTAAACTATGAGTTTGTTAGTTGTGCTTATGGCAATTAGCCATCTAGTTAATATGTTTTGTTTATCTGTAAAAACTCTGGACCGCAGTACGCTAGGAAATACTATAGAGTAACACTTTATACGCATCCCGAACCCCGCCACCAACAATTTCACACTGAGGTCGCTGATCTTGCTCTAAATACTTGAGCCTGACATGCTACCGACTAAACCTGGCTATTCAGCTCAATAGGATAGGTTTAAAAGCGGTTAGGCACAATTTCTCCATGTAGAGTCGCATAGTGTACGCCTCTTTTCCGGCTGTTGTTGTGGTAATGTAGCCCCACACACTGGCAAGGTTGTGTAAAATTGGCCAAGTGACCTATAGGGCCTCATATATATATATATATATATATATATATATATATATATATATATATATATATATATATATATATATATATATATATATATATATATATATATATATATATATATATATATATATATATATATATATATATATATATATATATATATATATATATATATATATATATATATATATATATATATATATATATAAATAAATCTAACGTCAGGTCAAAAGTTAGCTCCATAGCACGATGTGACAGACGAGATGCGCATCCCCACCCAACGCATTGTAGTGTATGAATGCAGCCTTGAAGCACATCACGCCCTCATGGGAAGGACACTCGCTGTGGATATTCGTCTCTCTACCCCCACCAAAATGACATGGCGCTTTTCAAATATATGCTTATGTAAACTGTAAAACTCGTTAAGTGATGTTATGTGTGGTTGCGAAGCTGGGTGTCCAGATCGGTATCGAGATTCGGGGACCTTGCTCCATAACATGTATGTATGCTATCCCTTGGACGTAGATGCTATGCAGGGCAATATACGGGAAGCCAACTATCTGCGCCCGACGGATAAAGTGTATCTAAAGTTAAATAGTAATTTTTGCCATTTGCGGCCAAAGCTTGTCTTCGTTACTAACACCCAATTGGTAGGTTAGGATGTAGCAGAAGGGCCGCATAAATAAAGCGGCATCTACCAATACAGCAACTTTGGAGCTACATAAGACGGTGACCTGGGAATTCTTCGGAAATCGTTCGTCC
The DNA here is from genome assembly GCA_034401795.1 of Chaetoderma sp. LZ-2023a. Taxonomy (NCBI): domain Eukaryota; kingdom Metazoa; phylum Mollusca; class Caudofoveata; order Chaetodermatida; family Chaetodermatidae; genus Chaetoderma; species Chaetoderma sp. LZ-2023a. Next base: position 11,316,706 of record CM067359.1, read on the forward strand.
CATCTTCACGTAAACCAGCATGCAATACCTTAACAGTAGCTTCACTAGGATTTTCAGCGATTAGCATTTTCTGTTGAACAAAGGAGTGGCCCTTTTTGCCAACTCCTTTCCTCGCTTTGGCGCTGGATGCATTTTCCTGTGATGGAGGCCGGCGTGAGGGACTGCCTCTTGCAACTGCGAGATATCCTGTGATGGAGGCCCACGTGAGGCACTTTCCTCTCGCAGCAAACAGGATTCTCTTCATGTGTGTTGAGGGTATACTAGTTTATATTAAACTATTCAGTGATCTCGTTGCTTTGTTCTCTTACAGGGATAAATCTGCGGATTCAAGAATCTGTGTGGTACCTCTGGCGGATCCACGTAGAAAGACCACCAACCCGGTTCTATATTGTATATTATTGTGCTCATTCTTACTGTCAAACGTACAACTGTTTGTATAGTAATTATAAAAATTCAGTGACTGTTCATTTATCATTTTCTTGTCACATCTAAATTGGTATGTATCAACACACCGGTGACACCAATAATTGGGACAAGATGGTGTGGATCAATTCTAGCAGCAATGGTCGCACGGCCTCACAGGAACAAAAGTGTTCCACTGGCCTTATGAGCCAGTCTATGTACTCCATGGAGATGCAACCCCAAGAACCGCAGCTAACCAGACCTCCCACACGTCGTGCCCTTGCGATATGATGCAGTGGAATCGTACATCCACGGACCAGTGCATACCCCCGCGAGCTACAAGTGGCGCCCGATGTGGGGCTCGAACAAGAAGTGAACCCATGCCAACTCTCAACACCCACGAGTTTCAGTCTCCTTCATCAGACAGTCAGCTCTCCCTCGATTTGGAAGTAGCATCATATGACGGACGAACTGCTCGCGTACTCACCAACAATGTCTACCAATTCCCCAGTGCAGAATGGCCGGCACCGCCTTTACACGAGTTTTCGCCAATAAGCGAGGGTACATTCCTTGATGCCTCGCATGTGGGAACCGAATTTATAACATTATCGGATATCCGCGATAGGCCAACACCACCCCAGCTGGATCGCGGAGGATCACGATAAAGACACCCACGAGGGCACTACCATTATCCTTTACAGTCATATTGTTCGCCTGTGTCATCAATAGGTGAACAGTGGCCGGATACTCATGTACCTAATCCTGCATCTCCTCCGTTCCATGAAATACATTTTCAAACCTCACCATGACACAAACCGGAGGAAACAGCAACACCATTTCAGCAATACATCGACCTACCATCACACCACATGCATCATGCCCGTCAGCCATCTGCACCGCCACCGTATGAAGAACGTCCGTCACAACGACCCGCGGAACATCCATGTTGCCTACACAACACTCCACCTCCAGTCTATAGACCTACGCCTGTCTATGGACCCACATCAGGGCAGTATTCGGCAGAGCCAACATATCATGTGCAACATCGTCGACGGGAATCAACTTTGCAAACACGGCAATATCAGCATCATCAGACACACTGATGGGGGACACCACAAACACCACCACCACCACCACCCCAAACACGCAGACCAGCATCTGCATTTTCATCTGTTTCACGAGCACTAAAGCCAGGATTCGCGCCCATCACCTCACCACGAGGGCTTGGCAGGATCATTCTCTCCTCCACCCACCCCATCCACCCACCCCGAATTTAGTGGGGAGAACGACTGGGCCAATTATAAAATCCAGTTTGAAATTATAAACAGATCAAACTGGTGGAATAACGAGTAGATGGGGGAATATTTGGCCGCGAAAAGCTCTACAGGTCCTCGCAGACCTCGGAACAGACTACACACCAACATACACAGAGCTGGAAATTGCGTTGTCAGAGCGATTCAGCGACACAGCTCTCGGAGAAACGAGTCGACTACAGCTCAAAAACTTACATCGACGTGCGGGAAAAACCTTTTCAGAGTTAGCTAGTCACATCCGTCGGCCCGTCACCTGCGCATACCCCAGCACCAATCCTGAGGGCATCACACACTTACATCTTGATACATTAATCGACGCATTGAGCGTTGAAGCTGCTCTGAAAGGAAAATGATTCCTCACAGATCATGGCAGCCTTCAACAATTAATGGCTACTGCGGTCCGGATCGAGAATTTCTTAGAATGGGAGAAAAATAACCATCGCCAACTGCATCCAATCAATGAAATGAATGACATCAATCTCACTGCAACTACCGACAACACCACTACATCAGCACACACCATCGACCAACACACGCAGCAGGAACAGACAACTAGTCAGAATCAGGTGCCTAGAGGAAGAGGGCGTGGCCAGTACCCACGGGGAGTCCACAGTAATGCCCCCGTACGCAGAAACCAGCACAACAATAAAAATCGCCAAAACATGCTTGATAGGATAGATGAGATAACTAAACAGATCTCTGCACTCACCAATCTCGTCACCACACTTAGCACCACAATCGCCACATCAAACACTAGGACAGCAACCACCACTACAGCTACAGTGCAGCCGCCTAACACATGCTTTGGATGTGGTCAGCTGGGCAACTAGAGGGAACAGTGTCCTAAACGACCTCCGTCAACAACTCCCACCACTGACCGACGAACCACGCAGCCAGAAAATCCGTTAAACTAACAAGGGCGCTGATTAGAGTCACTTCGATGCCCATCCTCTCAACCTGGCTCAACTTCGGCCTCTGTACAACAACGTCAGGTGGCCAACACAACTACTCAACCTTCTACTTTTCCACACACTCGCACACACCCGGCTTCCAATATGCCTGTACCAATGATGCACACCACATCTGCAGCACCGGCGTCTCCTTCTTGCAGAAATCATGAGCCCGCGGTTTCCGCATCTAACAAACCTTCTTTCCTCTGTAAAACGGCAGTGGTAGGTTGTAGCACCTCCACTGAAACAACGTTTCAGCTAGCACCACGACCCGCCACCAAGACACTGGATTCTCAGTATTCCTTGGTGGTATGCAATACGCCTCCCCGTACAGCATCATCCTCCGCATCCACTAGCAGCAGTGATTCAGAGGATACCATACATTCTGTGTCTTGGATCCGCAAAAGGAAGCGCCACCATAAATGTGAACGAATCCCACGACGACACTGCTTCTTCTGTGCATCAACCAAACTTCCAATGATGCATTGTAAGAAGTGGCTCGCCCAGGTTGCGCTTATCCGTGATCTTGAGAATCCTGTCCACACTGCCATCTACACTAACTCAGCAAACACAGAAGCAGCACCACATCCATCGCCACTGCTACCCACATCACCGTCTTCACCTAAGCAGTGGAGAAGATGGGCTGGCCCTTTCCACACTCAGCAACCAACTGCACTCATGGAAACAAGCCGACTATGTACAGAATGATTCCGCTCCGAAACCCTGCTCACAGATGGTATCATTGGAGACTCTTCCGCAGGTCCAGCGAAAGGTGATTTATAAATGTGCCTGTCTGTTTAGCGGTATTTCCACCATTGTCACAGTCGACACTGGAGCCTCCATCACCCATCTTCAACAAGCGCTTGTATGAGAGCATCCCACCTCTTAAAAGGCCGCCCCTTACACCTACAAACATATTTTTACAAACAGCTATGGGAGCCGATGTTCCCGTGGCTGGTACAGTGAACCTCGTCATACAGATTGAGGAGATGCAATTCATTCAGTGAGTTATCATCGCCTCTATCCAAAATGATGCCCTACTTGGCTCCGATTTCCTCAGTGCCAGCGAAGCCGTCATGCATTGCAGACAGCAGGAACTAGACATACACAGCCGATGGATCCTCTTGGACTGGAGTCATCACTGTACAACACATATGCAGTGATTTTAGCCACAACTGCCACAGTTGAGCCGGGACAGGAAAAGATCTTATGGGCCACCGCACCACAGTTAGGCAACAACACACACATAGCCATGCTGGAGTCCGTTGTGGCCATTTGGTGGATGTGATGATCTATATTTGCATGCCACAGTTGGCTTGATGCGATCCCAGAAACACGAAATACAGAAATTACTTTACAAATATCGCAATAGTTTCTCGGCCGGAGACATGGATTTAGGAGAAACTCATCTCATGCGATACTCCATCAACACAGGAAACAATTATCCAGTTTGACAACCTGTGCGACGTCTTCCCATTCATAAGGAAGTGGAAGCATACCAACAGGTAAGCGACATGTTGTGGACTGGCATAATTGAGCCCTCAGCATCCCCATGGGCCAGTCCCATAGTACTAGCAGGCAAAAAGGATGGATCCTTGCGGTTCTGTAATAACTACTGCCGCCTTAATGAGTTCAGCATCAAGGACGCTTATCCTCTACCGAGGATAGATCAGGCCTTTGATTCCTTGTCCAGAGCCAAGTGGTTTTGTACCCTTGACCTAGCTAGCGGATACTGGCAGGTAGCCATGGATGAAGGTGATATGGAGAAGACCACATTCGTTTGTAGGGACGGTCATTTCCAATTCTGCAAGATTCCTTACGGCTTGTGCAACGCTCCCAGAACTTTCGAGCATCTCATTGAGTAGGTATTAACTACCCTACAATAGGAAATCTGTCTGTATTGCATCGAAGAATTAATTGTCTTTGGTTCCTCGTTTGAGTAAACACTAACTAACTTGGACACCATGCTTTCACGATTTCACAGCCAACTTGAAGCTCAAACCCATGAAATGTAACTTCTTCTGACAGAGCATCGAGTTCTTGGGACACGTCATATCTGGTGATGGAGTGGCTACTCAGCCATCAAAAACAAAGGCAGTAGCAGAGTGGCAGACGCCTTCTTCAGTCATGGAAACTCTGAGTTTTCGCGGTCTCTGCCAGTACTATCGCAGATATATCCGTCATTTCAGCGAGATTGCATCTCCCCTCTATAAGATCACCGAGAAAGATCAGCCATTCGAGTGGATGAGTGAGTGTGAAGGTTCCTTCAGGGCACTGAAGGACCTCTTGACGACTGCCCCGATTCTCAATCATCCAAACCCTAACCTCGATTTCATCTTGGACACTGATGCATCGGCTTATGCCATCGGCGCCGTTCTATCTCAGGTCATGGAGGATGGAACGGAGAAGGTACTGGGTTATGGTTCCCATACTCTGAACAAAACAGAGAGACGCTACGCGACCATGAAATGGGAACTATTGGCGGCGGTACACTTCATCAAGTACCATAAACACTTTCTGTACGGGCGCCCATTTGCACTCCGTACAGACCACTCTTCACTATGCTGGCACAGAAGCCTTAAAAATCCGTATACAATGACGGCCTCTTCTGGCTTTAATTTACTAGATCCCAGTAGGGAAAATTACAAGGCTCTCTGTGTTGGTGCGTCTTCTGGCATCCTTATCACATGGTCAAACATGGACCATATTTGCTGGGCACCGTTTACAGAGAACGATCTTGTATAGTTTATCGTTGAAAATTATGCTGTCCAGTCATCAGTGTCTATTGATGCTCTCTCCCTCCCTCCCTCCCTCCCTCCCTCTCTCTCTCTCTCTCTCTCTCTTTCTCTCTCTCTCTCTCTCTCTCTCTCACATCTATATAAACCACAGAAGCATTTTTGTTTAATTTGTTACTTCCTAGCAGTTACACTTTAACTGAACATCAAATCGGCACAGATAATACTACAGTGATAAGCCAATGCTACAATATAAACACACTTCTATTTTTCTGTCTGTAATATCAATAATTTAAATTGAAATCGATGGAATATTTACATGATGCCATGGTAGCATGGTAGTAAGAAATAAATTGTCAAGTAAGATGAGATAGCTTATCAATGGACCTTTCCAGCTTTAGCTATGCCCCGTCCATCTCTATCTAAGCTCCACCCACACCTCCGTGTGTTGGGATTGATTGATCCCCGAATGTTCTAACTATCAATTCCCTGAAAACTATAGAGGCAAGCTGTTGAATATTTTGTATTTAATTTCACTTGGTGATGTTGCTGCAACAGCGCTAAGTTAAATTAGTTCAAATAGAATATTTATTAAATATTAAAGGCATACAATTCGTACAACAATGCATAGCCCGTCTTCAAATATGCGTTCGTGGCGTACCTATCGACATCATTCGTTACATCATTCATTATGATGTCATTCTACACGTCGCGTAGTTGATTATTACGTCATAGATGGGTTGATGAAGTTGAAAGGTCTGTTATTTACTATGAAATAATGTAACCTGTAGCATAATAAGCATGGAAGCCCTTAGAATAACTTGAAAATAACGAAACATGTTAAACTATGTTTAAAAATGTTATCACTGGAATGACTGACCTGATAACAGAGTCAATTATTCCCGTAATAAATTTTCATGAATAGTTTTCTCTTAGCCCGTCATTCATTGCCATTCGTTGAGAGTAAATTTAGATTTTCTTGACCACTTAACTTGAGGGTTGACCGGGCGGCAATAAACACATGTGATCACTTACTACAAGATAGTTGCCATGGCGATGCTATTTGAAATGAAACATTGTGATTCTTCAGGACATGTGTTTCTAGCAACCTGTGTTAAATAACCTTATAACAATTATCATTTGGTGCTAAAATTGCAATTTGGCCATGTGAGCGTGTTTGTTTGTATGTTTGTATGCTTAACGATATACAGTTAACACAGATAGCGATATACATACGGAATGTCAGAACACAATTAGAATGATAAATACAGAATCAATTATTACCACAAAATCTCACACAGAGATATAGCCAAAACAGTACAAAACAATACGAAAACATTACAATTGAAACAGATATAGTAAATAATATAACATATAACTAAAATAATGTTATTCATTTATGCAACTATATACACACGCACTCACGCACGCACGCACGCACGCACGCACGCACGCACGCACGCACGCAGGACTGTAATCGTATTTAATCCCAAATGGCAATTTAAATCCAATTTGTTATGAGAAATTCACGATTATTCATTATGAGACCAACGGTGGTTTGGTCATCTATCAAGAAGTTTAAGTTTAACACCCTAAGCATGGGCATACGCAGTGCAATTCATACCTGTGCATTCGTGCATAATACATGGTTTTCTATATACAATATGTACATATAATATACTGTACATATTTACATTGTATGTCTTAGACAACCCCCGTCTGCCAACACTCAAGATCTGATCCAAACCGGTACAATCCAAAAACACCTTGAAAAAAGAGAGAGAGAAAAGATGCCTGAACTACGCAAGCAGCTTCCTCCTGTGCAAAAACCTTTAAGTTTTATGGTCCAATTTTCTCAAAATGTTTTAAGCCATACCAATTCGGATCCAATCCCGAGTGCTAGCAGACAGGACTCATCCAAGACAAAACATAAAGATTTAGATATGAGTACCTACACCATATCAATAGCATATAAATGTACATATAGTGATTATTTACCTAATTTGTCAGCCATATATTGGGATTTGAAAGCAGTCAAGGAAGGGGCAGTTCGTAGTGATACTTTTAATGAATTCCATAATTTTGATCCTTTCACAGCGAAGCCAGATGAGTGCAAGGCACCTTTCGCCAATGGAATATTGACTTGAAAATTGTTTAAAGATCTCAGATTTCGCTTATGAGAATCAGCACATTTTACAAATAGTTTTGTTAAATATTCAGGATTTTTATCTCTGATAGCTTTATATACAGTGCATCCAGTTTTGTAATTTATTCTTTCCTGTATCGGAATCCAGCTAAGTTTTTCAAATAATGTTCTTGAAGGTGTACTAAACTTTTCACTGAGAATGATTCGTGCGGCTCGTTTTTGCAATTTTAGAAGTCTGTCTAATTGAGTTTCTTTGCAAATATTACCCCATACTACCAGGCAGAAATCAAAATGGGGTAATACATAGGAATTGAAAAATTTTAATCTATAATCGATGGGTAGGTCCTTCGCATATTTTCTAAGTATTCCTAACAGACGAGATATCTTTTTTACAACATTGTTCACATGCTCTATGAATGTTAGCTTATCATCAATATGGACTCCTAGAAGCTTTTCAGAGCTACTGCCAGTTAGATTAATACCATCATACTGTATTGTCACATCTTTGAAATCTTTAAGCTTAGCTCGTGATCCGATTAATAATAATTTAGTTTTACTTGCATTGACAATCATTTGATTTTTCATTACACCATTCCTTGACTGCATTCATGTCCAGGCAGGGCAGGGAGTTGAGGTGGGAGAGGGAGGGAGGGAGGGGCTTGGGGTGTGAGGGAGGGAGGGAGGGAAAGCAAGTAGGAAATTGGATGTGTTTAAAGTACTGAGTAGCACGGCACCAGTCACATCACTGACACATCACCACTACCCCGGTGATGTTTTGAGGTATACATTAAACATAGGTGTAGACGGTGGGAATTTTTACGGGAGAAAATGCGTTGAATTTCCGTTGTATCAGTTTTAGAAAACCTTTTTGGGAAATATCTCTAATATAAGCCCACCCACTTTCTCAGAGATGTTGGGCTGGAAATTGAACACCTCTTGTCCTAATAGAAGTCTAGGCTTCAATTAAGCGAAATACTGTACATTCACGGAGCAAAATCACGCAATCGCGCAAGTCTAATCGACACGTATGCAAACACATACGCATGTGCGCAAAGACACGTGCCGGTACACAAACACACACTCATACACAGGCACGCACGCACGCACGCACGCACGCACGCACGCACGCACGCACGCACGCACGCACGCACGCACGCACGCACGCACGCACGCACGCACGCAGGCTAAGGCTACAGTTTTCTGGGACATCAGAGGAGTCATGCATATTGACTATATGCCGCAGGGTACGCTTGCGCGATTATTACTTTGTGTGATCGCTATCGATTATTTAAGAATAATCGCGATTACTCGATTAATCGGCCTGGTTACAAATTACACCGAAAGAACAACAACGGTATATCAAGGTCGAAAGCTGCAGTGGTGTTTAGAAATGTCCATTTGCAGGCCAAGAGAAGACTATTTTTGAAAATGTATCACTGGAATGCCTGGCTCGATGCTCGAGCCAGGCATTCCAGCGATACATTTTCAAAAATAGTCTAAATTAAATAACGGATTTCTTTTTTCACGAAAGAGTTGATACTTACCACCCTGACACTCTATGATATTTCCTAAATATCGACCAAGCTTCAATAATACTCAGAATTAAAAAGAAACCGCCCTCACCCCCCCCCCCCCCCCCCACCCCCACCCCAACCCCCCCCCCCCACCCCTGGGCAGGTTACCTAAATCACGTGACACAATCAGTATAAATGACAGTAATTAATATTTATACATATATACATGATAAAAAATACATAATTATTATAGGCTGAGAGAATAGACCCTTCCGAGTATATCAATTGATCATATGATGTCATAATCAACTACGTGACGTTTAAGATGACGTCACAATCATGGTCACAATCATGATGTCATGAATGCCTCGATATAGCCGATCGTTAACGAGTAATAGTCATTTCATTTTAAATCCAGACTTGTTTAGACAGAAAGATGAACTCTTTAAACGTTGTAAGACTGATTGGTTGAGTGAAGTTATCGAAGAGACATATAAAATCTGTGGGAGTACCTTATAATTTCACCATCTTAATTATTATATTAATTCTTGTATTAATTATTACACTGATTATTATTTTCATTTCGTATTGCTAATTGGCCCCCTTTTTGTTATATTACTGATATATATATATATTACAAATTTTGAATATTACTGATTATATATTACTGATTTTGAATATTAAAACAAGTATGTATCCAACAATTGTCTTTATGATTATTTATTATAAGAAAGAGTTTCAAGGAAGAGGAAGAGAGGTAGTGGAGAGAAAGAATAATGTTCCAATTTACTCATCCTGCAAATATAATACTTGCTGGTCCAACTCAGTCAGGGAAGACAGAGCTGGTTAAACAACTGATCAATATAAAAACATCTCCTATTCTATCCCTGTCCTACCTGGGTAATTTGGTGTTATGGAACTTGGCAGGACAGTTACATGTCACTTCAAAATGATGTTGAATTTCAAGAAGGCTTTAACTTTGACCTTGATCAAGTACCTCCTACACTCATTGTTATTGATGATTTAATGGAAAGTGTTGATGAACGAGTTACAAAACTTTTTACCAAGGGTTCCCGGCATGAAAACTGTTGTGTTATTCATATCGTCCAAAATCTATTTCATAAGGGTCGAGAACATAGGGATATCTCGATTAACTGTCATTATCTCATACTCTTTAAGAACCCATGTGATATATCAAGCATAAGCATACAGATGTTTCCAGGAAATGGTAATTTTTTACAAGAAGTTTATAAGGACGCAACTGAACAGCCCTTCTCATTTCTACTTATAGACTAGAAACAGAACACCCCAGATACTCTAAGACTAAAAAGCAGGATTCTACCACACGAGACTTGTATTATTTATAGACAGAAGAAGAAGAAGAAGAAGAAGAAGAAGAAGAAGAAGGAGTAGAAAGAATATGATGAAATACAAGATGATCTTACAAAAAATGGCGATGTCATCTACATCTGTTAGGAGAATAATGATAAGAAACGCTGATAAAGTGTTAATTAAAGCCATTTGTGAGTGTTGTCTGAACGTGCTACATGGTAACATTAAGCTCTCCAGCAAAAACCATAAAAAATTAGCAAAGTACAAGTCGGAGTTACGTCGTTTATGTAATAAAAGACTAGGTCTTCAAAGGAGGTGAAGCATTTTACAAAAAGGTGGATTCCTGGGAAGTCTCTTATGTGCAATTCTTCCGACAATTGGAAAAATCTTTGGACTGGGTTAAAAAAATGGAGTCAGTACAGAAGATGGCAGTTGTTACTTATGAACTACTTGACAGTCCACATACAGAGTCGAAAATAAACCTAATGAATACCAATCCATATATACGTAAAGCTGTAGGTTTAGATGATGAAATTAGAAGAATCTTAGCTAGAAATGATATTCAAGCATCATCAAAAGCTGGTCTTTACTCAGAAGCACCTCAGACATTTAGAATGTTCTATGAACAGTCAGGGGTTGCTATGGGAAATCAACCAGTATCAGGTGATTATTCTACTCCGAATTACAACACGTTATCAGGTGGTGATACTGGTGACAGTGTAAAAACAGGAATCTCAGATGATGTTATTCTAGAGTCTTCATGTCTATTATCTAAAAGATCACGTGATAAAGGGGAGCGATTACTTAAATTCCTTCAGAAAACTGGTGGGATTCAAGTTGATAAAAATAACCAAGTCCCAATTAATGGGGAAAATTTCCCAGGTGGCAACTTAGTCGATCTCATAGCACGCGTGTCAAGCTCAGGATATCAAACAGGTAAACATCCATCAAGTAGTTCTGATGATTGATTTTTTACGATCTGTAAATGTATCACATCAGGTGATTGGGAATGTAGAAAATTGGAATGATATTCTAGACCAGAACATTGGACATAGAAGTTGAGCTAGAGAAAAAACTTCTCATAGAAAGCCTGCAAGTCCATCACCCAAACCACATACAAGACAAGTGAAATCAAAGCAATCCCCTGGAAAGCTTCGATCTAGAACTTCAAAAATGGTTAAGTCTATATCAAGGTCTACAATTCTGGATAGAAATATATCGAGAAAACCTTCTAAGAGATATTATATCACAAAACATTCAGCTAGTTTTAGCGATGTTGAAAAGATATTCAATTCTTTTAAAGGGACGATTTCACATGATCGAATTCAGGAATGGTTATCCAGTCAGAGAGTGTACACTCTACACAAACCAAAGAGAGTGAGATTTGATCGTGACAGAATTAAAGTGTCAGTCGTTGATCAACTCTGGCAAAGGGATCTCAGTAACATGGTTTCACTCAGTAAAGAAAATGACAATACAAGATACTGGCTTTTTGTCATCGATGTTTTTTCAAAATTTCTATGTGTTATACCTTTAACTTCGAAGACAGGGAATTCTATGGAGTTATATCGCTATTTATTTCAACAAAAAGACGTCCGAGATCAGTACAAACAGATAAAGGTGGGGAACTTGTAAACTCTGGCCTTAAATCATAGCTAAAGGAAAATGGAATTCACTTCCACACTTCTCAGAATGAGACTCATGCAGCAGTAGTGGAAAGGGTACAGAGAACATTAAAAAATAAGATCTGGAGGTATATCACATATAAAGGACGTTTATGTTAAATTGATGTTTTACCTGATATAGTTAAACGTTACAATGAATCATATCACAGTTGTATAAAAATGAAACCTATTAACGTTACAAGAAGAGCTGAGTTTCAGATATGGTGAAATGTATTCAGAGAAAATAAGTCAAAGAGAAAGAGGAAAATAAAAGTCTTTAAACAGGGAGAGAAAGTTAGAATTTCAGAATTAAAAACACCTTTTATAAAAGGCTTTCAACCAGCATGGTCTGAAAAATTTTCCATATAAAAGAGAAAGTACTTTTAAGGGCTAATAGTTATAAACTAATCAATTATGATAATGATCCGATAATTGGTACATTTTACTCCGAAGAACTTCAAAATGTTAAAAGTGAAAATGGTGAGAACCCTCTATACATGATAGAAAAAATTATTAAGACTAAACGAGAGAAAGAGAAGAAACATATATTTTGTCAAATGGTTGGGATTCCATAAGAAGTTTAACTCATGGGTAACTGAACTTCATAATACAAAGTAAAGAAAAATGGATGAGAATCAGTCTGTAAGAGGTACTAGACTCTGGAATATATGTGGCGGGAAAGTACCCAGGGAGGAAATTATGTATATAGCACAGGTGGGGATAATTTACATTGTCATCATTACATGTATATTAAACATCAGTTTACATAATGAGGACAAAGGAATTTGGATCTCACTATGTTCGGGCTGTCTGGATTATATTTTACCTGCACATACTATCAAAGCCATTAAAAGAGTTTCAGCTACAGTGGCTACAACACCCGTTTGAAAGAAAAATGGAGAGTAACCATTCCTACATTACACTACCAAGTAATTCATCTATGAATTACTTTCCTGACAACTCAGTTGCCAAGTTTACTACAAAACCTCCTATGAACTTGGATTTGTCAGGTTCATGGGAAGTGGGTTTAGTCGGAATTCAGTACGCAAGATCATGGTTAACCCTTGAAAAGGATGCTTATGTGAGATTTACTTCACAAGGTAACGAAACTGGAAGATTTCTCACAGTACGAAAAGGGGTTTACACAATTAAAGAACTCATTAATCAGCTTAAGCGTGACATGAAAGTACAGCTTAGTGAATTTGTTGAAAACGTTCAGTTCATGTACAATGAAGGGAAAGGTTTTAGAATTTCTTTAATGATCGGACCTGGATATTCAGTTAAGTTTGATCCCCAATTGGCTCAGTTGTTCGGATTCAAGACAAAAGTGATGAATGGTACAGAACGGCGGGTGTTTTTTGGTTATTCTGGAGAATCAACTACTAGAGCATTACTTTTCGTTTATTCCAACATCGTTCAACATTATTGGTGACACCATAGCGCCCGTCTTATGGGTCTTACCACTAGTGAAGAAATCTGCTTTAATAGAGTGCGTGTTTGTAAAGGTACATTATCTTCCTGTTGTCAAAACATCAGTCGACACCATTAAAATCAAGCTAACCAATTCATATGGGAAGCTTATTCCATTTGAGAGTGGTAAATCAGTCATAAAACTTCATCTTAGAAAAATTAAAAGTTAGTTTTACTTTAAACATTGAATCGACAACATCAGAAAAAGAGCAAATAGAATGAGACCCATCTATATACCCGATAAAATGGCGTTACGTAGCTATTACATAACCCAAGCTGGACGAGGGATACCGGTTTTCGTGGGTGGTCATCATCAAAGAGGTCATGGGTTAGGTAACATTTTTGGGAGTTTAATGCGATCCGCTATACCACTGTTAGGAAAGGTGGGAAGAAGTATAGGTAAACAGGTGTTATCAGTAGGTGTTGGTTTAGCCAGTGATGTATTAGCAGGAAAATATTTTACATCTTCTGGTAGGTCAAGAGCATTATCAGCTGGAAAAGCCTTAATTCCTAAAAACAATTACAGGATTACGTGATCGACTAGGTGTCAGAAGAGCAGTTAAAAAGACAAAGCCTCGAAGACAGAGCATCAAACCGCTGAAAGGATCGAATAAACACGGACGTGCTAAGAGTCAGAAGGAATACAGTAACAGGTGGAGTGGATATTTTCTCATAATGGATTCTAGAGCTTGTCTTTGCACAAAATCAGAACTCGACTTGTTTACCATTAAACCTGTTTTAGCTACTATGGAAGAGGGTTCGTGGTAGCTTTACCAGCCAGTGAATACTATTTCAAACTCTAACTCAGCCCCATTGGAGTTTTTTTTATCTCAGGGAATGGGCAAGATTATTTTGATTTATCTCAGAGTTACCTTACTGTAAATGTCAGAGTACAGAAAGTTGAGAATGGACGTGATTGTGATGTTGCTGTGGGGGATCAGGTTGCCCCTGTGAATTTATTACTTCATTCATTATTTTCACAAGTAGGTGTCTTTTTAAATGGTCAGCGTATATCGGATGCACATGATACCTCTCCATTCAGAGCTTTTATTCAGACGATTTTCTCATACTCGCCTGATGTATTATATTCTCAATTATCTGCAGCTTTATGGGCAAAAGATACGGCAGGTCATGATGATTCTCTGACAGAGGCAAATGTGGGTTTTACTGAACAGAAAAGAAGATGCGCTAATAGTAAAACAATTGAATTAGCAGGGAGAATACACTCTGATATATTTATGCAAGATCGTTATATACCTAATGGGGGTCTCGTTAAGACTCAGACTACAAAGAAGTAGTGACGAGTTTGTTCTCATGAAAGCTGGGGATAAGGAGTTTAAAGTGGTGATTGATGACGCCACATTCAATGTTAGAAAGGTGAGACCAACGCCAGAGTTGCTAACTTTACATGCTGAGGCATTATTGAAGACACCCACAAACTACCCAATTAAAAGGGTTGTAGTGAAAGGTTTCACAATTCCTGCACATCATTATCTTTTAATGCTGATAATACACTAATTGGACCTCTACCTAGTCGTTGTCTTGTCGGAATCGTTAGCAATGCTGCCTATAATGGTGACTATTTAAAAAACCATATGCCTTCAATCATAATGATATTTCATACTTTGCTTGTTATTAAAATGGTAATCAAGTTTCATCAGAGGCATTAACCCCCGTCTTTAGCTCAGGAAATTATATAAGATCATACCTAACATTATTTGGTGGTACTGGATCGTTATTCCAATATTAATATTACAGAATATGCAAAGGGATATTGTTTCTTTGGTCAAGACTTCACAGCCGACTTAACAGCTGGAGAACATACATGTCCAACAAAACAAGGGAATCTACGCCTACAGTTCGACCATAAAACAGCATTACATGAGAATATGAATGTAATTTTTTAGGCTGAATATGATAATCTGATTGAAATAGATTATGCAAGAAATGTAATAATTGATTATTAATTGAAGAGAGATGCCGTACACATCGGATTTACGTTTTCTACTAGCTAAAGACAAAGCTGCAAGAACAGTGTTCCGTGGAGTGTATGCTAAGGTCGGAATTCTGAAAAGGGTTAAAAGACAGAAATACAGAAAAATATTCACACTCTGGTGAGCATTGGGTTGTCATGTTCCTACGGGAGAGATCGAGAAAGGTTACAAATGAATTCTTCGACTCATTCGGATGACCACCTTGGAGAGAACTTGTAACAGCCACTGTACATAAGAATTGTCTTTATAATGTTGGGATTGTACAGGATATATTCTCGACAAAGTGTGGTGAATTCTGCATATTTTATATTATACACCGTTCGAGAGGTGTTTCATTTAAAAACATATTAAAGATGTAAAAAAATACTGAGCTCAATGATGGAATTGTAGCGGAATGTTAAAAAAATCTCTTCAATAAAAAGTAATCATTCTTGTAAAAATATGAATCCGTTTTCCGACGTTTCAATACATCTCAACATAAGGAAGATAATCCTGCCCACTTATATATCATAACGGAGTTCTCTCCCATGTATGTAATTCCCGTACCCATCTAATGTGATATGTCAGGTTACAGCATTCTCAGCGTGTCTGGTGGGTTTCAGTATATCAACTCTCTATCTTAGCTTGCTAGAGTCGCTGTTTCAATGCAAAGTGAAATTCGTTTCATTAATTCGATGCAGTATACAGTTTCAAACATTGTGAACGATTACATTGAATTACATCGATGTTAATAAAAGTAAGTTAGGATATCGTAATGAGAGCGTGATGTTTTAAAAATCTAACATCACAAGAAGTGAAACAGTAGCACGTTTAAGTGAAAACCCTCATGAATTAACCCTTTTCATGTTTTACACGTGGAGAGTTTTTTCTAGACAAGTCTTAAAAGTGCCCAGAATACTCTAACTATTAGATAATTTTGAAAACATTCTGACCGAAACGTGTTATGATCTATTTTAACATGAAGCTAAAGATAAAATGTTTTCAAAAGACTCTTCAAGTCATAGATATTTATTGTAAACAATTCTCAGTAGAGGAATAATTAACCACCTGACCGCTGAGATTTTACAGATGGCATATTTCAATGGGTATTTCTCCGTACACAATGGATATTTTGAAAATAATTTGGCCGAGGGCTGTTAATGCCTAGGCCAGCAACAACCTTCAGACAAATTGGTTATCAAAATATTCAATTGGTTCAGAGTTATTACCCATTGAAACAATGACTTGTAACAGCGAGATAGTTAAGAGGGTAGATAACCAAATGGAAGTGTTTCAAAATTCTTTCTGAGCACTCTTTTATCATAAGTAAACTTAAATGTTTTAGATAACTTCTTAGACAAAATGCTGTGATTTGGACCTCGCGCAATTGAGTTTGGATAATCAATAACTGTCTCTAATTCGTGATTATCTATTGCTTGACGAATTGTGTCAAAGCCTATAAAACTATTATTAAAGGAACGTGTTATTCCCTTCATTTTGATTACGACCTTCTCTTCAACGCCATTGGATAATTTCAGTGCATATGATTTTGATCCGGTACATACATATTCTGTAATTTTATAACCTCTCGGAACCTCATTTGTAAATTTACCTAGTCTATCATGGGTAGTAGGAATTATATCTGGGAGAATTGAGTCTTGATAATATATGATTGAGTCTGTGTCGTAATACAGGGTCTGTCTCCCCATATGTTATGGTGTTCGTAAAGAAGTAATCACGCATGCTAGTGACAAAACTAGCCAGAATGACATTAGATTTTTTCCCACATATTTGATAGTCTTCTGACCAGCCAGTTTGTACTAGTAATAAATTCTCGTTATACAATGTAACATTCTTTATCTTTTGCGTACGGTCAAATAATAATCGATTTAAAACAGTAGGATTTTTAATGTACTCGCATTTACCGAAATTTCTGAGGGCAAAATAACCCCATGTGCGTTCAAAATAAGTTTTCCCAAGGCCCTGAGTGATGGATCAGACTTAACTTCCATCTTCTCGAGTAAAATACCGTCAGCGTTAAAGTAAGTGATATTACAGGATAAGACAGGATAAGACAGGAATCTGAAATTTCGCTCCGCAAATAACATAGAAATTATTATATTTATTGTGTCTTGTTGTGATAAATCTTTATATCAGTTTGTAGATAAGAGCGATGTGCTTATGATGGCGTAAATGTTTTGTGTAACTTTATAGTAATTTGAGAGTTTTCAGTGATTTTATATCATAAGTTTTCAAATCCATATATTATTAATTGACTATTTAGCCAGGGCAGTGTTGTTTTTAGCCAGACGGCGTGTATAGTAAATCCGCTAACAATGGTCAGCTAGGTAGTAATCCGCTAACAATGGTCAGCTAGGTAGTAACCTACTAATAATGGCGGCATCCGGCCCGCAGTGTTTAGCCCTAGCCGATAGCACACCTGAGTTATTTACCAATGATACCAGCTTAGAGAGTGAAAATGTAACTTGTCATGAAAATGAATATTTCATGATTAAGTATAATATATTTTCTGTGACTGTGACAGTAAAAGACTCGAATTCAATTTCCAAGTGGTTATCTAAGTTTGAAGAATGCTATGGTGAAGGAGAAATTAAAGGCGACGACTATGAAAACGGTGTTATCTTTAGAGTTAGCCATTTTGTCTCTGTGGTAAATGACTGTAAGGCAACCGTGACTCTATATCCGACTACGTCCAAAATACACGTTCAGGGCCCGAATTCACGACACTGGATCGCGACCGAGCTAGTTCATTTATCTCGTGATGTGTATGTAGGGAACTATGACAACGGTCAGAAAGAAGGCGACAATACATCGGTGTGGTAAAAATTATCGGCAAGCGACGACTTAAGATTTCAGACATTGTTAAATGTATCACTTGACATCTCCCAGCCAACACAGCTGGATAATCATGACACAAAACCGAAGGAGATAGATTTCACCCCTGAACTGGTCAGTACACCAGTTGCTAGGATTTCGGCGACACAAAATCATAAAACCGAGGAACTCAAGCGCGAAATCACTAGCCTACGAGAGATAATTAAAGCAAAGGATGCGGAAATCAAGAAACTGACGGATGTAAATAAGTCACTTATGAGTAGGCCTACAGGGTATAAGATTGTGACGGATAGGCCAGTTGAAAATGAGACACGTGAAAAGCCAATGTCAAAAGCTAAAACAACTGTTGATATAGCTGTTGGTCCGGGCGGAATCATAAGTTCAAATGACCACCCAATTGATAGTCACAAAACAGTAACCCTAGATAACGTTAAAATAACGCCTAAGACGGACGATGCTTCAGATACAGGAAGGAATGGCGCGGGTCCAGTAGATACAAAACTATGTGAGCCAAAGACCAAAAAGGACGTAAAATCAGAAAAATGTCTACCTAAATGCGTGAAACCAATTGTGGTCATTACAAATCAGAAGTCTACTATCAATCCAAAGTTTGCCAATCACGTGGCTAAGGCGGACAAACAGACATTGATCATTGGATCATCAATAGTCAAAGGTATTAATGAAAACGGCCTAGACCCATCCGTACAAGTGATGTGTTGCCGAGGTGCTAAAATTATGGACATTTTAGAGGTTCTATATAACATTGAGCTGGCTGGTTATAACAATATAATCGTAATGGCGGGAACCAACAACTCTGACTGTCCGGTCGGTGACGCGCTCAATGATATGGAATCATTAGTGCTTGACCTACACATTCTTGCACCACAGTGCAAATTATATATCTGCGAACTGTGCCCGCGCGGTGATAACAACAAGCGACAAGATTTCATCCACGCATTCAACAGACACTTGGAAGTCCGTGAACAATTTATGGACTTCACGGTAATTGAATCGGCGGAGTGTTTCTATTCTCGGAGCAGACCAGGTACGATAGACAATTCGTTGTTCTTCGCAGACAAGCTTCACCTCAACAAAAGCGGTTCAACGGTACTCGTACATTGCATAAATGAATATGTTACTATCTTAATTAATACAGCCTGTAAGTTTTGTGCAGAACCCAATCATAAATCGTCAATGTGCCGCCACGGTCGACCGGTTCTGTGCCATAGCTGCAATCAATACGGTCACAAATCTAATCGATGTCCTGGACACTAAAATGTCGGCCAGGAAGGAGTGCCCATCCAAAATACTGTTTACATAATAAAGACTCAAGATGCTACACGAACAAACTATCATAATACAGATAATAATTATGCTAGTGATGTCATTACTGTTTGTGACGCTGATGGTGATGATGATGGTGTTGATGATGATGATGATGATGATGATGATGATGATGATGGTGGTGGTGATGATGATGATGATGATGATGATGATGGTGGTGGTGGTGATGATGATGATGGTGATGGTGATGATGGTGATGATGATGATGATGAGGATGATGATTGTCATCATCGTCATCATCAGCATCAGCATCATCATCATCAGCAGCAGCATCAGCATCAACAACAGCATGGTGAGCATGTTCATGATCATGATAATCACCATGCCGATAATATGTCAATTTCTAGACCTGTCTATTGTACTGAATCTATTTATAATGTCCCGGTCAGTAACAGATTCGATCTGTTATATCCTAATAGCGATCATTTAAATAGAGATGCCTTAATAGATGATGACAAAACCGTAAGTCGTGTCTTGCGTTCCAATACCCTAGTAACGCAAACTGCTGCGGCCAATGCGAGCGATACTGCTAGCTGTCATGCCGCGACCACCTCACATTCTACAGCAAGCAATGCTCACTCTAATATAGGCTATGCGACTCCAGCTATTCAACATGCCAACCACTGTACTATTAGTGCTAACATTCAGAATAAAACTATTAGTGCTAATATCGATGCAATAATTGCACCCGTTTGTATTAATGATAATGCTAATTCAATCACTGTAACTAGTAACTACAATAATAATAATAATAATAATAATAATAATAATAATAATAATAATAATAATAATAATATACTTAATAATAATAATAATAATAATAATAATAATAATAATAATAATAATAATATACTTAATAATAATAATAATAATAATAATAATAATAATAGCGGATTAAATAAAAATAATCTGTATTTGGAATATATTAATATCTTCAGCTATATGGTCAAAGTACGATTTCTGAATTTCATTAATATTATATCGTATTGCAACATTGATGGCGAAAACCATCTATATGCGCATGATTATGTTGATAAGCCATTATGTCAATGGAAGTGTAGTTACAATTTTATTAAATTAACGCAGGAATATGATTCCCCTTCGTTTGCAATAAACACGAAAGGCATGCGAATAGGACACATAAATGTACAACACATACTCCCAAAAATGAATCAATTGAAAATAATCATGGAAAAATCCATTAAGGAATTAGAAATCTTCGCCACAACAGAAACAGTTCTAAGTGACGTAATAAACAGTAATCAAATAGATATTAATGGCTATAATTTTGAGAGAAAAGATCGGGCAAATCGGGATGGGGGCGGTATCATAATCTACATAGAAGAGAATCAGACGTATTGCAGGCGGGAGGAGTTAGAATCAGCAGAGTTAGAGTTATTATGGATTGAAGTTACGCCGTATAAAACGAAACCTTTTCTGTTAGGCTGTGTCTATAGGCCGCCAAATTCGCCAGCTAGCTGGATAGACGAGTTCGAACCTTTACTCGAGGCAGCCTATCTACATAACCCGGATATAATTCTAATAGGCGACTTCAATATTAACTTTCATCTACCGATACCTACAAAATGGCAATCAGTGATGGATGGATTTCATTTAGAACAACTAATTTCTAAGTCGACTAGAATCACGGAGAAGACTGCCACCCTAATCGACCACATCTATGTCACTGACAAGAGCAAAATTACTGAAGCAGGCGTAGGCGATCTAGCCCTAGCAGACCATCTTCCAGTGTTTGTTGTGCGGAATAACGTCACGTACAAATCTCAGACTCACCATACGATAAAATACACGTGCAGAAAGAAATTTGATAATATTAAATTCCTTAATGATTTATCTCAATATAATTGGGAAATGATTAATATGATATGCGATCCAAATGAAGCTCTCGCGTTATGGCATGAAACTTTTCTTGCTATTCTGAACAACCATGCCCCTATTATTGAACGTAGAGTTAAGAAATACTGTCAACCTGGATGGATTAATGATAATATTTTGAAAGCAATGAAAAAGCGCGATTATTTTAAAAAAGTAAATGATATGGTTAAATATAGGGAGTTGAAAAATAATGTAATGTATTTAATAGAAAGCGCAAAGTGTCAATATTTTAGTATAAAGTTAAACGAGCATAAACAGAATCCCTCAAATATATGGAACATCATGAGAAGCATCAACCCAAAATCTAGCAAAATGCCACTAGTTTTACATAATAGCGATGGACGGGAAATTAGGGACACTGCCCAACACTGTGAGATGTTCAATTCATATTTCACTACAGTTGCAACCGACCTAGCGAATTCGATAAATACCCAAGACAACGCAATAACTAATACAGGCAGGCTCGTAAATCACGTTAACAGTAAAGTACCAAAAGGGGTTAATTTTAGTATACCTAACGTAACAGTAGCCTATGTCTATGATGAAATATCGAAATTAAAAACAAACAAGTCGGCAGGGTATGATGAACTTAACGCCCATTTTCTAAAATTATCTGCACCGATCATCGCGCCGTCAGTAACTGCCATCATAAATAAAAGTATTGATACTGGCGTATTTCCTACAATGTGGAAATACGCCAAGGTAAAGCCATTACACAAATCAGATAATAAAGCCGAGATCAGTAATTATAGACCCATTTCGATACTGCCAATTCTATCAAAAATTATAGAACGGCATATACATAATTATTTATATAAATTTCTAAGTACATATAATTTACTATACGAATCTCAATCAGGATTCAGGCCAAAGCATTCTTGCGAAACAGCGCTGCTAAAATTGATAGAGAAATGGCGATTCTCAGTCGATAAGGGCGATTTTGTAGGAGCTATCATGATAGATTTTAGGAAGGCCTTTGACCTTGTTAACCATGATATACTCCTGCATAAATTAGGCATATACAAATTTGACCCTCTTTCGCTAA
The DNA here is from genome assembly GCA_034401795.1 of Chaetoderma sp. LZ-2023a. NCBI lineage: Eukaryota > Metazoa > Mollusca > Caudofoveata > Chaetodermatida > Chaetodermatidae > Chaetoderma > Chaetoderma sp. LZ-2023a. Next base: position 11,339,346 of record CM067359.1, read on the forward strand.
AATGGTTCTCATCATATTTAGAAGACAGACAACAGTATGTGTCAATTTCTGACAAGATTTCGAGTATGTCACCGATAACAGTAGGTGTCCCCCAGGGTTCAGTATTAGGACCTCTCTTATTTATTATTTATGTTAATGACCTTTATATGGATATAAACAGTAACATTGATATGTACTGTGACGATTCAACCATGCATTGTAGCTTTGACAATGTGCCAAAGGTAGTCGAACATCTGACTGGTGATATGACATCAGTACAAAACTGGTGTCAAAATAACAAAATGATTTTAAATGCAGATAAAACTAAATTGTTAATGATAAGCACAACTCGTAAACTAAACCAAATTAATACATCAGAAATTAGAATTCCAATAGGTGACGGTGAGCTAGGCATAGTAAACGATGCAAAACTTTTAGGTTTACATATTAATGATAATCTATCATGGCAACCACATGTAAGCAAAATATGCAGCAAAATAGCTTCCCTTATTTATATGTTGAAGAAAAACAAACAATACATGAATATCGATGAGCGTAATTTATTCTACAAATCATATATACTGTCTCATGTAGATTATTGCTGCTTAGTGTATTATGTAGGCAATACGGCATTGATAGGTAAACTAGAAAAATTACAGAAACGCGCAGCAAGGATTATCTTGGACGTCCCACACAGAACTCCGTCTAAACCGTTATATGACACGTTAAAATGGACAACCATAGGTGAAAGAATGACCATGAAAACAAACATCATGACATACAAAGCCCTTAACAATCTTACACCTAGCTATATTACGGATATGTTTACACCCATAGATGAAGCCCACAAACGAAACTTACGATCTAAAACTTATGGTCACTTAAGACCTCCTAAAATCCGAACAGATTATGGCAAGAACAGCTACATATATATGGCATCCCAAATGTGGAATACACTACCAACAAGCATTACACAGTCACCATCCCTTGCGTCCTTCAAAAATAACATCTATGCTCATTTAAAAGCGAATTGATCAAGAAAAGTGCCTTTGTAAGAACAGGGGTGTATGTGTAAATATCCTCGTATGTAAGTTCTCTGCGCGCGTGCGCGCGTGCGCGCGTTCATGCATGTATATAGGCCTCTGTTTGAGTAGGCACGTACGTAGGCCTACTATGTTTATTGGAAACGTATGACTACTGATTTTTTTTTTTTTTTACTCTCCAAGACGCATTTTCAAGAGTAAGAGTTGCCCATGCGTCTTTAATTCATTAGACACTAAATAATCTGAAAGAATAAGAACCAAAGATGAAAACCCTAATGTAAATTTGCCGATCAATAGAGTGCGATTTTTAAGATTTTACCGCTGAAATTAATGGCTAGACTAGAGAGTGTCAGTCATTTCAGTGGTAAGATTGCAAAAGTCGCACTCGCGTGGTCTGCCAATGGACATATTTCAAGATTAGGAAGCATAATGGTAATATTTGCCCAAAGAATCGATCTTAACAATTTGACTGATTTCCTCATACAAAATGTTATCTTGCAGAGCATTAGTGTGTAATTTATGAGATCTTACCGCTGCAATGATTGGCTCGATTGCCGAGCCAGTCATTCCGTCGGTAAAATCTCTGAAATGGCATACTCATGGTCTGCAAATAGACATATTTCAGAGTAGCTACATGTGCTTTATATGCCGCTTTAAGAAGCATAATGTAAATATCACATACCTTCACGAACTGATTTTAATAATTTATTCTCCACTGTTGCTTTTGTTGTACAAATTGTAATTAGCTGTTTATCCTGTACATAGTTTAATTAAATTAAATAGATGCCTTTCTAGGTAGGTTTAGAACATAGAAGGTAAATAGCTCCACAAAGAATTGATGTTTAAATATCTGTAATCTAGATCCGCTGATAATAAAAATATACATATTTCAAGATTAGGAAGCATAATGGTAATTTTTGCCCAAAGAATCGATCTATATATTATTTGACTGATTTCCTTATAGAAAATGTTATCTTGCAGAGCAAAAGTGTGTAATTTCTCAGATCTTACCACTGCAATGACTGGCTCGATTGCCGAGCCAGTCATTCCATTGATAAAATCTCTGAAATGGCATACTCATGGTCTGCAAATAGACATATTTCAGAGTAGCGACATGTGCTTTTATATGCCGCTTTAAGAAGCATAATGTAAATATCACATACCTTCACGAACTGATTTTAATAATTTATTCTCCACTGTTGCTTTTGTTGTACAAATTGTAATTAGCTGTTTATCCTGTACATAGTTTAATTAAATTAAATAGTGTACATAGTGTAAATATAACTGTTCCGAGAGGGCCTCGGGTAGATCAGGCCACTGACGATGTACCCTCTTTAAATAAAGTTTATTTATTTATTTTATTTTTTAATCCTCAATATACCGGTCTTTATCAGATTCGGTAATGACGTCATCTGGGAAACCGCTAGCCAACTGTTTTATTTTCAAAAATTTCAAAATATATTCGGAAAAAGGACTGACTTTTCAGAATAATGCCATATCTCATGAAAAATAATAATTTTATACTCTAGCTGGACGGCCTTTTGTACCTCAACACTAGGCCAAGTACCAATCAAACTACGTTCTGAGTCAGAATGACAACATGGAGTTTGTTGTTGTTTTTCAACACATGTTCAACACAGTGTAAATACCAGCTTATCATTACATTTCATTGGTAGACATGAAATGAAAAGGTTTCTAGGTGGTAGAATTTCACATTTAATTAGACCAAAGTATTCACCTACTCGATCTGTTGTTTTTAAATTCTCTCTTATAATCTCAGGCATCCATATCGGATAAGTAGAAGTTTTACAAACATATGGATAAAGGCTACAAATACCTACATAAGCTATTTTCTCATTAGCGGATTTTATGATATAATTTTGTAGCACCCTTTTGACCAACAAACAAAGCATCACGTGGTCTTATAGGCGAGAAAAGGTTTATGCTCTCAGTGAATTCTTTAATATAGGGATCCGATTCTAAAAGTTTATTATACTCGCAACCCCAAATTTCATGTATACTACAACCCATTTTTTCTAATTCATGTCTTCTCGATAGCGTCTTGTAATACGCCTCCTCATAAGATAAATTTTCATTGAAAGGGGTTGTTAATAAGTGTTGCCTTATAGGGAAACACTTAACACACCCATGTATTTCGCAAGCGTGAAATTCAAATATTTCTGATGTCTTGTGACAGAAGCAATCAACATATTTCCCCATGAACTCTGACCTCCCCAACATTATGACCATGTTTAATGATAATCCCACGGCAATGTGCTTCATATTCAAGCCATCTACAGCCCACTATTGAAAATTTTCGAGCTGGTGTGAAACCTAGAGGCGGTATAACGGTGATTTTAAAATCATTCAGAAATAAGTTTATGTAAACCTTATTACACAGTGAAGCCAGGGAAATAGAATTCACGAAGGGTGGAATTCCCATCCCTTTAATTAAAATTGAGTTAAATTTAGCGCATCCTTTCCGCAATAAATCCACATCCGTGGCACAATATTCAAATATAATAACTTTTGAAAATCAAATTCGTTATTTTTAACACTTTCATACCATTTCTCAAAAGCCACTTTAACATCCATAGTCATATTTTCAATACCATATTTCTCAGCCGGTAACATTGGACCTTTATATAATTGGAATTCAGGTGTGTTTGCGAGATAAGAGAAGTAACCCTTTAATGTTGAAATATTAAACATTTTCGAAAAATTGCGCAAGGCCGTTGGTATGAATGATACCGAATCTTTAAACTGAATACCATTAACCGAAAAGAAAATTACTTTACGGCCATTCATGATTATAGATTCTGGATTAATTTCTGAATTTGTATACAACCGCTGTAAAATAAAATGCATGTCAAATGTTTTACCGTTGTGAGCAATACAAATATGGTCAATATGTTTGAAAATTAGAGCAGTTATCTTCGCATCTCGTTCAAAGTGTTCACTAATTTCTAAAAGCCAATGCATGAAACTATACAATGCCGAATATCCATTAAAAACAAATTCCCGGTTTTCAGGACCACAAGTTAAACATGGTGAAGTAATTTCTTCACTTATACAATTTTAACACACTTTATGTGCTCCCATGAAATTAATCTCATGAATACCAGAACTCCCATCCGTTTCAACATCCCAGAAAATATATCTCTGAACTAGGTCGGTCATCAGTCCCGTTCACAGAACTCTCAAGTTGATTTGTGAAATTTTGCATAAAACATATGAGATTTTTCCACAAAATCATGGCAGTGAACACATTTAATTAACCCACAGTTATGCTCTTTCAAAGCCGAGCTTGGTAAAATTGTATAGCATTCCTGACATGTTTTTCTACGATCACAGACCTCTGTTAAATGTCTATTATAACATGCTGAATTCGTAAACCAGCAAAAACATTTCCCGCAGAAAAAGTATTCCTCAAATTTACAACCGCAGCAAGAATGACAAATGTATTTACAATTATGCCCCCGGCATCTAGAAAACATTTTATCACAAACAAAACAGTAATTACGTGACGATAGATTCCTAATATAAGCGAAATGATTATTTAAAAAATAAATGTTCAATCTTTTTGCCGAATCGCATCCACCACCGTGTAAATATACACGCAGAATAATCAGCTTCTCTAAAAACTGAAATACCAATGTTGTTGGGTAATATATTCTGAAATTGACTGACCTCTTGCAGACCACATGGACCTATTTTCACATTGCCTTTATGGTGTAAATCAGTAGCTTTTTCCAACTGATGGTAATTATCTACCAGTCTGTTTAACTCATTTTTAGGCTGTCTAGTTATTTTTTTAAGTTCAGATCTAGGTAATTCCGGATCGTAATCCTATTACTATTGACCTAGCCAAACAGGTGTAATCATAATTTGCGACGGAAATCAGACCTTTCTTTATTCTGACTTTTTCTTCCAAGTCGGCCAAATAGTACCTTTTTAAATCACCAAACCCACTACTTTCGGGTAGAACAACATGTAAAAAATTAAATATGAAATTTTCATCTAGCCTCACACTATTGTTACTCTGTACCACCCTTGAAAGCTCTTCCAAGATACGTCCGCCGGATATGTCATTAACTTTAACCGAAAAAACGGGTACATTCAAAGCCGGGTGTTCCATTGTGATTCCAATATAATCATGGGGTTGAGCTTTCACTGAAATTTTAAATTTTTCTAAAATTTGATTGAAAATCGATTCAAAATGTGTGTCAATATCAATTAAATCATGTACTCTGAGGTTCTGAGAGATTCTAACTTCATATTCAGATTCCGTAGTTTTAAATTTACGTGAGTGGAGTGATCTGCGTAAATTTATTTTGAAATCGCTATCATTTAATTTGGGTAAGATATTGTTATCATCATTATCATTATCATTAACATTATTATCACCAGCATTATCATTAGCATTATCATTAGCATTATCATCATTATTATTAACTTGAACCCCACCCCCTAATTGATCACTCTTTTCTTCTGATCTGAAATTCAATTCTAAATTCATGTTTTCATCATCATTATTTTTCGTTATCATACCATTACTATTAGCGTGTGAATTGGAAATTAGTAACTCGTCTAGTAACAGACGCTCTAAAGTCATGTAATCCACTTCTGAAAAAGGCTTTCCACTCCCTACTGAATCTGTTAAACCGTGGAAGATGTCCGTTGAATTACACTGGGGAGATAACGAATCACCACATTCCGTAAATTGATAAATATTTCCACCACTCGACCCATCTAAATCGTAATCCATGGGAGGGTAAGTGGTGGGAAAGACACACTGTGAGGAAGTAGATTGCTTAGCTCGATCGAATGTAGATTCCATTCCGTTATTATCCCCCGATCCTGATCCGAATGAGAGAGGTCATGAGAGTGATAGAAAGTCATCTGCTGAGGAAGGTAGCGAAAGTGAGGGTAATTCGTCAGTTGAGAGAAGTAGTGAGGGTGATTGCCTCCTATTTGGAGTTGGAATATGAAGATCCAAGGGTGTCTGAAAAAACCAATGATTAATTAAATGTATTCCGGATAAAAATAAGAAATCCTAGCGGAATATAAGAGTGATACATTACTTCTTTTTTTTTAATGTATTATACGCTATAGCCATTTCAATAGTGAATTTAGAAAATTCATTATTGTATTAGCTTAATAAGTTATTCCAATACTACATTTTTGAAAATTCAATGTTGAATTAGCTGATTCAGTTATTGGAATAGTGAATTTTGAAAATTCAATGATAAATTACTAAATTTACACAATACAATAGATTTATAATTTAATTAATTAATAGCAATAAATGATATATTATTTTTATTTACTTACTTACAGCAGAAGGATTATCAAGAGCCATAAGGTCATCCAGAATTTTCTGAAAGAGTGCATGGTCAAAGTTTTTATCGGTCTTGACGTCATCTTTCTTGTCAACGATGACTTGTTCCAGTCTTACGAAGCCCGGCGTTGTAACATTTGATATTTTTTCATTCAAATTGAAAGATCTCACTTCGTTATTTTCGGTAAGGTCTATTACCAGAGATATCAGCTCAAGGCTCTCCCTCTGCTGCTTTGACATTCCCTTAGCCGATCACTTACTTGCAGCTGTGCTCTCCACGTAGTAGCATTTGTGGCAGAGAGCGATACCACGAGAGCCTTCGAACTCGAGCTTGAACAGTGTCGGAGTCCGTCCAGACCATTTGTCCCAAGCTAGCCAGTCCCGCTTATGAGCCTGGTACTCTGCTTGCATCTCAGGTCGAATGACGTTGTCGAGGGTGGAGCCTGCTCTAGCAATATACACGGAGTCAGTGTACTCTCTACGCAAAGCTGTCATGAGCTATGTAGTGATCGAGGAAGTCGTAGTAGACCCCCAGCATTCGCAGCTTCACGAACTCATAAACGGCTATCCCCACCTGAAAGGACCTTCGAATAGTGATTCTCGGCTTGCGAATCTGGAGCTTATATGACTCACCGATCTCCTCGAGATCTTCGAACCATGCACTACGCAGGGCCTTGTCTATCACGCGTTCATCCTTCGTGAAGCTGGTGTTGCTATGATGTTCTAGGGCCTCGATGAGCTTCCCGTAGGCACTGTTGCCAAGGCGTTTGAAGAGATCTGGCAAGAGCGCTTTGCTCTTATCTACATCTCCTGAGCGGCGGGCCTCCGTAACATTCTCCTCATAGATTATGGTGCAGTATACAGCAGTGATGTCCAGGCCATGGGTTATATACCACTTGAGTGTCGGGGCGTACAGCAGCCGCTTCTTGCCAGAGAGGGCACCGACCAGCTTCTGGGTGGTGGGTAACTTCCTCCCTGTTCGCCCTAGATATGCCAGCATCTCAGACGAGATTGCTTCTACCGGGATCTCGCGGTTATAGAAGACAGGAGGCATTTCCTAGAACTTTGCCCACCAAGCCTTGGGGACCTCTATATCCACCTCAGCAAACCCAAACCTGCTGTCTGCTAGGAGAGCCTCCTTAAAGCTAGCTACCCCACTGGCACCGGACCAATGGCGCACGTTCTCCTTACCGCATGGCATCTCTTTGGCCATCATTGACAGGTACAGAGCATTTGCGTCGTAGCCGAGCAGACATTGGCAGACATGCTCACTCTGGCAGATTCGAGTCACACCGGCCTCGTGGTATCTGGTGAACATGATACGGCCAGCAACAGGACCCTTCAGCATCTCGTAGGCTTCCTTGTCCGGTGAATAGAGGCTAACATCCCGCATGTGCTGAGCGGTTCCACGTAGGAGGTACTGCTGTGATACACCTGGGAGAGACACCGCGTCTTTGAGGATGTCTATTTCTCATTCTGTGTAGAATTCCTACATCCGCTCTAGGGCTTTGATGAATGGACTGACGTCCAGGTTGTTGTAGTATCACAGCCAGTCGGCGAATGTCCGCATTCCATGCTCACTGAATGTCTTGTTACACTGTTCTCACTCAGTTCGCGTCAAGAGGTAGCCACCCTTGAGCTTAGATGTCCATGCTGAGTAGTCAGGAAGCCCTGGATAGTTGAGCTTCTAATGTGTGTCAAACCATTCATATGGGAGCCAGCTCTTCTGCTATGTACACCCGTAAGCTTTGACCCATACCTCGTACGAGACTCCTGGGCCAAGGTAGTTCAGCAGATCGAGAACCTGTAGCTCAGGTGTTATAAGGAACATGGTCGGATTAGCCTTCTTGGCGACTTTCACTTTACCTGTACTGTCAGTTAGCTCATCAACAAAGTACTCCTTTATGAGGTTCAGGTCATACCGCCCAGAGTTTAACCTCAGTACAGGTACTTGCTCACACCATTCGTTGATCAGTCGCTGCTGTTGCTTTGGGAGCTTGTCCAGGTCTGTCGGTATGTACTGTGCCCTAACCCTTGTCCGGATTAGATATGCTCGCCGTTGGCTCTCCAGCATGAACTCTCTGATCAGTTCTTTAGGGTCAGGGTTGCAGAGGTGAGTTGGCTTACTCGTGGCGCCCTCTAAGGAGCAGCCAACTAACATAGAGGTAGGTATGTGAGTACTCTCGATCGTGAGAGTCTCCGTAGGATGAGACTTGATACCATCTAGGAGTGCTTCGAAGTCGTAAACTATGAAGTGTGGGTATGGGACAGTCCGAACTCGTTTAGGGACGCTTGGGCAGCGTTTTATACAGCACTCCCACTGTACCACAAGTGTGCATCCTGAGGCTCTCAGCTTCTCCTCTCTCAGGACTGTCTTGCGGTATCTTTGTTTGGCATCCTCACCTCGCTGGTGCTGTGGACACCCGTGCCAGTGACAGCCATGGAACTGGTAAACAGTGTTGTTGGTCGGATCATAACCATCTACGGGAGCGCCCTCGATCCAACGCTCACAACCGTGCCCACACTCTACATAGTGTATGTGTACGCCTCTGTTTCTCGACTCATACTTGATCCAATGAGTAGCCGCTGAACTGGATGGTTGGGGCGGATAGAAGGCTTTATAATACCCAGACTGTGGCGCCTCAACATTCTCGCCAGGACACACGATTTTTGTTTTGCCACCTGTACAGTGATCAGCGTGGCGTTGAAGATGGCATGCCTGTGTCAGCCTCTGCTGACAGTGACTGCAGACTAGTGTATGTGCCAGCTTGGCAATGTTCTTGATGTAGAAGGTGTGGTGGTCCCACACTCCGATGGTCATGGAGTCACGGTAGTGATCCGCTTGCCTGATCAAGTGCCAGGTGCCCTCTTCGCTTGGTTCATACACGCGAATCCCGATCTTGGCAAAGACCTCTACCGTGTCCAGCTGATCCAACGAGGTCTTGCTGACATCAGGTACTGTCTTGCCGTAGAACTGTATGGCAAGCTCTCGTGCAGGAGCTGTACTTCTATCAGCTCTCGCTCCTCGGTGGACTGCTAGACATCTCCAGAGACACATGTTGTCCCTGTGGGTGTCGAGGGCAGTCATACTCTTCTTCTGTTGTAGCCAGTCTGGGAGGGGGCCTGTCCCAAGCAGAGGTTGGCGGTCGATGACAGCCCTGGCCCCAATATTGATTGATCGAACGAAAGCCCACTTGGTGTTGGGCCGATCGATATTGTCAGTGTTGAGGCGGGTTTGCACTCTTGCTGCCACCCGGTCCTGATCTGCTCCTATCGTGTTCAACCACGGATCCCTGGAGCATTCTTGTGGAAGAGCATCACCCTACCGTCTTGGATTTGGTGGATGCGATAGGTATAGGTGTAGCGGAGGTAGAAGGCATTCTGGACAGTCTGCTGGATCTTTTGCATGATCCGGCCTGTGAGATCTCCTTCTAGACCTCTGAAGAATGCTCAGCGTACTGACCAGCGTCCTCTCTCCTCTGTCTCCCTTTCGCCGAGACGCTGGTCGAGAATGTGTTCGCCTTCTCGCCTTATGCTCCGGGCTAAGAGTTCAGACTTCGGCCCCCTTATGCTCCGGGCTGGGCTCAGACCTCAGCACTGCTTAATGATCCTGCGTTTGAGAGTTAAGCACTCCAGTGGATGGGCCTCCATCCGCTTCGCTACAGTCTTGGCTCGCAAGCTAGCAGTCACCTCCTCGGCCAACTGACGACGCTCATGTTTCCGCTGCGCTTTCTTGTGGGGATTCCAAGGATCCTCTTTGGTAAGCGCTAGAAAACTTCCCGTATTCATTGCTCGGGAGAGTCGCTGCTGCCACTCATCGGCACGGACCTGTCCGATCAGCTGGAGCAGGTCGGCTTTCTTGGCCTTAGAGTAGACTCTAAGGCCGAATTGCTTTACAATAGCGTGAAGCTGTGCAACAGTACCCATGGTGTATATCCCTGTGGATGTCTGTCTCTAAATGGGCGTTCGGACCCTATTATGTGTGGCGATCAGTACCTGTGGGCGGTGTATATCCCCTGTCTGGGCATTCAGACCTATTATATGTGGTGCTGGCGATCAGTACCTGTGGGTGGTGTATATCCCTGTGGATGCCTGTCTATAAATGGGCGTTCAGACCCTATTATGTGTGGCGATCAGTACCTGTGGGTGATGTATATCCCCTGTCTGGGCGTTTAGACCTATTATGTGTGGTGCTGGCGATCAGTACCTGTGGGTGGTGTCTATCCCTGTGGATGCCTGTCTCTAAATGGGCGTTCAGACTCTATTATGTGTGGCGATCAGTACCTGTGGGTGATGTATATCCCCTGTCTGGGCGTTTAGACCTATTATGTGTGGTGCTGGCGATCAGTACCTGTGGGTGGTGTATATCCCCTGTCTGGGAACGTGGAGGCCCCCGCACCCTATACAGCGGAGACCGCCATGGTCTCCGCTGATTGAGGGGGCGGTGGGGGCCACAGATCCGGCGGCCAGGGAGGTGGTACCCCGCGGTCTCCGCTGCTTGAGAGAGCGGTGGGGGCCACGGCTCTGGCAGTCCGTGCGGCCGGACGGTGGTGTCATAAGTGGTAGTGTCGGGATTAAAATGATACAACCTCCCTCAACTGGCCGCCGTTCGGCGATCCGTAGCTCCCACCGCCCTCTCAATCCCTGGGAGCCTCCATCTTGAGGCATACACCAACCACCTGCAACCCTGGGGCCTCCATCTAGAGGCCTACACCAACCACATGCGACCCTATGCCCAGGGATTGACAGGGCGGTGGGGGCCACGGATCGCCGAACGACGGCCAGTTGAGGGAGGTGGTATCATTTTAATCCCGACACTACTACTGCTTAGCTTATTCGCTCATGCGTGCACGTGCCAGATGGCTCAACAGAATTGTGATTATACCGCTCTATACTTGTAAACCCTACCGAGATATTTTCAAATATATACGGATAATCAGACATTAATGCGTGTATTCATCATAAACAAGGTATATTTCTGTGTGTGCATGGCCGTATAGCTTTTCATAGATACATCTCTTTGTGTCATGAAATGATAACAATCTCAATAAATGGTCACGGGCAGTATGTATCAAGACAATATCTCTGATGTCTTCTTCATCATTACCAGACAGTAAACACTTTATACTCCCTAATATCTTGATTGATTGCAGCTGAACAGGAAGCGTAGGGAGTACTTCGATATCAGTCTTAAAACTTTATGAAACATCACCTGGGTGGGGCCGGGGCTGGGTAAAGAACGATGAAACGCTAGCACATAATTTCTGTATATATCTGGCGGCCAGAAAGATACCAAGGTGAACACATTACCCATTGAGTAATCTATTTGTAGCTATGCCCCGCCCATTCTACCTTAGCTCTGCCCACTGAGGTACCTTTAATGGCATCACTGTATATTACCTTGAACCATGAATAATCAGATTAATAATTTCAAGGTAAGTAAGCTGCTGCATATTTTGAAATTAATTTAACCGGGTGCGGTACTGCGGCCTATTATATTGGTTTCGAAATATTTTAAATATTCAACATGATGTGTATTAAGTTGTAAATCTATCAAATACATTGAATTCGTACACTTGACGGACTTTTTTTAGTTTCTTGACGGAGTAATAATACGTCATTATCATTGTGAAGTCAGTCTAAATGTGATGTGATTGTCTATTGTTTTTTGCGATGTTTTCAACATGTTTCTAACGTATAGTGCAACAATTTAAAGTATGTATCCTTTCTAATACGCTTATGCTTCCCGAGTAGACTTGGGTTTTGCAGCAAATTCTAGCTGAACTGTCGTAGGGGTTTATATAGTGTGCGTGGTTGTGCATAAATTTTAAATTGAAGAAAGTTACAAATAATTTAAAAGCTGATTATTTTAATGTTATACTGCCAATTTGTTGGAAATTGACAATCTTGACTGTTTCTTCAAAGCATAGCAATTACCAAATCTCCGTAATCAATAATATTTTGTAGAAACGTGACAATGAATTACCGCAACGTATAGAAATTGCCAAATCCCTTTAATAAATAAATATCGCTTTGCTAAAAAAAAAACCAATTATCATGTACACTTAACATAGATTTCTAAATTTTTCATATTAAGATGTTTTTGAAAAGTGTTGACAAATCGTATAGTGCATTTCAAGATGATTAGATTCATACAGTTAAGATTGTATATACACAATTAAAAATATATTACATCTATAACTAGATAGGTAGGCAATATTCAGTATTCTCAGAGACAACTGTTAATTTCGCCTATTGCTCAACGAGGCTCACTTCTATTAGGTAATAACATAATTGGGCTAGGGTTAGCCATTCTTCCGACCATTCCAGCATGTGAACTCAAATAGCTGTGGGTAAATCTGCCTTACAGACGTGTAATAATTCGGTTAGTGCGGCATGTCCGTAAGCTCCTGTACTTTTAGAAAAGGAATCCACTTGTTTCTATTTCAGAGAATTCAATAGTTTATCAAAATGCACGGTTACAATAATAAAATAAAAAACAGAGGTCATTATTGTTACTTTGACATTGCTGCATGACGTTTTTTCCTTCTAAATAGTATAGATAATCTGAGGCAGAAAGACGTCAATGATAAGAAAATATTACATCTTAATTTTGCACAGATTTTCGTAATGGACCAATTTATTCATCCATCATATGACGTCATTATCAACTACGTGACGTGTAGGATTACGTCATAATCATAACGTCATGAATGATTCGAAATAGTCCGTCTTTAGCGCTTAATAGTCCGACACGTTGTACGAATTGTATGTCTTTACCATTTAATAAACATTTTGTCCAATATTTTGAAAATAGTTTGACTGAACGCTTTTGCTGCCAAATTAGGTTGAAAACATTTAATAACTTACCTGTACAGTTGTCTGGAAATTGATAAGCAGGGAGTTCGGGGATTGATCGATCCCAACACGAGCGAGCAGTGGGTGGGGCTTATCTAGTGATGAGCGGGGCATAGCTAAAACTAGAAAGATCCGTTCAATTAAGAACAATAGACACAGTGAAGTCATTCAAACACATCTGATTGCACATGAGAAATAAGTGCGCCAAGCCAATAATGATCAATAGAGGGGTCCATGGCGAGATATGTCCCGCTCATTTCGAGATACGCTTCGGCCACATTTTGTGCATTTTGGAATTGATATATTGAATCCTGCATTCCCAGAATCCCAATTTCAAGGTAACTATACAGGTAAGCTGCTGGATCTTTTGAAACTAATTGGACTCGGGATATTGTTGACGATTTAAGCAGTAGGTTCCGGTCAGATTAGTTTCCAAATATTTCACCGGATGTTTATTAAGGTGTGAATTCATCAAGTACATACAATTTGTACACTTGACAGAGTTTTCGTGTTTCATGACGGAGGTATAATACGACACCACGATTGTGGCATAAGCCTACATGCGACGCAATTGTTTATAATGTGAGTGACCGATCGCATCCCTCCATTCTAAGAATATTTACTAGTAAAACATGCAGGCGTTGTTTCTGCTTTACTATGAAGTCTATGCCAAACTATAGCTGTCACAGACTATGGCTGGCACATACTATAGCTGTCACACACTATAGCTGCCACATATTATAGCTGCCACATACTATAGCTGTCACATACTATGGCTGTCCCATACTATAGCTGTCCCATACCATAGCTGTCATACACTATAGCTGTCACATACTATAACTGTCCCATACTATAGCGGTCACATACTATAGCTGTGACATACTATAGCGGTCACATACTATAGCTGTCACATATTATAGCTCTCGCATGCTATAGCTGCCACATACTATAGCTGTCTCATATTATAGCTGTCACATACTATAGGTCTCACATACTATAGCTGTCCCATACTATAGCTGTCCCATGCCATAGCTGTCATACACTATAGCTGTCACATACTATAACTGTCCCATACTATAGCTGTCACATACTGTAGCTGTGACATACTATAGCTGTCACATACTATAGCTGTGACATACTATAGCGGTCACATGCTATAGCTGTCACATATTATAGCTGTCACAAACTATAGCTGGTGCATACTATAGCTGTCACATACTATAGCTGTCACATACTATAGCTGCCACATACTATAGCTGTCACATACTATAGCTGTCACATACTATAGCTGCCACATACTATATATGTCACATACTATAGTGGTCACATATTATGGCTGTCACATACTATAGCTGTCGCACACTATGGTTACCTCATACTATAGCTGTCACATACTATTGCTCTCACATACTATAGCTGTCACATACTATAGCTGTCACATATTATAGCTGTCACATACTATAGCTTTTACATGTTATAGCTGTCACATACTATATCTGCCACATCCTATAGCTGAAGCATACCATTGCTATCACATGCTAAAGATGTCACATACTATAGCTGTCCCATATTATAGCTGTCCCATACTATAGCTCTCACATGTTATAGCTGTCACATACTATAGCTCTCACATGTTATAGCTGTCACATACTATAGCTGTCACATCTATATCTGCCACATGCTATAGCTGAAACATACCATTGCTATCACATGCTAAAGATGTCACATACTATAGCTGTCACATACCTTGCACTAGTTGTCTTCGAGAACCGGCCGGTTATCCTACCTTAGATACTTGCATAATAATGGATCTTTCCAGTTTTAGTTATGCCCCGCCCATCTCTAGCTAAGCTCCGGCCACATCGCGTTCGTGTTGAGATCGATCGATCCCTGAACTCCCTGGATATCAATCTCCATAAAACTATACAGGTAAACCGATAAATATTTTAAAAGTAATTTGACTAGGTGCTGCTGCAGCAACACCGCCCAGACAAATTATTTTCAAATATTCAACATAATGTTTATTAAATGGTAATGATGCAATCCGTACAACGTGTCGCACTATTACGCGTTGAAGAAGGACTATATCCCGTCATTTAGGCCATAATTATTTATGTCGCCATCCTACACGTCACGTAGCTGATTATGACGTCATATGACGTCAGATGATGGAGAGATACATTGAAAGGGTCCATTGCATAAGGTGAATCGGTCTCGCAGTGGAGGGATTCGATCTGTCACATAAATATCTGATGCCATCCTAAAAAATGTCACATGTTAGCTAATACTACAATCAAATGATGTGGTTTGGTCATGCATGAGGAAAGGGTCCTTCATAGAGGTGTCTGAATTGTAGGCATTTGGTAAATTACAATTTACTAAACCTTCTGTTAGGGCGGAACTTATCTAAAAAATTGGTCGGCAACTCACCAGCCTGCAAGTTTTGCTGCAACACATGTCGAGTTCTCTGTATTCCTGATCCATTGTGTGCTTCTAAAATGATTGAATGCCAAGTGAAATGCACCAGCGTGTCAGCTGAATCTACAGATGCTAATAGGTGGCCACATATATCCTCAACTATGCACATCCAAACGTTATCAGATCTGTAATTGGACCATCCAGTACATTGTCAGTACAATGCCAGTGCATTGCCAATACAACAATCTTCATCTTGAACTAGATCTGCTCTACGACTATCTCACCCTCCCCCCTCTTCACCAGTCAAATTGGTTTCAAATTATTCAACAGCATGCCTGTATAGCTTTCTGGAAATTGATCTTAGCTAGAGCTGGGCGTGCCATAGCTAAAACATCACGAGGTGGGGAGGCTTAAGTTTGGTGACTTGGACTAGGCATGGGCCTCATTAGATATATCTGCAATGACTATCAGCAAGGGATACGCTCAACTATGTAAGTTACACATATAATTGCGGAGTGCATGGGGCAATGAACATTAGTCTCGGCACCAGGGTGGGGGAGGGGGGGGGGGGGTCAAAAGGTCACATTTTAAGCTGCGAAAATTTATTGTAACGTATCTCCTCCAAAACCGTTGGACAGCATTCAACTAAATTTGGTATGTGAGTTGCCCATATCAATACGGAGTACATGAGCACATTTGCATATGCCCCCCCAGGGGGTGCGTGGAGATGGGAGTCAAAAGGACACAAAATTTACTATGATGCAACTCCTCCGAATCCGTTGGACGGAATGCAACCAAATTGGGTATGTGAGTTACCAATATCAATGTGGAGCGGATGAGCACATTGACATTTGGCCCGCCCCACGTTTGGTGGGACATGGTGGTCAAAAGTTCAAGAAATTAATAGTAATGCAACTCCTCCGAAACTGTTTGACGGAATTCAACCAAATTTGGTATGTAAGTTATCTATATTAATGTGGAGTGCATGAGCACATTTAGATTTGGCCCCGCCCCAGGGATGGGTATGGTGCGGTCCAAGTGTCAAGAAATTGATTGTAAAGCATCTCCTCCGAAAACATTGGATGGAATTCAACCAAATTTAGTATGTGGGTTGCCCATATCAATTTGGAGTGGATGAACACATTTACATGTGGCCCCACGCCCAGGGGTATGGGTGGGGTCAAAAGGTCATGAAATTGATTTTAATGCAACTCCTCTGACGCTGTTGGACGAAATTCTCCTAAATTTTGTGTCAGTTACCCATATGATTGCGGAGTGCAAAAGAGTATTTAGATTTGGCTCCGCCCCCGGGAGTTGTGGGGTGGGTCAATTGTTCGTAGCGGTGGACGTGGTGTTTGCTATAACGCGTTATCGACCGATCAAGCTAGTTTCGTTTGAGTCTCGTGCGTACTCTTGCCGAAGTGAATGAAAATTCTGGTTCTACACCACAGCACCCAATTCACCTTTCTAGAGTATCCATCTATCGTCTGACCTCGTATGACGTCATAATCAGCTCAGCGCGTGTATGATGAGGTCACAATCATTACGTCACAAAGGGTTCCATATAGACCGTCACCAAATCTCAAATACTCCAACACGTTGTATGAATTGTATGTGTTTATAATTTTTTGCTATTTAATAAACATGCTGTTGAATATTTTGAAATTAATTTGACTGGGCGCTGTTGCTGCCTTAGGCAGCAACAGCACCCAGTCAAATTGGTTTCAAACTATTCAACAGCTTAAATGTGTAGTTTTTTGGAAATTGATTGTCAGGGTGTTCAGAGATCGATCGATCCCAACACGAGCGATATGTGTGTGGAGCTTAGCTAGAGATGGGCGGGGCATAGCTAAAACCGGAAAGGCTCATTAGGCTCTGGGCACCACCAGATTCTAGCCAGAATGTAGCTTCTGTCTGCTCTGTAGCGACTGGTTGATTATTTACTTGGTTAACATTTATTCCAGGTCTACATGCTTAGTGTTAACTACGGGTATGCAAGAGGAAAGGTGTGGTGGAGTTTGCCAATGTTTCCAACGAAGGTAAGCTAGTAGTACACACATGAGGCGTGAAACAAGTTCGTCGGATAAGTATTCCTGGGTGCTAAACACTCCACCACGACACCTGTATTGATGGTCGCTATAGCAACATCTGCTGTTCGATCCTCCCTAAATAGAAGTAATTGAGTTCCTACTGCCTGTTCATATTACCTTGGTTTAAGGATTTCCCACACATCGAGTATGCCTATATATTCTTACTATGTTTCTCGCAATGTAGATATTTCCTATGAAAATAACAATCAGTATTTCCGAAAAAGTTGGTCCCGATCCCAGGATGATTCATAATAAGGAAAAATTAGTTACCTCTCCGGGATGTAGAAATGGTTTGAGTGTAGCTTTCGTGACCATCTCGGTCACTTCTTCAGCACTAACTGACGGTCGCTGGCAACGTCACTCTGGTCAGTTCTTGTGGAGTCACGTGACAGCATGGACTGGTAGACTGCTGGTATACGGTGTCCCTCGTCGCTGTTCATGGTTGGTTTATGCTTGTAGATTTCTATGGCCTCTTTAACCTTCCGTTTGAATAAATTAATCAGTATGTTATTATATATTCATGGGGAGTCACGTAATAAGGATTCCCGGGGCGTTCCACGCGTCAACGAAATCTCCAGTACACTAGCTATACATATATATATATATATATATATTCGCGATACGTCTGTCTGTCTGTCTGTCTGCCTGCCTGCCTGCCCGCCTGCCTGCCTGCCTGCTATACAGGACTGATTTATGTTCTATAAAGGACGGCTATTAGTTGTGATTCGCGATACGTCTGTCTGTCTGTCTGTCTGTCTGCCTGCCTGCCTGCCTGCCTGCCTGCCTGCCTGTCTGCCTGTCTGCCTGCCTGCCTGCCTGCCTGCCTGCCTGCCTGCTATACAGGACTGATTTATGTTCTATAAAGGACGGCTATTAGTTGTGATTCGCGATACGTCTGTCTGTCTGTCTGTCTGCCTGCCTGTCTGTCTGTCTGCCTGCCTGCCTGCCTGCCTGTCTGTCTGCCTGCCTGCCTGCCTGCCTGTCTGTCTGCCTGCCTGCCTGCCTGCCTGCCTGCTATACAGGACTGATTTATGTTCTATAAAGGACGGCTATTAGTTGTGATTCGCGATACGTCTGTCTGTCTGTCTGTCTGTATGTCTGCCTGCCTGCCTGCCTGCCTGCCTGCCTGCCTGCCTGCCTGCCTGCCTGCCTGCCTGCCTGCCTGTCTGCCTGTCTGTCTGCCTGCCTGCCTGCCTGCCTGCCTGCCTGCCTGCCTGCATGTCTGTCTGTCTGCCCGCCCGCCTGCCTGCCTGTCTGCCTGTCTGTCTGCCTGTCTGTCTGCCTGCCTGCCTGCCTGTCTGCCCGCCTGCCTGCCTGTCTGTCTGCCTGCCTGCCTACCTGCCTGCCTACCTGCCTGCCTGCCTGTCTGCTATACAGGACTGATTTATGTTCTATAAAGGACGGCTATTAGTTGTGATTCGCGATACGTCTGTCTGTCTGCCTGTCTGTCTGCCTGCCTGCCTGTCTGCCTGCCTGCCTGCCTGCCTGCCTGCCTGCCTGCCTGCCTGCCTGCCTGCCTGCCTGCCTGCCCGCCTGCCTGCCTGCTATACAGGACTGATTTATGTTCTATAAAGGACGGCTATTAGTTGTGATTCGCGATACGTCTGCCTGTCTGCCTGCCTGCCTGCCTGTCTGTCTGCCTGCCTGCCTGCCTGTCTGTCTGTCTGCCTGCCTGCCTACCTGCCTGCCTGCCTGCCACACAGGACTGATTTATGTTCTATAAAGGACGCCTATTAGTTGTGATTCGCGATACGTCTGTCTGTCTGCCTGTCTGCCTGTCTGCCTGCCTGTCTGCCTGCCTGTCTGCCTGCCTGCCTGCCTGCCTGCCTGCCTGTCTGCCTGCCTGCCTGCCTGCTATACAGGACTGATTTATGTTCTATAAAGGACGGCTATTAGTTGTGATTCGCGATACGTCTGTCTGTCTGCCTGTCTGTCTGCCTGCCTGCCTGCCTGCCTGCCTGCCTGCCTGCCTGTCTGCTATACAGGACTGATTTATGTTCTATAAAGGACGGCTATTAGTTGTGATTCGCGATACGTCTGTCTGTCTGCCTGTCTGTCTGCCTGCCTGTCTGTCTGCCTGCCTGCCTGCCTGCCTGTCTGCCTGCCTGTCTGCCTGCCATACAGGACTGATTTATGTTCTATAAAGGACGGCTATTAGTTGTGATTCGCGATACGTCTGTCTGTCTGCCTGTCTGTCTGTCTGCCTGCCTGCCTGCCTGCCTGCCTGCCTGCTATACAGGACTGATTTATGTTCTATAAAGGACGGCTATTAGTTGCAATTCGCGATACGTCTGTCTGTCTGCCTGCCTGCCTGCCTGTCTGCCTGCCTGTCTGTCTGCCTGCCTGCCTGCCTGCCTGCCTGCCTGCCTGCCTGCCTGCCTGCTTGCCTGCTATACAGGACTGATTTATGTTCTATAAAGGACGGCTATTAGTTGTGATTCGCGATACGTCTGTCTGCCTGCCTGCCTGCCTGCCTGCCTGCCTGCCTGCCTGCCTGCTATACAGGACTGATTTATGTTCTATAAAGGACGGCTATTAGTTGTGATTCGCGATACGTCTGTCTGTATGGCTGTCTGTCTGTCTGTCTGTCTGTCTGCCTGCCTGCCTGCCTGCCTGTCTGCCTGCCTGCCTGCCTGCCTGTCTGTCTGCCCGCCTGCCTGTCTGCCCGCCTGCCTGCCTGCCTGCCTGTCTGTCTGTCTGCCTGTCTGTCTGTCTGTCTGCCTGCCTGTCTGCCCGCCTGCCTGCCTGTCTGTCTGTCTGCCTGCCTGCCTGCCTGCCTGCCTGCCTGCCTGTCTGCCTGTCTGCTATACAGGACTGATTTATGTTCTATAAAGGACGGCTATTAGTTGTGATTCGCGATACGTCTGTCTGTCTGTCTGTCTGCCTGTCTGCCTGCCTGCCTGCCTGTCTGCCTGCCTGCCTGCCTGCCTGCCTGCCTGCCTGCCTGCCTGCCTGCCTGCCTGCCTGCCTGCCTGCCTGCCTGCTATACAGGACTGATTTATGTTCTATAAAGGACGGCTATTAGTTGTGATTCGCGATACGTCTGCCTGCCTGCCTGCCTGCCTGCCTGCCTGTCTGCCTGCCTGCCTGTCTGTCTGCCTGCCTGCCTACCTGCCTGCCTGCCACACAGGACTGATTTATGTTCTATAAAGGACGCCTATTAGTTGTGATTCGCGATACATCTGTCTGTCTGTCTGTCTGTCTGTCTGTCTGTCTGTCTGTCTGTCTGTCTGCCTGCCTGCCTGCCTGCCTGCCTGCCTGCCTGCCTGCCTGCCTGCCTGCCTGCCTGCCTACCTGCCTGCCTGCCTACCTGCCTGCCTACCTGCCTGCCTGCCTGTCTGCTATACAGGACTGATTTATGTTCTATAAAGGACGGCTATTAGTTGTGATTCGCGATACGTCTGTCTGTCTGCCTGTCTGTCTGCCTGCCTGCCTGTCTGCCTGCCTGCCTGCCTGCCTGCCTGCCTGCCTGCCTGCCTGCCTGCCTGCCTGCCTGCCTGCCCGCCTGCCTGCCTGCTATACAGGACTGATTTATGTTCTATAAAGGACGGCTATTAGTTGTGATTCGCGATACGTCTGCCTGTCTGCCTGTCTGTCTGCCTGCCTGCCTGCCTGTCTGTCTGTCTGCCTGCCTGCCTACCTACCTGCCTGCCTGCCTGCCACACAGGACTGATTTATGTTCTATAAAGGACGCCTATTAGTTGTGATTCGCGATACGTCTGTCTGTCTGCCTGTCTGCCTGTCTGCCTGCCTGTCTGCCTGCCTGTCTGCCTGCCTGCCTGCCTGCCTGCCTGCCTGTCTGCCTGCCTGCCTGCCTGCTATACAGGACTGATTTATGTTCTATAAAGGACGGCTATTAGTTGTGATTCGCGATACGTCTGTCTGTCTGCCTGTCTGTCTGCCTGCCTGCCTGCCTGCCTGCCTGCCTGCCTGTCTGTCTGCCTGCCTGCCTGCCTGCCTGCCTGCCTGTCTGCCTGCCTGCCTGCCTGCCTGCCTGCCTGCCTGCCTGCCTGTCTGCTATACAGGACTGATTTATGTTCTATAAAGGACGGCTATTAGTTGTGATTCGCGATACGTCTGTCTGTCTGCCTGTCTGTCTGCCTGCCTGTCTGTCTGCCTGCCTGCCTGCCTGCCTGTCTGCCTGCCTGTCTGCCTGCCATACAGGACTGATTTATGTTCTATAAAGGACGGCTATTAGTTGTGATTCGCGATACGTCTGTCTGTCTGCCTGTCTGTCTGTCTGCCTGCCTGCCTGCCTGCCTGCCTGCCTGCTATACAGGACTGATTTATGTTCTATAAAGGACGGCTATTAGTTGCAATTCGCGATACGTCTGTCTGTCTGCCTGCCTGCCTGCCTGTCTGCCTGCCTGTCTGTCTGCCTGCCTGCCTGCCTGCCTGCCTGCCTGCCTGCCTGCCTGCCTGCTTGCCTGCTATACAGGACTGATTTATGTTCTATAAAGGACGGCTATTAGTTGTGATTCGCGATACGTCTGTCTGCCTGCCTGCCTGCCTGCCTGCCTGCCTGCCTGCCTGCCTGCTATACAGGACTGATTTATGTTCTATAAAGGACGGCTATTAGTTGTGATTCGCGATACGTCTGTCTGTATGGCTGTCTGTCTGTCTGTCTGTCTGTCTGCCTGCCTGCCTGCCTGCCTGTCTGCCTGCCTGCCTGCCTGCCTGTCTGTCTGCCCGCCTGCCTGCCTGCCTGTCTGTCTGCCTGCCTGCCTGCCTGTCTGTCTGCCTGTCTGTCTGTCTGTCTGCCTGCCTGCCTGTCTGTCTGCCCGCCTGCCTGCCTGTCTGTCTGTCTGCCTGCCTGCCTGCCTGCCTGCCTGCCTGCCTGTCTGCCTGTCTGCTATACAGGACTGATTTATGTTCTATAAAGGACGGCTATTAGTTGTGATTCGCGATACGTCTGTCTGCCTGCCTGCCTGCCTGTCTGCCTGCCTGCCTGCCTGCCTGCCTGCCTGCCTGCCTGCCTGCCTGCCTGCCTGCCTGCCTGCCTGCCTGCCTGCCTGCCTGCCTGCCTGCTATACAGGACTGATTTATGTTCTATAAAGGACGGCTATTAGTTGTGATTCGCGATACGTCTGCCTGCCTGCCTGCCTGCCTGCCTGCCTGTCTGCCTGCCTGCCTGTCTGTCTGCCTGCCTGCCTACCTGCCTGCCTGCCACACAGGACTGATTTATGTTCTATAAAGGACGCCTATTAGTTGTGATTCGCGATACGTCTGTCTGTCTGCCTGTCTGCCTGTCTGCCTGCCTGCCTGCCTGCCTGCCTGTCTGCCTGCCTGCCTGCTATACAGGACTGATTTATGTTCTATAAAGGACGGCTATTAGTTGTGATTCACGATACGTCTGTCTGCCTGTCTGTCTGTCTGTCTGCCTGCCTGCCTGCCTGCCTGCCTGCCTGTCTGCCTGCCTGCCTGCCTGCCTGCCTGCCTGCCTGCCTGCCTGCCTGCCTGCTATACAGGACTGATTTATGTTCTATAAAGGACGGCTATTAGTTGTGATTCGCGATACGTCTGTCTGTCTGCCTGTCTGTCTGCCTGCCTGCCTGTCTGTCTGCCTGCCTGCCTGTCTGCCTGCCTGTCTGCCTGCCATACAGGACTGATTTATGTTCTATAAAGGACGGCTATTAGTTGTGATTCGCGATACGTCTGTCTGTCTGTCTGCCTGTCTGCCTGCCTGCCTGCCTGCCTGCCTGCCTGCCTGCCTGTCTGCCTGCCTGCCTGCTATACAGGACTGATTTATGTTCTATAAAGGACGGCTATTAGTTGTAATTCGCGATACGTCTGTCTGTCTGCCTGCCTGCCTGCCTGCCTGCCTGCCTGCCTGCCTGTCTGCCTGTCTGCTATACAGGACTGATTTATGTTCTATAAAGGATGGCTATTAGTTGTGATTCGCGATACGTCTGTCTGCATGTCTGTCTGCCTGCCTGCCTGCCTGCCTGCCTGCCTGCCTGCCTGTTTGCCTGCCTGCCTGCCTGCCTGTCTGCCTGCCTGCCTGCCTGCTATACAGGACTGATTTATGTTCTATAAAGGACGGCTATTAGTTGTGATTCGCGATACGTCTGTCTGTCTGTCTGTCTGTCTGTCTGTCTGTCTGTCTGCCTGCCTGCCTGCCTGCCCGCCTGTCTGTCTGTCTGTCTGTCTGCCTGCCTGCCTGCCTGGCTGCCTGCCTGCCTGCCTGCCTGCCTGCCTGCCTGCCTGCCTGCCTGCCTGCCTGCCCGCCTGCCTGCCCGCCTGTCTGCCCGCCTGTCTGTCTGCCTGCCTGCCTGCCCGCCTGCCTGCCTGCCTGCTATACAGGACTGATTTATGTTCTATAAAGGACGGCTATTAGTTGTACGTCTGCCTGCCTGCCTGCCTGCCCGCCTGCCTGCCTGCCCGCCTGCCCGCCTGCCTGCCTGCCTGCCTGCCTGCCTGCCTGTCTGCCCGCCTGCCTGCCTGCCTGTCTGCCCGCCTGCCTGCATGCATGCCTGCCTGCCTGCCTGTCTGCTATACAGGACTGATTTATGTTCTATAAAGGACGGCTATTAGTTGTGATTCGCGATACGTCTGCCTGCCTGCCTGCCTGCCTGCCTGCCTGCCTGCCTGCCTGCCTGCCTGTCTGCCTGCCTGCCTGCTATACAGGACTGATTTATGTTCTATAAAGGACGGCTATTAGATGTGATTCGCGATACGTCTGTCTGTCTGTCTGCCTGCCTGCCTGCCTGCCTGCCTGCCTGCCTGCCTGCCTGCCTGCCTGCCTGCCTGCCTGTCTGTCTGCCTGCCTGCCTGCCTGCCTGCCTGCCTGCCTGTCTGCCTGCCTGCCTGCCTGTCTGCCTGCCTGCTATACAGGACTGATTTATGTTCTATAAAGGACGGCTATTAGATGTGATTCGCGATACATCTGTCTGTCTGTCTGTCTGTCTGCCTGCCTGCCTGCCTGCCTGCCTGTCTGTCTGCCTGCCTGCCTGCCTGCCTGCCTGCCTGTCTGCCTGCCTGCCTGCCTGCCTGTTATACAGGACTGATTTATGTTCTATAAAGGACGGCTATTAGTTGTGATTCGCGATACGTCTGTCTGTCTGTCTGTCTGTCTGTCTGTCTGTCTGCCTGCCTGCCTGTCTGTCTGCCTGCCTGCCTACCTGCCTGCCTGCCACACAGGACTGATTTATGTTCTATAAAGGACGCCTATTAGTTGTGATTCGCGATACGTCTGTCTGTCTGCCTGTCTGCCTGTCTGCCTGCCTGCCTGCCTGCCTGCCTGTCTGCCTGCCTGCCTGCTATACAGGACTGATTTATGTTCTATAAAGGACGGCTATTAGTTGTGATTCACGATACGTCTGTCTGCCTGTCTGTCTGTCTGCCTGCCTGCCTGCCTGCCTGCCTGCCTGTCTGTCTGCCTGCCTGCCTGCCTGCCTGCCTGCCTGCCTGCCTGCCTGTCTGCCTGCCTGCCTGCCTGCCTGCCTGTTATACAGGACTGATTTATGTTCTATAAAGGACGGCTATTAGTTGTGATTCGCGATACATCTGCCTGTCTGCCTGTCTGTCAGCGTGCCTGTCTGTCTGTCTGCCTGCCTGCCTGCCTGCCTGCCTGCCTGCCTGCCTGCCTGCCTGCCTGCCTGCCTGTCTGCCTGCTATACAGGACTGATTTATGTTCTATAAAGGACGGCTATTAGTTGTGATTCGCGATACGTCTGTCTGTCTGTCTTTACATTGAAAAAAACGCATTGGCACAGGAATTTAATTACAAATTTCTTTACCTAAATTTGTCCTATCGAGACCAAGTTTAGATTTACTTAGAGTGGTCCCCCCTTGAGATTAGTTGGGGTAAAATGAACTTATCAGTAGGTCGCTTTAACAGGTAAAGGCTGGAATTGATCCTACATTATAGAGAAATCACACACACACGAATGCACGCCCGCACGCCCGCACGGCCGTACGCACGCACTTACGCACTTACGCACGCACGCACGCACGCACGCACGCACGCACGCACGCACACATCTGAACGAATGCACGAATGCATGCAATAACACATGCACACAGTAATACATGCACGAATGCACGCAATAATGCATGCATGAACGCATGCACGAACGAACGCACAAATGCATGCACGCACACACCCACGCACTAATGTACTCACGAATTAATGCACCCACACCCACATACACACACGCACACATACACCCACGCAAGTATAGATGCACACACGTGCGGATGTACGAGCACACCCCACACACATACACACATACGAACAAACGCCCGGACGCACGAACGAACGAACGCACGCACGCACGCACGAACGAACGCACGCACGCACGCACGCACGCACGCACACACGTACGCACACATACTTTTGCAGACACAAAATTAAAAGATGTCCTACGGATATGATTTCGTGTTGCCCCACCATTGATTTTGGTTGGGATTAGATTTATTTAAGAATAGGTAGGGAGGGATGAAACCTTGTCATTGTTATCAGGAACCATAAGGTCTAACTTTGATCTTACTAGCAAATCTTTCAGGTTTGGATTTCTATTGTAAGCTATTACTGGTCGTGCTTTCATCGGTTCCTTTAATTTAGATTGCAACTGTGAATATTCGTCTTTCATGGTTTTTGCTAATTCAACATTACGTCTATTGTATATGAGTTGAAATGGGATAATTTTGTTCTTTTGTGATATTCCCGAATCTACATTTATTCCAAATGGTGCTTTTGTTTGGAGTGTTCTAATCCAATGGCCTTCTCGGATTTTGCGAAACGAACTCGTTTCTTCCTCACTATCGAAGGTCGGAATCTGTTCTATTGGCATGATTTCAAAATGATGTTCAACTGAATGATCAGAAAGTTGGAAATGTTGAGCAATTGGCGTATCTGCTGAGGTGTTAATATCAGAAACGTGGCGTCTAGCACGCACTCTAAATGCATTTTTTGTTTCACCAACATACTGTTTCTGGCAAAGGGCACAATTGATCAAATAAACTACATTCTCAGAATCACAATGCATATTAGTTCGGATATGATATTCATTTTTAGTTTGAAAGCTCAGGAATGTTTGTTGGTTTACAATATAGTTGTTTACTTTGCATCTATTTTTGTCGCATTTAGAAACTGATCCATCGCACATGATTGGTTTATTGTGTTTAATTTGGACAGGCTCAAACTCGGGTCCGCTATGAGGTTTTAGATTTTCAAGCTCATTGATGGTGTCTGCTTTAATTTTTCGAAGAAAACGGGCTGAATAGCCTCGTGCTTTCAAAGCATCAAACAGAGTAGAGCATGCACTATTCAGATTTTGCCTGTTGCTAGAGTTTCGAAAAAATCTTATGATTTGCGATTTGATCAAACCTTTAAATGTGTGTGGAGGATGAAATGATTTTTTGTGAAGCAGCTGATGTGAGTCTGTTGGCTTAAAGAATACTTTATATTCTAATTTTCCAGAGGAATCAAATTGAGGACCCTTATAGATCGTGACATCTAAAAAGTCAACAGATGTTCCACTAATAGTAGCTTTTAGCTTGATATTCGAATCTTGGTTATTTAAAATGCGAAAAAATTCCCAAAAGTCTTCTTCTGAATGTTGCCAAACTACGAAGATGTCATCTAGATATCTGAGGTAAAGAAGAGGCTTTTTGGTTGATTTGTTCAGTGCCTCCTCTTCCCACTCCGCAACATAAATCGTTGCAAAATTTGGGCTGAATCGTTTACCCATTGCGCATCCACAGATTTGAAGGTAATTTTCACCATTAAATTGGAAATCGTTTCCTTTAAGACTTAGCTCTAATAATTTTAGAATTTCCGTGTCTGGTCGATCTGGATCAGGAAATTTGACAAAAGAATTCTTAATAGCATTGACTCCAGCATCAATATCTATATTGGTATACATAGCATCTATGTCTAATGTGACTAAATATGCATCTTTCGGAACTGACAATTTGGATAGCTTTGAAAGAAAGTGTTTTGTGTTCTTGAGAAAGCTCTTGTGTCTATTAGCAATGGGCTTTAAATAGTAATCAATATATTCTGAAATGCCATAAGACTCACTGCCACAGTCCGAAATGATGGGTCGTCCAGGCGGTGTCAATGGATCTAACCAGGTGCTAATAGGTTTATGGATTTTAGGCAAGATATAAAATGTCCGATTTTGTGGATTATTCTCACCTAGCAGATACTTTAGCTGTTTCTTATCGATGTACTTATCTGTATGCAATGAATTAAGTATTTCAATGAGATTTTGTCGGTTCTGAGGCCAAATTAAATTATCAAGTTTTCTGTAATGCCTGGTGTTAGTTAACTGCCTTTCGGCCTCGCGGATGTAGTTTTCTCTAGACATAATCACAGTTGCTGAACCTTTATCGGCTGGTTTTATAATAATATTCTGATTTCTACGTAATTTGTTGATGGCCTGTCGTTCGAGAAATGAAAGGTTTTGCTTATTATTTGTAACTGGCAATGATCTGGCTATACCAGCAACCGTTTTTATGGTTGCTTTAATATTGTCATCAACTAGCTTATCGGGAGGGTCCCAACCAAATTTTCCAGTGAATGGTTTTGACTCTCCATTTAAATTTCGAAAATGATGGGCTATTTTTACTGAATGACCAAAATTAGCTACTTCAATAAGACCTGTGTCTAAAAGCAAATCTAATCCTGTTTTTGGTTTTGGAGTTGGTACAAAAGTAAGCCCACGATCGAGAATTGATTTTTCAGATGGTGAGAGATCATAGTCAGCTGCTAAATTGACAAGGTTTGTTCCTAACCCTATGTTAGGGGAGCTATTGCCTTGACCCACATTTA
Organism: Chaetoderma sp. LZ-2023a; assembly: GCA_034401795.1. NCBI lineage: Eukaryota > Metazoa > Mollusca > Caudofoveata > Chaetodermatida > Chaetodermatidae > Chaetoderma > Chaetoderma sp. LZ-2023a. The sequence continues at coordinate 11,367,855 of CM067359.1, forward strand.
GTTTAAACTAAGTACCGTCAACCAATGGTTATAAATACAATTAGCTGTTTCTTTCGTCCAATGGATTCTATCCTTCTCAACATGAAAATTGGCATCAGAAATTTTGGGGATGACCTTATCAACGTGGCAGTTGGACTTTGCTGATTCGTTGATACGCTTGAGACAGTACCTTTGCCTGTCTGACAAGCTATCAGAGAAGTTAATCTCAGCAAAGTGCAACTCCGCATTAGGGAAGCTATTCTTAAATTCACGAGCCATGAACCGTAAATGGCTTGAGGCTTTGGTTGGATGCTCATTTTTGGAGTTGATGCCAATATTCAAGATGATCTTCTCCGGGCTAGGGCCATCCTGGTGTCGCATAGCCATTGTTCTGAAATGTGATAATACGGCACCAGGATAGCACTCAACCTGGATGTCAGGATGGACATCTAAATCAATTCGGGCTAGATTAGAGGACCCTATCATCAGAATCTTTTTGGTGATTCTGGGGATCCTCCACAGGCCCTTGCTATGCGATTGATGACGGTACTTAGCAAACTTCCTGTCAGACAGGTTACTATTATTCTCCATAGGAGGGAGAGGAGGTGGAGACAGAAGAAGAGGAGCAGAAGAAGGTGCGTGAGGAGAAGAGAGATGAAGCGTAGGAGGAAGAGGAGGAGAAGGGATGGAGAGAGGAGATGCAAGAGGAGAAGATTGAGTATGAGGAGCAAGAGGCGGGATTGAGAGAGGAGATGTATAAAGAGAAGAAGTTTGAGGAGGAAGAGGAGGAGGCGGGATTGAGAGAGGAGATGCATGAAGAGAAGAAGTTTGAGGAGGAAGAGGAGGAGGCGGGATTGAGAGAGGAGAAGGAGGAAGAGGAGAAGATCGAGTCAGAAGGTGGCGAGGAGAAGATAGTGGAAGAGATGAGGAAGAGTTGCTAGGTGGTAGATTGGGGGAACAATGAGTAACAACCCGACAACGGCGCACAGGAGGAGAATTTGTCTTTGGGAGAGCCGGCCATGACTCTGTTACATCATCAACACCAGGTGCTGGTGTTGGTGATGTATACAGATTCGTCCGCTTGGAAGTGGTAGGCGAGGGTGTGAAGGTGGTTGGTGACCGTTGTCGTTTGTTAGTCATTGTTGAATGATAACCTGAACCTGTACTCGGTGTGGCCGCCGGTGTTGGTAGAGACATCACTCTATTTTGCTTATCACTAGCTATTTCTGCCAAAAATTTCCAAAAATTTGTGATTGTCATTGTGGCCAATTTATTTCCAAAATTTTGCCTACCCCATTTCAATGCTATGCCTTTGGCTCTGTCTAGATCAAGAATTACATTAGATTCGGCCACTTTTACCTCTGCCTTTAATTTGTCCAATTTGCTTCGATAATGTTTGATTAAATTTTCTAAGCAGCTATGAGCCCAAATTTGGTTTATCATGCTGGTCGATTTCAAAAATTCGTCATCTCGTAAGGCAGGGCAGAAAAACGAGTTCATCTCCTCCATTTTCATGCTGAGAGATTTCGGGAGAGAGTCTGATGCCAAATGCTCTCGTAAAAGACCATAGTGATGCAAGCATTGCAACACATGGAAGTACATCTTAACCAGTCTCTGAAAGGCCTGAACAGACTGGTTAGGAGCACTTTTGGTTGAAGAAAAGTTGGACGCTGGGTTGCCAGATTTGCGTCCTTTACCTACTGGGCCATTGAAATTCTTGGCCATTTTAGAACGTAATCAAATTTCTACAGATTTATGTCAAATTTAGTCAGAAAAGTTCAAAAAAGTTAAATTCCAAATATTAACTAGAGCAATATGTGTTGAAACAATTTAGAGACTGAAAAATAAGAACAATTAATACAAGATTATTATATATATATAAAATTAAAGCTTACACTGTCAGTTGCTGGAGCGCTTTCGACGTAATGGTCTTCGTCATGCAGCGAAAAAACTGGTCTAATGGCAACTGATAATTCTTACATATTTATAGGAGAATTACTGCAATGGTGACTACTGATTAACTATTAATTCAGTCTCTCCACAAAAGATCAAACTAAACCCGAAGACCTGCTTTAGATCAATGTGCGCCTTGGGCGCTACTGAAGTCAAACAGCTAATACAAAAGGCGTGATTGCTTAATTATATCGAGCTTATCTAACTGTAGCATGGGTTAGTACGCCGGTTCGTTTCAGGCGATTAAGGTGTGAGAATAACAATGAGGGCTATTTGGTCAGTCATTAGATCAAATGCTGCCGAGATATGTTTAATCATGGCGGCTGAGAGTAATTTACTTGCTGTTTGAGTACTACAAAGGACAGGTTTCCTGAATAAAGATTATTAAAACAAATTCTGACAAGTTATACAGTTTTTTGATCTTGGCAAATCGGTTCACTCAGTCATTACAAAGCGTTGATTACTTCTTTGTAATAAGTTGGCGTTGCCGTGTGTTCGAAAATAGGAACAAATTCTGATAGTTAGGAGTTATACAGTTTTTTGATCTGGGCAAATCGGTTCACTCAGTCATTACAAAGCATTGATTACTTCTTTGTAATAAGTTGGCGTTGCCATGTGTTCGAAAATAGGAATAAACAAATAGTTTTGAGCCGGTCTTTCTGACATAGGATGATCCATTGTGGATTGACTGAATGTTGTTGGTCTAGTGAGATTCATTCAAAAGAGAGGTGGTTGTAAATCACAGGTTGTTTGAGCTGTGTACGCTTATATGTCCAACAACCCATGTACTCATTCACCCGCCCAGACACCAGCATATTAATCCATCAATCAGTCCATCCTGCCATCCACCTAAACAAATACTTGATTAAGGGGAGAACAGATTTGTAAACTGATAGATAGACACCCAGTGGATGACTAGACGACTGAACAAATGAATAGGAAAATGGGTGAAAGCTACAATTTCATTTCCGAATTTGGTTTAATTTATTCACTTAGTCATTGCAAAGTGCTAATTGCCTCTTTGCAATGATTTGGTGTGGCTGTTGAAAAAATAAGAATAAAATACGACAGGTGGTTGCGGAAGAGAGGTGGTTTGTACCTTTACAAACATATATGTCCAAACAATCCATGCGCCCACCCGGACACCAGCCCAGTAATCCATCCATCAGTCCATCCACACAGACAATCAATTGATGTCTGAGAGGCACAGACCAGTAAACCAATAGAGAGGCCAAGGACAGGTGACAGGATGAGTGAACAGATAGGTGGACGAATGAATGAATGAATGAGTGAATATAAGCACATATGAATGCGCGGACGCCCGCACGCACGCACGCACGCACGCACGCACGCACGCACGCACGCACGCACGAACGAACGAACGAACGAACGAACGAACGAACGAACGAACGAACGAACGAACGAACGAACGAACGAACGAATGTACACGCGAACGCATGCATGCACGATTGCAGGTATGGACGACCGTGCAAACGAAATATCAGCTACCAGCAGACCAATTCCGACAGTGTATTTATAAATATTAACAGTTTAAAATTGTTTGATTTGGGACAAATATGGAGGCCTGGCACAAGCAAGTCCGTCTTTACATTGAAAAAAACGCATTGGCACAGGAATTTAATTACAAATTTCTTTACCTAAATTTGTCCTATCGAGACCAAGTTTAGATTTACTTAGAGTGGTCCCCCCTTGAGATTAGTTGGGGTAAAATGAACTTATCAGTAGGTCGCTTTAACAGGTAAAGGCTGGAATTGATCCTACATTATAGAGAAATCACACACACACGAATGCACGACCGCACACGCCCGCACGGCCGTACGCACGCACTTACGCACGCACTTACGCACGCACGCACGCACGCACGCACGCACGCACGCACGCACGCACGCACGCACGCACGCACGCATGCACGCACGCACGCACGCACGCACACATCTGAACGAATGCACGAATGCATGCAATAACACATGCACACAGTAATACATGCACGAATGCACGCAATAATGCATGCATGAACGCATGCACGAACGAACGCACGAATGCATGCACGCACACACCCACGCACTAATGTACTCACGAATTAATGCACCCACACCCACATACACACACGCACACATACACCCACGCAAGTATAGATGCACACACGTGCGGATGTACGAGCACACCCCCACACACATACACACATACGAACAAACGCCCGGACGCACGAACGAACGAACGCACGCACGCACGAACGAACGCACGCACGCACACACGTACGCACACATACTTTTGCAGACACAAAATTAAAAGATGTCCTACGGATATGATTTCATGTTGCCCCACCATTGATTTTGGTTGGGATTAGATTTATTTAAGAATAGGTAGGGAGGGATGAAACCTTGTCATTGTTATCAGGAACCATAAGGTCTAACTTTGATCTTACTAGCAAATCTTTCAGGTTTGGATTTCTATTGTAAGCTATTACTGGTCGTGCTTTGATCGGTTCCTTTAATTTAGATTGCAACTGTGAATATTCGTCTTTCATGGTTTTTGCTAATTCAACATTACGTCTATTGTATATGAGTTGAAATGGGATAATTTTGTTCTTTTGTGATATTCCCGAATCTACATTTATTCCAAATGGTGCTTTTGTTTGGAGTGTTCTAATCCAATGGCCTTCTCGGATTTTGCGAAACGAACTCGTTTCTTCCTCACTATCGAAGGTCGGAATCTGTTCTATTGGCATGATTTCAAAATGATGTTCAACTGAATGATCAGGAAGTTGGAAATGTTGAGCAATTGGCGTATCTGGTGAGGTGTTAATATCAGAAACGTGGCGTCTAGCACGCACTCTAAATGCATTTTTTGTTTCACCAACATACTGTTTCTGGCAAAGGGCACAATTGATCAAATAAACTACATTCTCAGAATCACAATGCATATTAGTTCGGATATGATATTCATTTTTAGTTTGAAAGCTCAGGAATGTTTGTTGGTTTACAATATAGTTGTTTACTTTGCATCTATTTTTGTCGCATTTAGAAACTGATCCATCGCACATGATTGGTTTATTGTGTTTAATTTGGACAGGCTCAAACTCGGGTCCGCTATGAGGTTTTAGATTTTCAAGCTCATTGATGGTGTCTGCTTTAATTTTTCGAAGAAAACGGGCTGAATAGCCTCGTGCTTTCAAAGCATCAAACAGAGTAGAGCATGCACTATTCAGATTTTGCCTGTTGCTAGAGTTTCGAAAAAATCTTATGATTTGCGATTTGATCAAACCTTTAAATGTGTGTGGAGGATGAAATGATTTTTTGTGAAGCAGCTGATGTGAGTCTGTTGGCTTAAAGAATACTTTATATTCTAATTTTCCAGAGGAATCAAATTGAGGACCCTTATAGATCGTGACATCTAAAAAGTCAACAGATGTTCCACTAATAGTAGCTTTTAGCTTGATATTCGAATCTTGGTTATTTAAAATGCGAAAAAATTCCCAAAAGTCTTCTTCTGAATGTTGCCAAACTATGAAGATGTCATCTAGATATCTGAGGTAAAGAAGAGGCTTTTTGGTTGATTTGTTCAGTGCCTCCTCTTCCCACTCCGCAACATAAATCGTTGCAAAATTTGGGCTGAATCGTTTACCCATTGCGCATCCACAGATTTGAAGGTAATTTTCACCATTAAATTGGAAATCGTTTCCTTTAAGACTTAGCTCTAATAATTTTAGAATTTCCGTGTCTGGTCGATCTGGATCAGGAAATTTGACAAAAGAATTCTTAATAGCATTGACTCCAGCATCAATATCTATATTGGTATACATAGCATCTATGTCTAATGTGACTAAATATGCATCTTTCGGAACTGACAATTTGGATAGCTTTGAAAGAAAGTGTTCTGTGTTCTTGAGAAAGCTCTTGTGTCTATTAGCAATGGGCTTTAAATAGTAATCAATATATTCTGAAATGCCATAAGACTCACTGCCACAGTCCGAAATGATGGGTCGTCCAGGCGGTGTCAATGGATCTAACCAGGTGCTAATAGGTTTATGGATTTTAGGCAAGATATAAAATGTCCGATTTTGTGGATTATTCTCACCTAGCAGATACTTTAGCTGTTTCTTATCGATGTACTTATCTGTATGCAATGAATTAAGTATTTCAATGAGATTTTGTCGGTTCTGAGGCCAAATTAAATTATCAAGTTTTCTGTAATGCCTGGTGTTAGTTAACTGCCTTTCGGCCTCGCGGATGTAGTTTTCTCTAGACATAATCACAGTTGCTGAACCTTTATCGGCTGGTTTTATAATAATATTCTGATTTCTACGTAATTTGTTGATGGCCTGTCGTTCGAGAAATGAAAGGTTTTGCTTATTATTTGTAACTGGCAATGATCTGGCTATACCAGCAACCGTTTTTATGGTTGCTTTAATATTGTCATCAACTAGCTTATCGGGAGGGTCTCAACCAGATTTTCCAGTGAATGGTTTTGACTCTCCATTTAAATTTCGAAAATGATGGGCTATTTTTACTGAATGACCAAAATTAGCTACTTCAATAAGACCTGTGTCTAAAAGCAAATCTAATCCTGTTTTTGGTTTTGGAGTTGGTACAAAAGTAAGCCCACGATCGAGAATTGATTTTTCAGATGGTGAGAGATCATAGTCAGCTGCTAAATTGACAAGGTTTGTTCCTAACCCTATGTTAGGGGAGCTATTGCCTTGACCCACATTTAGTTTAAACTAAGTACCGTCAACCAATGGTTATAAATACAATTAGCTGTTTCTTTCGTCCAATGGATTCTATCCTTCTCAACATGAAAATTGGCATCAGAAATTTTGGGGATGACCTTATCAACGTGGCAGTTGGACTTTGCTGATTCGTTGATACGCTTGAGACAGTACCTTTGCCTGTCTGACAAGCTATCAGAGAAGTTAATCTCAGCAAAGTGCAACTCCGCATTAGGGAAGCTATTCTTAAATTCACGAGCCATGAACCGTAAATGGCCTGAGGCTTTGGTTGGATGCTCATTTTTGGAGTTGATGCCAATATTCAAGATGATCTTCTCCGGGCTAGGGCCATCCTGGTGTCGCATAGCCATTGTTCTGAAATGTGATAATGCGGCACCAGGATAGCACTCAACCTGGATGTCAGGATGGACATCTAAATCAATTCGGGCTAGATTAGAGGACCCTATCATCAGAATCTTTTTGGTGATTCTGGGGATCCTCCACAGGCCCTTGCTATGCGATTGATGACGGTACTTAGCAAACTTCCTGTCAGACAGGTTACTA